>JAWWEQ010000045.1:29227209-29326334 GCA_035583055.1 Torymus tubicola | reverse complement strand
TTGTTATTCGTTGGCCCAAAAACTTGACCAACCGTTGCAGTTAAGCCATTTTAGTTGGGTTATTTTCTACCAGGGAACTGCTAAACCTTTTGAAGAATCTCTAAATATTTTCAAAACTACAAAATTAAGCATAAAAGGTAAGAAACATAAATTTTTAGAATATTCTTAAACCTCAAGAAAACAAGAGTTTATACAGAAATAGATGAAAAAAGATTCTCAACAATTACACGTATTTATGTCACATATCCTAAAAATGTTTGTGACGCTAATTTTCTGAAAAAGAAATAAACCCCTTATGCAATGAGATATCATTTAGATGAAGTATCAAAATTAGCTGAGAATCTAAAAACAATATGTGTAATAAGCTGTATATGTTATAAGAATAGTGACAAAAAATCCGAAGAATTTCGGAATTTCCGTGTTTTTATCCCGAAAACGGTTAAAACTACATTAACCGTAAAAAATTATCCTGATAGTAATCTAACATAAGAAATCACGGCAACTTCATGCTACTTATATATTACGTGTTCACGTATCGCACGTTACAATATAGTTTCAAGGAAAACAGTGTTTGAATATATATGAATTTAGAATTAACGATTCGCAAACAAACAAGAATAACATAATAACATATATGTGCACAAAGCCATTAAAATTTCTCTGTCATTAACCAAAGAACTTTCATAATTACAATATATAGCAGCGTATCTAAGTAACATGTGAGCAAACGTAATTCAATTCACGTTTCGTCTCGCTCCACATTTCGTCGTTTCAACCCATCCTCATTACGATGAAAATCTATTTGCAAATCCATTTATATTATATGTTTTGTGACGCAACGGGACGATGCATAATATACAAGAAATGAAAATTACGCGTTCGCTCGGTGAAAAAAAAAGTCCGCGTCTCTTAAACCCCCTTTTGCTCGCACGTATACGCGCGCCATTGTGCGCCACAATGATTGCAATTAATAAGCATGAAACCTCAAAGCTCCCCTCGCTAGATAAATCACGTTCGCGTTCATTACATCTCTCTCGAGTAGTGTTAAAAAGTGCGCGTACGACTTCATTCGTTGAATATTTCATTTGGATTCCCTTTCGCTATCTCTCGCGAGCTTCTATATATGTATGTTTTTTTTAACGGCTAATAACTCCATAGTTTCTCTGCAATAAAAGAGCCGCGCGGGCTTTATTGCTTTTTTATTCTAATTCCACGGCACGCCGTAAATCGCAATACACGCGCTTCTTCGTTTCGCCGGACTATATGCCGCGGAAAGTACCACGAACACGACGGAAGAAACAGCGAGGTAATGGTCCTTATTCTGTTGGTGTTAAGTAGCAACGAAGGAGGCCCGGAAGACGAACCTTGTGACTCTCTTGCATATACACATCGACAATTGAAAGAAACGAGCAAAGAAAAAACTATGGGCGTATGGTGTGGTTTATAGGAAGTCATCGCTGCTGATGACATTTCACAAGACGCTAATTGTGCCGGAGGATATAGAGGAGGGCATACAACTGGCAAAGCACGTTAATTAATTCGCACGTGGTTCCTACGCTCCGGGGTGCCTTTGGCTTTCAATCAACGATCGCGCGTACGGTGTGGATTGCGCAAGATTTTTTTTTTGTTGCCAGCGTTATGACCGAACCTTTCATTCGTGTTATCTTTTTTGTGGCACGTGTGGGCTTTGTAAACGAAACCCGCTGTGCGAATAATGCGCGATTGGTTTCGTTTATACTGTTAGGTAAATATATATCGCTACGAGTGAAATCATGCGCGAATTTTTATGTGCAGTGGTGTATATATACTTTTAGACTCGGATATAGTACTTTTAATATTAAAAATTGCACTTGTTCATGGTGACAGAGTCATTTTTACTTAAAAGTATACATATTACGCGACGCTAAAGCAAATACGACTGCAGATATTCCTAGAACCTAGTGTATATAATCAAGTCCGCGGTTGATTTGAAAATATTTAAATGGCAGTGTTTAATTTGTAAAATATGTGCGTAACGTAACGTATAACTATCTCCTTTTGGTATTCGTAAGGCAATGAAAATCTACCGGAACTGACTTCCGGGTTGAGCTATAACTGCGGTCACGAGAGTTCAACAGCGCTGCGGTCGGTCTAAAAAAAGGAAAGAAGAAAAATTGTGCACCGTATACTTATGACGGACGCATAACGAGGCATGTAATTTAATGGAGCTTGAAAACAATTTAAAGTAAGTCGCTTCTAATGCCCGTCTTCAAATGCGACGCTATACACACCCGTGCATATACATATATACATGAATTTTCACGAGTAAAAGTAGTTTTTTTACACTCTCGCTCTCTCAGTTGTCTACAGACTCATCATGCCCATCTCGGAAAGAGAAAGCTACCGACGCTCGCACGACGTTTTCTGCACTTGTTTGCACTGAATTTCGACTATATGCTCATAATGTGCACGTGTTGCCACGTGCTTTCAGGTAGCCCGCTGCCAGTCGGGAGTAAATTTACGAATCTCACAAGCTCTCGGCGACGACGCCTTGCATAATCGCGGATGATGTACCGCCTTTATCATTGTCAAAATTCATTAAAATGGAATTTCACTCCCGGCTTTGAATAATAAACGGTTCGATATTGGGTAACACTATATACAATATATACTCGGCGGTTTCAAGAGTCTGGAAAAGTATATATATATCGAATTATTACAGTAAACCTACTGATTTTTTGTATAATTAATATCCGAGAAATCAATTAGCCCCCTAAATCATTCGTCGACTTTTATAAACTTATACCGACAGACTCCTTGAGCGGAGAGTGCGCGCGTTTGGAAAAAAAATAATTATATACAATTCACACTTTGACGGCTTATATAATTGAATTAGAATATCCGAATAGCAAAGTCGTGTATATGTATAGCGCGGCGAAACTACACGCGATGGCTCTGCAGGCGCGTAACAGTTTGACGAGAGAAAATTATGCAAATCAGCTCATTTCTCTCTCTCTTTCTCTCGTTCTTGGTGCATCATCTACTATACTTTCGGTTACCACAGGACGCCGAGAGACAACTGGTGTCGCACACGCGCGTGAAAAGAAAAAAACACGAAGAGCGTCCGCAGCCACACCTCCCCTTCGGCACTTGCACTACGCGTGTCATTGATTTATCAGCTAATTGACCAGGAAACGAAGGAATAATTAGCATTTACAACTGCGTTCGCTCTCGCAAGGAACAAAGAATCGAAAGTGACGGCGCGCGGAGAACTCAGCCAAGGATTGCTTCACTCGACGCCGTATAACGCTACGCTCTTATATGCGGGTCGCGATTGTTATTCTCTCCATGCACTTTCTGGGAATCGCGAACGCACGCGTGCGCGGAACGCGCTTTTCTTGCCGAAGGTAAAACAGATCACTTTGCAATTGCCACTGAAATTGAAATCTTGATTGCACGAGTCGCGCGCGCGCAAGCGCTCGCGGGATATCACTGTAGCAGTGGTCGTCGTTTTTGAGAGGATTGAGGAGGCTTCGTTTGCGTAAAATGAGAATTTGAAAATGAGATTCTTTTTTAAAGTGCTTTTGCTGGCTGCGCGAATTTTGACGAGCTCGTAATCGTTTGCCCATTCTCTTTGTTCGTTGCGGATTCAATTTTTGGGGGAAATGGTGCTGGGAATTCGTTACTTTGAAATATTTAAATTTTTCAAAAATACGTAGAAATTACGTAAGATGATTTAGAATGTTGTAGAAAGGTAAAAGGCATTTAAAAAATAACGTGACTTCTCAAATTTGATTACAATCCTGGTACAGGGCCGGTCAAGAACCTCCAGGTAGCTGGAAATACTGTAAACTAGCTTTTAGGCTGGATATCTGGATACAAGATCATGCGGTGGGATGCTACGAGATAATGTTCGAAGAAGATCTCGAACATCCAGATCGTCAAATTAATTACTAGTAATAAAGCGTTTGCATTTTTATATAACATACAGAAACACGTTTTTGAGCCTTTCTCTAGAGTACAGATTAATTTATGATATTTCAACAATATACATGTATTTTAGAGAACGTTCAAGAAACAAAAAAACAATGGTAGAATTGCTTATTTAGCTTTTTAATTTTCTCAAGTGAAAGATATAACTATAAAGAAGTACTTAACCGTTATTCAACGTACTCTGGTGTTTTAATCATCCATCGTAAAAAGTTGATATGTGCATTAGAAATAGGCTAAGCAATAAAAAGTTTACGGCCAATCAAAATGTATACCAGTATTTATTGGATTCATCAAGTAGTTATTTTATTGTTCAATAATGACTATAATAACGCTAAAGCTATAGAATCGATAACAAGAAAAACAATATAATTCTAATAATTTTTGACACATTTATCACCTAAATCATGAATTACCAAACAATAAATAGCTAAATATTCAACATCCGCAACAAAGTGACCTGAACTTCATTCATGAACTTTTTCATAGAGAGAATTCTCCTAAAGAACAGCCAGCGGCTGTGTGCTAGGGAGAATCGATGGCCGATCGATAATTAATTATTGCAGCGCGGCAGCTTCATCATAGCGAATGAACCCCTCGCTCGCCGTATATGTGAGCAGCCAGTCGGTGCGCGGGCGCGCGAGTAAACGACGTGTCGTAACTGTAATTGCATGTGCTGCAGACATCTGCCACGTTCACGCGTATGCGCGCCTTTAATCGACGGCGGTGCACGGTGAATATATATAGGAACAATATTTAGGTGACTTTGGGTTGCGGCACCTTCGTTATTATTTTTGCCGATTGATGTTGATTTCCCTTTTTTTTACTATATTTTTTAAACATTTCCTTTGTGTCAGGTAAATAGAACAGCTTGCTGATTACAATTTAAAATTAATTTTGTAGGAAATGTATTGAAAATGTTGAAAATACTGAATACATAATAGAGTAATATAAAGTGCTTTTAAAAATTTAAAGTAAAAGAATAATTTTTACATTTACGTGAAGTGTATCTGTCAATTTTTTGTGATTAAAATTGTGGTTTTAAAAGAGTACGGAAAGTTTGTTTTGTCATAATTAAAAATTTTTTTTCGCACAATAAAAAAATCATTTAAATTATGATTTTCTAAGTGTATGTATACGAGAAGTATAATTATGTGCCTAAAGTATATTCTCGAAATTTCTCACTTGTTTCACGCTAATGATCTGTTTTACTACACACATTTTGAAACGTTATTTATGATTGTAATAATAATATTCATATATAATGCATAGGTAGACTCGTGTGTAATTACTCGACTGAGGAAATATTTAAAGCATTAACGTATTCACCAAATACTGCTAAGGCATTCTATCGAGTTTTTAACAATACCAAGCTACTTTCTTTCTAGTGCATTATGTAACAATTAACATAGGGAAGTTTTTGCAAAAACGTTTCACAAATAATCTTGTAGTGCAATAAACACCTTCAAATATTATTTTACATCATTTATAAATAATTCTCATTACAAATCATTTCTAAATGAGAACAATCCCTTTTCAAAAAAGAGATCCGAGAAAAGTGAAGTCGACTAAAACGTGTTCTGATTGGTTGACCATTAAAAGCGCGATATTTTGAATTAAATCTTAAATTTTGAAAGTTTTAAATGATAATAAATATTTATAAATAAAAATAATATTGTCATTAAGTTTTGTTGTATTTATTATCAATATTTTACTATAACATGATTATATGTATTAAGAACTAATGTGTATTCACTCAATGTTTTGAGTGTAAAATAACGGAAGGAAAAGGAATGACTGACGTTTTTATATTGCGAGTTCTTAAGTATATATATTTATAAAAACATTTTATTTTATTTAATTTTACTATAATCTATGATGTCTGTACAGAAGACTTTATTTTATTTATTTTTTATTTATAATATATCTATTTATAATATTTTTATTGTCGATATTGATATGCCTGCGCGTAGCGCGCTTGAGTAAATCTAGTAATTTAAAAAAGGTAATGAATATTTCTTATTACAGTATTATACACCTGATACGAGATTCAACTTGACATCAGTTTTGATATATTTCATCAAAACAACACTGTAAAAAAACTTCCATATATATATAGATATACTATGTTTACATTTGGCGTTTTAAAATATACACAATGTATATCTATATACATGGAAGTTTTCTAACAGTGAACTTGCAAACTCATGGTGGTAGAATCTACTACGGTGAATCTGTTACTCGTATATATGTAGTCGAATTTTCAACAGAAAACATATACGCCACATAAACTTTCTCTTTCATAAAAAAATAAACGATGGGTTAGATGCTTCGAAAAACGCGACGTTCATTACGTGCCGGAAGTAATCGATAAAATTATGAACACTTAGGAATAAAATGATTTTCACTCTTTGTTAACAAAAAAGTTTGTTAAATTTTCAAAGAGAAAATATACGAACGTAGACATCGCACTCAAATTACCGTTGCGTATATACGAATAATAAAATGAAGTTATTAAAGCGACGGCTGCACTGCACGACGCGGCGACAAAGCATGCGGCAACGACCTTTTGCTCGAATTAGTTTCTCCACACTGCGCATCTTGCACATACAGGTAATATTTTTCCTCGTGTCTCTTGTCTCGGCTTCCTTCTACTTTTTCTCTACAATTGCGAGTATATTGCTTAAAGAATTCAAGAGCAGCGAATCCGAAAGTATACGCATGACAATTTTTCCGTAGCTAAACCGCGAACCGAGAGAGAAAAAAAAGTGTCGTTCCACGATTCATTGTCCCCGCATGCATACGTCTTCAGCACATACTAAAAACATATATATATATATACACAGCGGTAGCAGCAGCGACGCGCGGCGTTTCTCCCTCGGCAGTTATAATCGAGAGAAGCGCCATAGTCAGCGCTCGTGCGAGCGCAATTACCATAGAGGCTTTCTCTGATCGATCGTGTGCCGATCTTTCCTCTGCCGCGTCGTTCCCGGTGAGTGAAAGTGCCGCACGCGCTAAGGTAAACACATGCGCACGCTACACACACACACACAGAGGAAATAAAAGTAACGACGAAAAGACGCTGCATCTTTCTCCGTGCCCTTCGCCTTCACCGCGAGATCGAGAGCTAGAAACTTACGGTATATATATACGCGCTCAAGCCTATATAGCATCGGTACGCAAGAGAAAGACTATTTCACCGCCACTGCTGCTATATACGCGGAGGATTACGTGTGATGTGATTCGTGAGCCGATCGTTAAAAACGAGACTCGTTACACACACTTTTGAAAGCGAGCTTCTACAAACACGCAGACAGTTTGCGCGTACGCGAAACTATGAGATGACAATTTTTCCACGACGAGCATTGTTTGATTTTCCTCTTCTTTCGGGATGATACTCGTAGTTTTATGTTTATGCGTATACACACGCGAGTATGGCTTAAGATGCAGTGGGGTACGGGTAGTAAATCAAAGGTTCCATAAATCTAATCGGAGGACGCGCGTGCTGCACGCGTGTGTGGCGTCTGAGTGAAAATGATCAATGATTCGGATAAAGGCGCGGAATAGTGGTTCGCTGTATGGAAAGCGGAGAAAATCACGTAAGGAAGTCGCGGCCGCGGAGACGCCCGAGTCGCTTTTGAATGGTTAAGCGGAGAATTCGGTAATATATAACAGTTTGGAACGTTGTTTACGTGGGACGTTTGGAGAAGAGATCTTTTTCTTTTGTAGCTATAAATATAGTCTTTGTTTATTTCGTCTGCATGTGTGGGTATATAGGTGCATATATATGTGAGTGTGTGGGAGACGGTTAATGAAATGTAGATGGACTTGCCGCTGTGCTTTAACAGACCGCGGCTTTTAACTCTGATGGATTATTTTGAATAAAATATTGAGAAATGTGGAAAGTGACTTTCGGTATATGCCGAGCTCTTAATTCCCATAAAGTATTAAAATGTACCATAAATTTAGTGTTGAGCAGATTTAATATATGTATTTTCCGATAAAATATTTATTTTGATATTCTCTTTTTTAATATAGTATGTCATCTATGATGGTAAATACAGTAAAGTTTAGCTAACCTTTATACTGGGACGTTTTTACTTGAAATACACAATCTATAGTTTTATACAATTTAGGAATTGATACAAATTGTAAATACAATATCCATTTGCTAAATTTGTTTATATTCCTATTTACTATTTGAATAATCAATATTGCTAAAATTGTGAAAGAATTTACTATTGTGGTTTCAATTAATTTGACACCAATAACCAGATTAATTGTTTTATTTATTCAGGTGCTCGTATATGTTTATTGTAATCTATTAAGCGATTAAAATTTTATAAATTTAATTAACGACAGGAGTGTTTTATAATTTATTACACCGATCTTTATCTGAAGATCCAAATCACTGTAATTTAGCTGTACCATAATAAGATTTACACATGATAGATTAATTTATACATGTAAGTATATTTGTAAGTTTATAGTCTCAAATTCAGAAATGGCATAAATAAATTTTAATATACCCGTTAAAGAAAGAAAATTACAGATGATTACATTTTAACAGGATTTAAAAATAGATTACTATTAATTAACACTTGCAGAAAATCGTGTAGTTACTAGTTGACATCGCCTATAATTTGATCATAAATTATGTAATTTTTAGGTTTTTTTATACACTGCTAATTCTATGGGATTTCAAACCACTCAAGAGTTTTCTTTCTTATTTTTGCTTATTTCTCATTATTTTCTATTATTTCTTATCATATCCCCGCTTCAAACTGATCAATAATCAGATATCTTTAGAAATGAGATTTTATAAATCCTTTATAAGAGCAAAAATTAATGAATTTTGCATTGAAATATCATTTGAAAATACCTTATTGTACGTTATTAAGATCAGATTAACAACATACATATGATATTCTGCTAATTCTAAAAGCTTGAATTATTATAATCTGATTTTGAATCATAAAATTATTATCTTGTTTTAAATGTAACTAAATAAATAAATCTTGAATATCTGTAGATGGAGCTATGGATAACACGCAAATATGCGATTATACATTATTTCGGTATCCAAATTATTAGCGAGCTGCATGCAGATCAACGCTACATACAAATCGAGCTCTACGAAATATAAAAAAATTACAATTCGCATTGTTGAAAATCAATGTTGTAATCGAGAACACGATCCTTACATGCATTTTTCTGTTCCCCCACATCAAGCCTCGAACCCTCGTTAACGAGGGTAAATACACACACGAGAGGCGCACCTATAAACCTGTGTTCGCAAAGGCACGACCACGCTATTATACTTGGGGCACACCGTCACGGGTTCGCGAGCATCGACAGACGCACCACACGGCAGCAGCAAGCAGGAACAGCAGTGGGTTCGCGAACCGCCCCCGCTGCATGCAAATCGCCGCCACTGCCGCCGCCCGATCAATGATACAGTCGACATGCACATACACACATATACCCACCCACATGCATGCACACGTACAGGTGCTTTTAAGGTTAAGGAAACTCGACTCTGCGGCTCTGTGCTATAGACGCGCTCTTTCTCTTCATTACAACGCTACAATTCGCTATACGCGCAGACGTTGGAAGAGAAGTGATGCTCGTGCGAGGATAATATGAGGAGGAAAAAGGAAATGGTGGAAGTGAGGTGGAAGAAAAAGGAAAAATAAAAGCACAAGCGACTTGAGAAAATAAAAAAAGAAAAATTTAGAAAGTGTGCGGGTTTCTTGTGATCACGTCGCGCAATGACCATGTTGGGGATTAGGAGTGGAAAGGTTATCGAAGTGTAGTGAAAAAATCCAATAGCTTTTTTTTTGTCGTCTGGCTGCTGGTAATGCGATTCCAGGTGATTTTGGGAAGTTGCTGGTTTGATGGTGACATTTGTTTTTTAGAGTCTGCAAATATAAATGAAATTGAACGTCGAAAAAGTTGTTTGTATATACTGATAGCATTGAACAAGAAAACAAAACAAAAATAGTTTTTTTTATTGTTTACAAAATTCCTTTTACACATTTTTAATTAACGTATTGGCAAAAAAATCCTCAAGGTTGTACAAATATTTGGGATTTTACATTTTACATGTGTATAGCGGATTTTTTCGTATGCAGGAGTGTTCGACAAAAATTTTTATTTCATATATTCCTTTCTGTTATGTATTAGCAAATTCTCAAACACTGAGACAACCGTTTAAAATTCAGTGGCACGTCGCAGGAAACACATAAAATCAAATATTGAAAATGAAAGTTTTTTCTCATATTTTTCCAATACAAAGTGTTACTACTACTTCCCAGTGGGAAAAAATTCTTAATTTTAAACGAATTTTTATGATATTTATTTTATTGATTTTCTTGCATTCTATAGTTTTTTTTAATTGTTCTTTTTCGTTTTTTCCTCAAAACTAATATTATTTATGTGTATTGTTATGGCATTCAAAGTTTCCTTTCATAATTTAGTTTTAAATATTATCAATACGGGATTTTACATCTATGAAAGAATTATTATTAATATTACGTAAATTACAAATTCCTAATGTAAATTCAAATCCTGAAAAATGTCATATGACTAAAGAATTTTCGAAAATTGTCTTATACAACGTTTGGTAGGCCATATTGATCATAATTTTCCTATATAATTCCCTATAAAATATATGCATAGATATCATTTATTTAAATGTTCACAACGTGAAGGAATGTGTTCTATTAATATAAATATATTCGTCTGGAAAATTGTACGAAAAAAATGCCATTAAAGTTATCTTGATTTTGCACAAGTATTGATATTATTATAAATTATTAGATCAAGAAATTAACTAATGTGATAAAAAATAAAATAAAGTATTCTTAAATCAGTGAATTATAATCGACAACAATAAAATGAAGCAAAACATGAATCAGCAGTAATTGTCTTTCAGTTAAAAGCTATACCTAAGTTTTACATTATAATACAATTACCTAGGATTATTATAAGCCAGACACTACGTTATGGAAGGGTTGTAGTTGCTGGAATCTAATATCTTAAACGAAAGCGATAATACACCTCAAACTGTATTGAACTTTTTTAAATTAGTATATTTTACTATATTTCATTAGTTTATAAATAATGAATACATAGAGCTAGCCAATATTTCTATTATCTGTTGCTAAAATTTCTACTGAGCTTTTACATCACAGAAAATATATTAATTAAGCTTTCCTTTTTCCATTCTTCAACCCTCCATTATCTTACGAATATTTCCAACATTACAGTTACACAAGCTCTCAAATCAAAATATAAAGCTCTTCGCAAAGCTTCAAATCATTCGTCCCCTGCCTACAGTTGAAAATAACACGATTTATCAGTGTAAGAGGATTACTTTCACCTACGGCAATCCCGGCTAGCATTCGTGAAAATTATCCTTTTTTCTACCAACTCCTGACTATAAAAAAAGAGAAGAAACCCCGCGAGATTGCAATTTCAAAATTTCCTTTCGCAATCTCGCGGCCAGACATGATGGGCCCTATCGCGCTGAGCTTGCAGCAGACCCGAGACGAGAGCCATAGAAAATGTACACACACACGTACATATACGTGTACCTGCTCTGTTATTCGGGGGGCTCGACAGACAGAGACGAAACTAGTCGCGCTCATAAATCGGCCAGGCAGTAGTAGCGACGGCGTACTGCTCTGACTCTCTTGCTTGGGCGCCCGCTCGCGAGTAGCGCGCGGGGGCGTAGCTTTCGGAGGGCGTGGCGTCGGCCGATCAATAAAACCACCTCCGCACTGGTGGGGGAGGAAAAGAGAACACGCAAGCTTCCAGCGGCGGCCCACCCGAAAAGCACACACACCGGGGGAATTTTCATCTCTCGGCGCAGACTCGCTGAAGCTTTCTCTCTCTCTATCTTTCTCTAACTCGTTCATGCTGTCTCTGTCGCAAGCGCATCGATTTGACCTTTTGTCTCTATTCGACTCACGTAGCAAACCCTAAGCGTCGACTGTATATATATATCTTCCTCTCAGTCTGCAAGTCTCGGCATTTTTTTTCTCCTCTCCGTGCTTCGTCCATCTCTCTTTCGTTCTTACCTTTTGTCGTTTTACGTAGACTGCGCCTGTCTGTATTTAGCCTAACTCTCTTGCGCGCTCTAGCGACTGCTCTCGGTCATTTCTTAATGAGCGCATGGCTTGAACTTGAGTCTTGCGCTTAAGCTTCTTCGCTCTCTCTCTTCCTCCCTCTCCATATCTACTCTTTGCTTTTTTCGCAAAAAAAGAATTTCAAATAAGACTCCGACGGCGCGAGAGTACCTCTTGTCAATGCTTCACTCGCCTCTCGCGAGTTAACTTATCAACGGCTAATTTGATTATTCATTCATCAAGCGAAGTGGCGTTTCTGCTTCAAAAATCGAAAAGAGAGAAAAATCGCTCGGGTTGGACTGAAAAGTGAGGTGATCTTTAATTAAATTTAAAATTTCATAACGCACACCGACCGGGACTTTTAATGAAAAAAAATGAAGGTTACGATTTATTGTCACGCTTCCTTTTTTTGCTCGGAATTACGCTATAATATCACGCTCGGTTCATGACGACATTCAATAATTCTGTGTGGAGTGATTCGAATAATTTTAATTATGAATAAAATGCATATTTTAAACTTTTTGCGAAAGTGATCATTAAATTGAATTAATAAAGTGCATACATTTTATTTTCAAATGTAATTTTGAACAAGTTTCATTTATGCAAGAAAGCAGTTTTACTCGAAATTTCGATTCAAAATTCGTTCAAATCAGTTATCATATCAAGGGAATAAATATGTTACGTGTACAAGTAAAAAAATAATATTAATATGTATTTTATGTATTTGATTTTACTTGTAAAAAATTTCAGATGGGCATCATTAATTTAATGACTTTAAATATGATAACAAAAATTAATAAAATCATTATTTTATATAAATATAGAAAAGTATTATCAAACATATCCTAGTATTATAGTTGGTATTTGAAATGACCGACAGCAGAACATTGGAAGAAAGTCTAACGAAATTCATGTATATATTCATCATCACCTAAGTGAAAAATCGACTCATTTATTAAAAGACTTTGATCTACTGCACAGATATCTAAATTAAAAGTTATATTCAGAGAGTTTTACGTCATGACTTCTATGACAAATTAGTGTACTACATTATCGTGTTCTCGTTATTTTCATTTTGATAAAATTGTGATATCGGATTTCAAAGACTTCGCATTGTATAACTTTCAAGAAAAATTTTATTTTTAAAATTATAGACAACATTGTGGATGCGGAAAATTTTTGTTTACCGTTGATAAACCACAATAAACAAAGACTTTTCCAATATTCTTAAAAATAACAATATTGAATTTCGATGAATATTGCTTATTTTGTAACTAAATATTCTTGAGTATTTTTTAATGAAAAATTTAACGATCTTATTTATTTTAAAACCGAAAATTAAATAACATTAAATATAAAATATCCTATCATTCCACTATTTTCAGTTTTTAATTATCTAAAAAATTTAACCTTCGTTGATATTTTTGTTGTATTTTTCAGAATAACCAAAATTCTTTCTTTAAATCTTATTTCACTTAAAAGATTTCACATAGCACTTTATTCAAACAGATACTGTAATTTGCTAATGAGTTCTTTAAAGTACAATATGTTTATAGTAATGGAAATAGCTAATCTATTGCAAAAGTAAAAGTCTCGCACAGTAGAAAAACTTGCTTTAAAGTCTCGCGGTATAGTACTAAACATGTATGTACTATTTAATTGTACGAGCTTCCTACTGCATTCTTTAGAATACTTCTAACACTTGCCAAATGAAAATGTTTCGGAAAGTAAAATATACTTGACACCATTCTACTACTTTTATCTAAAATACAGTTTAAGCGACTTTATTGACTTTTATATAGAAATACAAAAAATAAATCAAAACAATATTAGATCGACATAAAAAAATAAAAGTTTTGTAGACACCACGCATATGCGACTAATATTCTGTAGTGTTAATCGGGCTATTTACTTATTCATAGAAGAATTTTCGTGAAGATAAAAATAGTTTTAGAGAAAATATATTTTGTTAGTTTTCATCTTTTTATGTCAACGTTCATTTTTCTACGTCGATTTTTAATATTCTTATGTCATTCAAAAGTGTTACAACAATTCTGTATAATATGGTTCCAAGAACAATAAGTTCCCAGAACTTGTATGGTATATAATCTTACCTATATATAGTAAAAAAATTAGTCGATAAATAATGCATTGAGAAAACTTTAAAAGAATTTTCTTCTCATAGTACCATCACTTTTCTGTCTTTATTACCAACATAATTGTGCTACTGGCAGCTTCTGGTAGTTATAACACAATTATAGATCGTTAAAATCAATCTCTAATGTCAATGGACTTGGAAATCTCCGATACTCTCAAAAAAAAGCAAAAGCAGTCCTCTGAAAAATATACGATTTCTAAGTCTCATAGCAATAAAATCGTTATACATAATGAAATAAAATATTATGATATTATTTCGCAAGAGTGAACCATAGCGACATCTGCCCGAATGAGTTCGATTGACCCACACACACATACACACACGACGTTCCAGAATCTGATGACTATAAGAGACAACTCTACACACAGCCGCGGGCGTCGATTTTCTAATTCGAAAGGGAAATTAATCAGTCTTTCACACTTTTCCTACGCTATACGCGGGCGTACTTGGGAATATACTCGTTTTCTCAACAGACACACGGCAGGAAATACCGTTCACAAATCACTTGGACGTTTATTGATTTTCAAATTTCAGAAGGTTTTCCGGGTGTTGCGAATTTAGTAAACAAAGTTTTGAATGGGTAGTTATCGCGTAGTTTGATGTTCAGGGTATTGAAGATAGCTTGTCAAATGTATATTTGAATAGTTTAGCAAAGAAGGCTGATAAATATTAAAATGCATGGAATGTTATTAAATGCATAATATTAATTTTGACAACTTTTATTTTCATATCAAAGAGACAACTTTCTCTTCCACAACTTGAAATCCGTTATTTTGAATTCTTTTTTAGCAGATGAGTTTTACGATTGCATGCGACTATACATTTAAATATTATCTTATACAAATATCATATATATTTTTTTTCGAAAAGTTTTTTATATTTCAAATTTAAATGTATTTTATATATTATTCATGCTTAAACGATTCAATTTAACACCTCAACATTTTATGAGTAAGAACAGCTGAAACTTTATTTCAACCGGTTGCATGGGAATCCACTAACAATCCATATTCATAACTACGCTAATGATATACGGCGATTTAATGAGTGTAACTAACGGACGAAACAGTGTACCAGTTGCGAACTAATAATTCAACATCTGATTTGAATAGGACAGCCCGTGAAGCTATATTATTTTCTCAAAGAAAGTACAGAATGCATACCTTCAAACTCTTTATACTTTTAATTATTTACGTATAATAAAAAAAAATTATCTTAACTGATGAAAACCTCCATATTATAATAATATCTTCATGGAAAAATCTCAGCGATTATATAGAAATCTGTATATCGCAAGTACTTTAATGCTTTATCTGGTTGAAAACCGACTATAGGCGGCAATCGCTACTCAATAAACCATCTCAATTCAATCGGAATCAAGAGTTCGCGCGAAATTATTCACAGCGCCGTCTGATATTCTTGCAAACGCGTATGCGACTCTTCATACAATTGCACAGTCTGGAGCGCGAAACGCTGAGGCACTACTAACGATCTTGATCCAGATACGGAAAAGAAGGAACGTGATATTGAGGTCATTTATTTTCGTTTTTCTCTCAGCGAGTGCAAATTTAAGAAAAACTTGGCGCGCAGGCGCAGAGCTATAAAGCGAAAAGTCGCCCACTTGAACTTTATATTTGCGAAGCCAATCGATCGCGATGATCGTCGGTGAACTCGAAACGCCGTGTGTGCTGTCGCCAAAGCGAATGATATACATTTATACATTTTTCTTAATGCTTTGCGATAACAACTTTGTGACGGTGAGGATTTTTTACAGAGAAAGTTCAAGCGCTCTCGCGATCAATTGGATTTCGAACCTGACCTGACAGCTTGTAATATATCATAGGCCACCTTTTTATTTTTCTTGCGAAGCATGAGATCAAAGGAATTCATTTCAATCATTATCTATGCATTCATTCTTTATGATCATTACAGTTTTTCGAAAGTCTTTTTTATCGATACGATATTTCGAGTGGTTAATAAAATATTATTAGTAAAAGATCGTGAATTGGAATTCGCCAGATCAAAGATTAAATTTCGAAATAACGAACTCCATTCAGAATTCGTGCAAGCGAATGAATACGAGAACTTTCGCATGGGCGTATAACACAAAGTGCACGAAAAAAATGTATGAATGAAGAGAACACGTAAATGCAAAACGATCAAAATATAAGATAATTTTTTTCGCGTGCTGCTTTCTTTCCCTAAAAAAAGAAACGTCGTGATTCACGTATCCCACAACCTCGATCTCCCCTCGACCACCACGAGTCTCTATAAAAACCGCATCGGGTGCGAATCACCCGGCTACATAGCCGACGAAAAAGCACAAGCCGTAAGAAATAAAAAGGGGTGATAAGCGACTGACCAGTCTTTCTCTCTCCCTCGTAACCCAAGACGATCGATTAACCGCGCGCTAATGCACGAGCTAGCGAGAAGCCGAGAGAGAGAGAGACTCGGCAGAAAATCACGGCGGGCCAAGTAAGCCGCGTACTTAGTGCAAGCACGGGGGCAAGCACACATAGCCGGCGCTACTTTACGTAGGTGACCATGGCCCGTATCAAATCGATCTCCCGTGGCTGTGGTTCTATAAGGCGCAGCTCTCAGCTCTGCTACGCTATATACAACCCTCCGACTGTCGCACAGTCGACCTTAACGTGCGCGCGCCTGGTGTTGAAAGGCGAGCGAGGGTTGACCTGCTTCCCTTTCCCGCGAGTAGCTACCTACGTCTTGATGTTACCCGAGGAAAGAAGAAGAAGAAGAAGAAAAAAAAAGAAGAAGAGGAGGCAGGAGAAACAAAGGATTGACGCGGAGGAAAGAGAACGGCGATGTCGCGCGTCTTTGAGGCCGAAGGCTGTTGTCGTCGTCACGGGGATTTCATGTACCTTGGCTGAGGCTTGTTAGAGTAGTGCATGTGTGTGGGAAGGGTCTCTTGATTTAGGCCGATTTTTCGGATGGTAAGGTATAATACGTGACGGTGGGTTGCCACCGAGTGTCATATTAGCCTTGTTCCGGACTCGAATGGTTAGCGGGATGTTGTTTACTTTTATTGCGGTGTGTGGGATGGGTTGTGGGAATGCATTTGTTTTTTACCTTTTGTATAATATGACGGGGAACCTTCAATGCATGTATTTTGCTGAGGTGGTCTATTACGTTTCTATGTGTGTATATAGTAATCAGGTACTTTAGGCATGGTATACAAGTTTTATCCTGTCATTATATACCTATGGGATCCTTCTATTCAAGAAAAGTGAACGTGTTAACCTTTTTTTTTGGTCTCGTAATAAAAAATTGTAACCTTGAAAATTACAGTAGAGAATATTCTTTTCGAGCATTTCGTAAAGATGACACACATTATATCTCATTCGCTATTATAAACAACAAGCGTGTTGGTGTTTAGCTTTTGAAAATATCAGGAAGTAGGTCTGATGAATGAAATAAAAAAATAGTATTGAAACTATATATAATAAAAAAATATTGTTTATTATATGAAAGTTTATAAAATATATAAAATTAAAATTAAATTAACATTTAACTTTATAATTAGAGAAAATGTTTGTTGTAACAATACACTGCTTTTAATCCTATATCGTGTAATATTTATATAGAGCATTTTTGAAGAGAAAAGATAATATAACTTTCTAATACCCATTGAGTATATACATAGGTAAATCAAACAAAATTTTTCGTTAGTAAAAAGTAAACGTTTTTTGAAATTTCCATCAGAGTATATGTGTCATACTTACGTAATTTTCAATTATGATTTCATAAAACGCACACACATAGACACACATAAAAAGTTATTACAGCATTTTACACATTTCAGAGAAAGATGCTCTCGACAGGTGTAATACTTTTTTTTATTCTTCGATATTGAAATCTAGAAAGCTAATTTCTAACTTCGCTCCGAGTTTATTCAACCATCTATTATCTTGCTTTTTTTCTCATTAATCGGTCGGTTACGAAATAGCGCTGATGAATCCGCTGATCTTGGAAAGTGAAGACTATATATAGCCAACGGAAGTATCAATTTCGACGTCTGTCTTTTGATAATTTGATTGATTGAAGCTATAAAGAGTAACATACATTCTTGATACTTATCTACGGTCAAATTTAATTATATTAATGACATTAATTAGAGGTTCATTAGTGAGTGTAATTTTGACATTGCTTTATTATTTTATATGGAGTACATTAATTTTTTATTACGCAAAAAATACATATTCTAATGTATTGTATTAAGTTCTTTACAAACAAAATGCTATATGGAAATTCTGTAGATATAGTCAGTGAAATGCTTCTAGTACGAGACACCTTAAAAGTTTTCTTTTTTCAAAAAGTACTTGCGCGATAGGAGAAAAACAAAAACAAATCTTATTACAATGAAACGACAATAAACCGAGTCCTTGAGACACTGGCTGCAGCAGATTATCGTATCTGCCTCTCTTTTTCTTCCGCCGACAAACCATTTGCTCGCCGTTATACGCTGCTACGGAATATGTGCATATATATATATACCAATGAATAACAAACGTCGTCTAGCGAGAGGAAGAAATCTCTAGATATACAGAGATTTAAGGGAAGCGCACTAGCACATTGAATTTTTTTCCGGTATCCCTGTTTCTCTCTTTCTCACTGACGCTTAAAAATCAGCGCATGCACGTACTATGATGAGAGTCTCTCTCTTGAAGACGACGTCGTGAACGCCGTAACTGCTCGCACACACCCGAGCGGCATGTTTAACGAGTTACGAAAGTCCGCGAGCCTCTCGTGTACGCGTGCCTGTATGTATATATATTTTCGAGTTTTACATTTTAACGAATTCCACGCGCACGCGATCGATTTACGATGGCGAATTGTTTTTTTTTTACTCTCTTGCGATTTTTTTTTTCGGGAAAACCGCAGCGTGACTTCACTCGCTGCTCGCTCATCTTTCGCGGGAAGCAGGCCGTTTTCCGCACGCACGCGCCGAGGAACGTTGCCAAGAGTTGTGTATAGGGAGAGAGATTGAAGATAATTGAAACTACGAGCGGACTGTACAAAGTATGATGAGAGAAAAAGTATTGTAGAGAAGCACGTAAACGATTTGAAGTTATATATTGACTGACGGGTAGTTATACTAGAAAAAAAATTATTATGGAAATGTATTCAATTTGATATAGGTATTTTCTCTTTATTATAAGACTTAAAAAACGGTCATTTATAATTGTAACATATACGAACTAGTACTTGGTACGCTATTTATGCAGAAAGTGAAAATCCATTGTTGTATGAATTGTTTAAGAATAGATGTGCGCAATCGTTTAGCTTGATCAAGTTATAATTATGAGAAAACAGTTTTTGTTCACTTTTAGAATATGAATGTCGGAAATAGTTCGCACGAATTTGATTGATACAGACAGAGAGCGAGGTGTTTCAAAATAAGATTCCCATCGGCTGTACACAAATTGCTAAGCTCAGGTTGGAGAAAGTAAATTAAATTATATATGTAATCTATGTTTTTATTAACTCCGTATCGATCCTAGATAAAGTAGTTAAGATTCTTTAAAGTAAATGATGTCTGAAAAATTTTAATGAAGTATAATATTAAGTTATTTTGATAAACTTGCATTATTGTCAGCACTGCAACCATTATTTATTCATAACATGTGCAGGTTCATGTCGTGGAACTATGATAATTATGTGCAAACATAAACTCCCTTGAGGCAGCAGCACTTCATAATTAACGATTGTCACCTGGCAAATGTCGTATACGTAAATTTTCGTAATAAATTTTAATTAATTTAATTTATAAATTTGTTTAGTACAATTGTGAGAGTGATAGAGAGAAAGTAAGAACGAAATAAAAAAATTTCAATGAAGCATCGCTATCTTGATATGAATTATTATGATTCAAAAAATTTCAACATAAATTAGAATTTCACTTTTGATCCTGGGAGGAAGGGTTATAAATCTATATTGAAAACATTAAGATAAAGTCAAATCATTTAACATATACTATGGAAAAATCCAATCTCTTACAAAATCTTACACGCGAGTCCATTAATGCGATACTTTATAACACTTTCAACAGTTATATTAGAAAGATGTAGTTCAGTCTTGTCGAGTATTATATCAATTCGATGACATAAATGACTATATGTACATATTTTACATTTTACAAGCATTCTAAAATGCACATATTTAAATTATATGTACATATATATATATATTCTGAATATTTAGGAATCCTTTCACTTTCAAAAACTCTGGTTTCTTCCTCTTGTGAGTTATTGTAGGTCAACGCCATTTCCAAGGCGAGCCATTAAAATAAAATAATAATGGCACGTGCAACTCAATTTACATATGGTACATCGAAGATTGCAAGACTTCCTGCATTACCATCCTAGAAGTACAGACAAGTATTTTTCTGGTCATATTCTCAAATAATTATGTCCTTTTATAGATATACTATAATATAGTGCTCTAAACTGGCTTTATTGCAACCTTTCCAATTATAACTTGAGACTTTATCAAATCATCTATAACCATAAAGGATTTAATTTAAATTATTCTCATGCTTCTCTTAAAACGTTTCAGTTTAACATTGAATTTAAGCACGTTGCTACATCCAATTGTATCTTAAGATTTTCTTTGAAATTATTTCCATCTTGCGTTATTCAATAGTCGCGTGACTCAATAATGATCCTTTTAAAGCACATTATTTTTTTCTCACGAGTATTCAATTTAACGTTTTCTTTTCCGTATACGAATCTACGTACATTAGAGGACTATTTTATGGAAGACAAAGTTTCTTCATTAAAATCACGGATTTTTATTTTATTTCAATTTGCAATGTTTTTCTAGCTTATTGAACAACTTCATCTTTTATAGATGAATAAATTTTACTATTTTTAAAATAACATTTTTTTGTAAAAGATGAATTTAAATAATCCATTACAGTTACTTTTAGTTTAAAAAACATGCTTATTCTTTAACTATTTCCACGAAGTAAATATTTTAAATACATATTGTATTTCAGTCACATAATAAAAATAATACAATAACATATTAACCTTGCAGATTAGTCTTCCTACGACGTTAACTACTCTGACTCCACACAGAGCTTTGATATATTTCATAGAAACGAACCGAGATACTGAAACGTAATATTCTGCATAACGTTAAAGTATTCTGAATCACGAAGATATATTACTTTCTTTGTAACAAAAAAAAAAAATATTTTCTAATCAACAATATGCACTGACGAAATACACGTTCAACAAATTCAAACACTTAATTAGCTCAAGCGAACCCTAATGAAGCTGCTCTCATCACAAAGCTGCACGCGATATGAAATAACGAACTGAGACGAATCCCCGTCACGCCGCTCGACTTCTATATTCTCCCATTTTGCAACATTTTCCACAATCTTTCTCCCCCTCTGGCTATACATCTCCGCGTTCATGCCCACACAACTGTTAGATCTCACAACGCTACATACTCCACTCAGAACATCATATGCTTCATCCCTTCTTTAAAAATATTGCGCATCAATGCAAAAGTCCTGTCGCTTTTCTCGTTATACACTGCGAATTTCATTTCAGAATTGGCATTAACCTGTCATATTCAGCGTCATGTAGCAGTGACTGCTGCCTACTGCTGTATATACCGCCCACTATTGGGGCTTTTCTTCCTGCGCTGTAGACGAGCTGTACGCACCCTCGACGTATAGAGTCCCTGAGCTATTTCTTCGGGCGCCGGGCTAATACAATATTCCGGGTAATTACAGTATTTGCGGATCAAACACAGGGCACACGAAGAGAGAGAGAGGAGCGCCGCGGGTTTTTCGTTGCATTTCGAGTCACCCCTCGTGATAACATAACGCGGCGCCCCGCGGGCTTCGATGCCATTTCCAATTCTAGGAGGGTGCCAACGGAGAGGGAGAGAGAGAGAAAGAGCGAGAGAACGATCGACGAACGCTTGGTATAGAACAGTGAGATTTTGAGAGATTCGCTGCTAAGATCGGTATATATAGATGGTTTTTTTAACAGCTTGTAGGTGAGTGACGTTCAGTAGAGCGTTGACCTTTATTATTAACGAAGGATAGTATAACTACTGAGAATCGAAATCTTACTTCATCTTTTATATACTTTGATTGCAGACACATCAGTATGTGATAATTAAAGTAATATTTTGTAATTTCTAAGTACTACAATTCATATGCCTTTTGAACCATCGTTATAACGAAATACAAGGGCTCTTTTGTTCGGCTGTGTTAACTTATTTATTGTGCTTTGTGTTTCCATTCTGTTTACATTTCGAATTTCCTTTGGCGAGGCCCGACGAGCTATATAAATACGAAATGAGGTAGTGCGCAGTCGTATGCGAGATAGTTCTGGCTTTGTACGAGGGGAATAACGCTGCTATTGCGATTTTCCAGGTTAATCTGGAAATCCTAAAGAGCTGAATAAAATAGTGATGAACCCCAATAAATTCTATCGTATATCATGAGAGTCCACAAAGACGCATTTTGGTTTATATACAGGGGTAACTTAATACTCCGAGCAAACAAACATAAAAAGGATATCAAGAATCGGTGGAAGTTTGTGTGAAGGATAAAATTATGCTATTGCATTTTTTATAGAAGATGACAATACTGCTATCCTTCATTGGTTGGTTTGAATTTTTTTTGTAAACAAAATAAAATAAATAATAAGATGTTTCAAGAATTAAACAAGTCAAAACTCATTATTTTATTGTATGTATTGCTGTCAATTATAACTGAAATGATTAAAAGTTTTGAAAGAAACACGAAAAAAGTATGTTTGACCGTTTGAAAAAAATCCTTCCTATTCAAAGAGAACGATTTTGTAAGAGCACGTCGTTCTTTGAATCACGCATTAGAATTGGAAATATGGGGCAGTGATGCAAAACGAACAGGTAGCTGAAGATAATTCTTTCAAACTCCCACTCGACACTTTGATTGACAGAGTTTCGCACACCCTGTCATTAAAGGTATTATCCTTGAAGTTGGATCTACCAGACTTTTTTAAAAAAATAATAACATAATATTAGGTACTTTGAATTCTAACGTAAGAGCATTTTGAACGATCAAAGATCGAGGCTTTGCGAATGGCTGCGGTTAAACATCAAGGCAGCTGTCACTTGCATATATACTACACGCATGCGTATATAATTACTGGCCCCGCGCAGTCACATTGATTGGAGAGATAATGACGGCGCTTGTGATATACACACAGAAGAGCATCAATACTGCTGTCTAAACAAAATCAAGATCCGATCGTTTAATTTATACAAAGCTCGCTCACATGTGCATACATATACATGTGTTAATCGACGTTTGTATAAAGAACAAGGTATATATTCTTTTGATATACACAGAACGAATTATATATATAGTTAATACTCATCAACATCACTGGTGCATCAAATCGGTCTAATACGCGGAACACAACCAAGCGATTATTTCACTAGAGCAATGGAAAGTGATGTCTATACGTGTATATTATATCCGCGTGAAAAAACCAAGCTACAGTATAATACATACTGCCCAGCCGGAGCTACAAGTGTGCGCGCGGCACATTATATAAGTGAAGAATCCAAGTTGTTGCGCACTCGAACGCGCACCACGCGGTCGGCGTTACAATAGATCCCGCCGCTTCCCATAACACCCGCGCACCAGAAGACGCGCAACGAGACAGACGGAGAAAGAGCCATAGCAGGAAAGAAAAATAAAAGAACAACACCGGGCGTATTATACCCGCGCGCAGATTATCGCAGACAAGTGTTACAAAGCGAAACAAGATAATTCGACTGCGATATATAGGGACGGCGTGAGAGGGGAAAAAAAAGAAAGTCTCTCGTCTATTACACGTATACTGCGCTCTGACTTTAAAACCACATCGCGCGCGTCAATGTCATATATATATACTTACATACATACGCGCGTCGTTAATAATGTCGACACTCAAGCTCTCGCGCGAGCTTAGACAAACGCTATTCTCGGTTTGTACATATGTACGGAGGGGGGGCTTCAGTTGTACCGCGCAATCTAATAAGATCATATATAGCGCTCGCGCACACCTGCACACGCGGAGAGTTTCGCGATTAGCATATATATATATACGCGAGAGGATGCGCGTCTTGCGTGCGGATATCGCAAGAGCATGGGAAAACTCGCTCTGCGTGCAGAGTTGCATGCAGGTGTATATACGTATGTGTGCGGCTCTCCGAATTTCCAAGGAGAAGAGAATTTGCTAGGTATGATTGCTCGAGGCGAGATGTAGTCTCTTTCTTTCTTCGTTCTTTTTCTTTTTGCGTTGTCGCTGTTGATGAAGGTGCTCCAGATGAGCTAAATATTTGTTCTAAGAAGCGATTAGTGTGGCCGTTGCGTAAGGCATATATATACTGCACGACAGGTATAGAGGCTGATGATGGTATAAGCGAGGTTGGAAAGTATATTTGATGATGGACATATGGATTACCTAATTAATAGACAAAACTTTCGTATAACGTTTATATTATATAGACATCACGAGTTTTTATGTTTTTTTTTTCTTTTAGTATCTTTGGTACTCTATGGTAGAGTTGAATGATTTATTTGCGGATTAGGATTATACGGGTTTAATCCATTTTATCATTTCAAATTTTCGTATAATTATATAACGTGATATTATCTTAACGTGACTTCGAAATGACATAAAACTTCATTTTCTAATCCAATTTAAACTTCATTTTACATGTATAAGGACTTTGAAAATTTGTGTTAGACTACTGGAACTTGTAAAAGATAGTTTAAATGTTTAAGTGATTCAAAGTTTCTCAGTTATTTTATATTCAACTTATTCTTTAACTTTTTCAATTAAAATTTTTCACGTGATTTAGTATTTTTGAAAATTACTTTTAAAATTAAAACAACATTTTAAAATCTATCCAATAATAACCACGAAACCTTAAATTATAATCCTGATAATCTAATACGCGAAAGGTGGATAAAAAATGCCAGAGATAATGTTATTATATATACAAAAGAAAAGAAGCAGAGCGTAAAAAGTCAACAGCAATTATCGTCGCTCGAGCGGAAAGAGAAATTAAGTAGAAAAAGACGACGGGCGAAAAAAAAAGACGGTCGGGTAAAAAGTGAGAGGGATACGCATACGCGCGCGCGCAGCGTCGAGGAGAGAATTGAAGATGTAACTGGCGCGGGAGCCGCACGCGCGCGCGCGCGTAAAAAGAAAAGGGATAAATTGCTTCCTTGAAACGCGGAGGCGCGGTTAAGAACTAGAACACATCGCGCTGCTGCTACCACTGAGCGCGCGGCGCTTCTTATTTCGCAAACATGGTGAAAAGGAGAGCCGCGTGCGCGCGCGTCGCGCGTTGATTCATCGCGCGGGCGTCGCGCCTTTCGAAATCCGCTGACTTTCGGTGCGCACAAGTATATATAAAGTAAATATATGTATACACACACACACAGCACGCGAAGAAATTCACCCGCGCGTATATACGAGAATGGCCGATTGCCTCTCGACGAACGGCGCAGGTTGACTGTATAGCGACTGTATAATAGCGTAATTAGGATATAAAGCTTGCGAGTGAGCGAGCGAACTGTTGCGCACGCGTTTATTCGATCTACAGCTATATATGTGTGTTTGGGTCGATTTTCGAGTTTCGAAATTCGGAAAGTTTTTTTTCCCACACGTGAGAAATAACCCGCGATGGATTTACGAGCGCACGTTTTTGATAAACGCCGAGATTTTCTGATGATTTTTGCTCGAGCCTTTCGTTTTGGAAGTTAAAGTATATATAACATATTTTTTTGAAATATTATCATTTGACGGCAGCTGTCAATTTTATAGGATACGTTGGTTCGGTTGCGTCTCTGTTTAATTAAAACGTCCGATATGGTTATTACTGAACTTGTCAAAAGAATCTACGGTTCGCAATGACGTTTTATTGATTTCCTGAAAAGTGTGTCTGTCTCCGTGTCTGGATGAAGTTCAATAAATGGGAGGTAGAATAGAAATGGCTATTTGAAAATATGATGAATTTTCGTACTAATACTTTTTTTATATTTTACAATCCTTTACTTTATCAGATTTTCCATAATAGTCAATCGGGTTTATGTAAGCAAAAACATTAGAGTACTTAAACGTTTAAAGTATGAACAATATAAAAAAAATGGAATCTATTATTTATTTTTTTAACAATTAACTCTTTGATGCAGTTTATGAAAAAAACCAGTAACGTATTAAAAAGCTGATGTAGTACTTAATTGATTCTTATCAGAACAAGATCTTGACGAGAGCCGAAAACAAGAAAGGAATTCACCATCATACATGACAAGCATATATCATTTTTAACCAAATAGTAATTTAATCTGCAGAAACTGCTTCGTGATTATTCTCATTAAAACTTTATGCTAAAAAAATGTATCATTTACTATATAAATAAATTGATTGTAAACAATTAACATTGATAAATGTTGAAATGGAATATGTTATACATAAAATTTATAATACAAAAATTAGAAAAGCTCTGATTTATTCTTAGGGATTTGATTTTTTTCTCTAAAATATTAAATATCGAAAATAAATTAAATATTTTATTGCTTTTTACTGGATTTTTATTTTAAATAATAACGTAACCTTGAAAAACAGTGTTCTTGTATTTGATTAGAAAAGCAAATAAAAGATAAAATTTTTAGTTTCGTAACACTATTGTGACTGTTTCTTTATTTTTATGGCTAACAATTAATCTATCTCTTCTCTGATAAGTACATTTATTAGAATATGCATAAAGCACATTTCATTTTACAAATTTATGCACTTTAATTTATACGAACTATGAACTGATTTATTGATTCAAAATTATATCACCATGCTATTAAATAGTGGAAATGCATCTCATCAATAAATTATCAGAGTTGCTACATCTGAAGCTTTATATTAATCTGTACATGGAATGATCTAATGCTTTCTAGGAAAATCTTCACAATATAAGATATTTCATAACGCCCCAATATCGTAAGATAGCTTAACCAATATTATATTATGCAGTTATAAATATTTTATATTTACGGATTTTTTATTTTGAAAAATGTATCTTTCAAAAATGATTGCCATTATAAATCTTTCGTTATTTAGTAAACATGGAAAGTGTTTTAACTTTAGGCAATACGACGGTCTTCACTTTTTGATGTTGGAGTTTCTACACTTTATAGATAAACATTTCACATATTTGGATTTTGTACTGAATTAAATAAATTTTATTTAAAATTTTAAAGAATAATTCATATCAGAAAGAGATACCAAGCTCATAAATGAACAATATATTACCTATTATTTTACAAATTTACTTTAGCAAACTGAACAGAAGAGCAATATGCAACATTTATTTTAAACTGATAAAAAAACCATTCTATTACATCATTGAAATTTCAAGACCAGTTCGCAACCTTCAACTCTTCGTTCTCTACTTCGCCATGAACCCATAGGGAACCACTTCCAACAGTAGCCACTCAAAATCACTCCAGCGCGAACTTTAAAATCCGAGGAAGCTCAATGCCTCCGCGAAGCTCGTTCGATCCTCTCGCGTAGTCCGTGGAACTGTATATACTTACGAGCCGCTCGGGATTTCGACTCGGCAAGGAGGATCCTTCCTCTCGCGCGGGTGGTAACATCAACGACGGCCTCGTGGCCTGTACGGCCCTGCGCGGGCGTCGGCCGCGGGCCAATCGACCCGAAAAAAATGAGAACTCCGCGTACGCGCGTACTCGGATTGCCTATATATGTGTAAGGTGTATGAGGAAATCTAAGGGAATTTTCAATTTTTTGTAAACTTGGTGACATAGCACGTGCAATTCACCAACGCTTCGAAATGTTTCTTTTTGAACGGGAAAATGAAATGAAGGTTTTAAATAATAATTTTCTGAACGAGATTGAGGGGTAAAAAGTGACTGAGATTTGCTCATGTATAGCGCACACGCCAAGCTGACGCAATCGTAGAAGAGAAATTAGAGAGACTGTACATCAGGTGCGTTGATCAATTCTGTTATTCCATAAGCCGACGAGATTGGATGCTTGTAGATTCGATAATGTTTCTTTGTTTGCGTTAAATAATGGTCTGAGTGAATTGAAACGATACGCTCGTCTGATTCTGTATTGTTCATCACGGTTTTCCCGTTTTAAAGGGAAAATTTACAATAACTCCTTTTTCCTCGTCGTTCTCTTTTAGGGAACATATTTTGTCAATATTATAGTATAGTCTCAATAGAATTATGTAAACGTTTATTTTTATTCATTGGTTGAATTTTGCAATGAGCGATGAATTTAAACTTTGTTTAATGCCATTAATTTCACTCCAAATTAATTGCTCGAGCTTATATTTTAAAACAGTATATTTCAGTAACTTTGACTATTTTCATCTGTTCTCTTTTCTCTTAAATAAATGTAATTTAGAATTTATTGACTAACTAATTATCATATAACGTCAGCTTATAAAAATATATTAATTATGATCTTTAAAATTAGAGATAAATAAGTGGACATAAGATTATTTGACCATTTCGATTTCTACCCAAAAATAAATACCTTTCTATACGTTCAGCAATATAAATACGCGTAACAATTTCACTATATATATGCACACACATACTCAGATATATCATAAGATAATAATTTTAAAATTTTTCAAACAGAAACCACAAAAGTTTAATTTATGTGATTTTCATAAAATCAGTAGCATAGCTGAAAAGAATAATTAAACAATGTGCGATCTAATTATAATTATTTGCATTATATATACAAAGGCAATAATTCATCTCCACAGTATTTATCATCGTTATTATAGATCACTCGTGCCCCTACATGCATAAAGTCTGAAAAGAGATTCAGCATAATTTTCGTACATACACAGTGTAGGAAGTTGAAGCGCGCGCACGCGTGTGGGTTTCGTCGCTTCAGAGATGGAAAACAAAAGGATCTCAGAAGTTCTCGTCGCTTGATATTCAAAACCTTTCATGCTTATGTTTTAAATGTAGATTTTTCGTGGATGACGTAAATATGTCATGGGAGTCAAGATATATATATATACATATATACGTGTGTATACACTCAAAGCGAGGCGCGATGCTTTGAAAAGATTACGAGTACCCCGAGGCGAGCCGAGTACACGAGTATTATTTGCGCACAGCAGAAAACGCTCGACGAGAAGATTCGTCGAAATAAAACCTTGAATATTTTTTTCTCAAAAAAAAAAAAAAAATAAAAACAAGGACTTTGGTCTCCTCAGATAGAAAGATAAAATAATATTTTACTCTCTGATATAAGAGAATCTGTATTTAATCATCTTTTATTCTGGTTGCAGATTGACTTGCACTAGCATATACAAGAAACGCGTGTGTATAGGAACGGTGTATTTTTAAGCATTTATTTTTAAAAATAGAACAATGTATTAGGGATAGTCTTTACATGCGATACTATAGGGAATACCGGCGCAAGTTAAGTAGTAATAGTCAGTTACAGACGTACATATATGAACTTTAATTTTAGTTCGAAAGAAAATCATATCAAACGCGTGGTATATATCTTTAGTGTTTACTTGGAAACCGCTAATTGTATCAGTACTTACTACGCATAGAAAGTGAGTACGCGACTCGTGAAGGGAATTATGGGAATTACTGATACAAATTTGTGCTTGAATTGCTTCCTTATTTCAGTAAATATTAATCCATTAAATGTGTAGATATTTGAATGTATTAAACCATTCATTCATTAAAAAAAAGAAGAAATTATAACTTTGTTATACCTTTATAAACATTACCGAATAATCCATTCAACCATTATCAAAATCATTCTCCTAATTCATACTCTTTCAACATACACCTACATCCCGATGTTTAAAAGCAACAAATGTCTGTCAACAATCAATAACCAGAGTAGCTTTCACGACAACGACGCATTTCCATCCACTCGAATATTCTCCACAGTATACACAGCAGTTAGGGTGAAAAGTGAAATCCAGCGCGTGTGACGGCGGCGATTCTACATCGAAACATGCGTCAGTAGTCAGTCAGTATAGCGAAAACGCAAAAGCTCCCCAAGCCGATTATAAATTGAAGAAGCGAGAAAAGTGTGACGCCAAAATGCTATAATATATATATATATGTACGCGCCGCCGCGACTATACACACCCACACACATATATATATATAGACAGTCGCTCCGTCATTCTACACGCACGCACCTGCGTGTGAATTTTCGTTTCGCACCGTCCGACAGGCCTAACAAGCAAATTCCGGCATCCTTCTGCATGTGTATATATAGAAGTATAAGAACACAAGAATGCATGCACACATGCATTAGCATCAGCAGAACCGCAGTGCCGTAGTCTTTGGATCGCGACACCCTGTGTACGCGTTCGCGTCACTACGTCACGTACACGTACGTTATATACAGCCACACATGTGTATATATATCCGAAACTCGAAAAGCGCAGCTTTGGCCGAGGTCGAATGGGTGGCCGCGCTTGTGTATACGTACTTACTACCCTCTCTCTGTCTCGCTCCAACGCGCTATACGACTCTCTCTCTCTCTGTCCCTCTCGTCGGCGCGCACAGGTGAGGGCGCTCGAGGTGAGCTATCGACCTGGTGCCAGAAATACCGTGCAGCATCGACCGTGCGCAGCGCCGCTCGCGTACCTGGTCCCTCACCACCACCACCGCACCTACCACTACTACTACCCTCTCTCTCTATCCCTCTCGCTCCCTCTCCAGCGAAAAGTCGAGCGCGCACGGTTGCGCTGAAGAGGACCGCGCCCCCCCGCGCGCGCGCTCTCTCTCACTCTCGCCCCCGGAGATTCTGGGGATCGTGCGGCTGCGCCCCTCTGCCAAGGGGTGACTCTGTCTTTCTTTCTCTCTCTCGCTTGCACGTTCAGTCTCTCCCCCTCGTCGCTCGCTTGCTTGTTCTCTCTCTCTCCCCCTTGTGTAGTTGGGGTGGGGGCGCTGCTCGTCGACCAAAGGGAACGAGAGAGAGATAGACGAGGTAGCGGGGAGGGGAGGCTTCCTGGGGGGCAGTGGCGGGGAGGACTGCGAGGGCAGACGCTCGAAAGCAACCCCGAAGGTGAGACACACACGTCCAGCCTAAGCGAGACGCCCCTGCTCAACGAGAGCCCTTCGGTCTGCGTGAGTATTAACCACCATCTATACCCTCTATCGTACTACTGTCCTTTTCTCTTTGCACGCGGATTTTTTTTCTATTATTTCCTCGCCGATTTCTTCCTTATACACATTTTTCCAACCCCTAGCCACTGGCTTGCTTGTCACCTGCTTTTGGTACCGCTGTGGTTTGTTGCGCGACGTCGCTCGGCGGTAGCGTGGATTTTTCTTTTTTTTTGGAAGTGATTTTTTACTTTTTTGCGGTGTACACGCGCTTGCGGATTTCGGGAGTGAAAATATCATATTTAGTGCGGGGTTGGTCATATATAATGCTTCGCGTGTGGGATTTCAACGCTCGGGGATGGCTTCGGGGTTGCGCGCGCGTTCGCCCGACCGCCGGGCTCCTCCTGCCTGGTACACACGGTACGTGCGATGCGGAACGAGGACGAGGTGCGTGTGTAGGTGAAAAACGAGAGAGAGAGAACAGGCTGAGCGATCGATTTCGGAGGTTTTTTTCTCTCTCTCTCTCCCTCTCTCTCTCTCTCGCTCTCTTTGTTGCGAGGCATAATTTCGTCCGAGATTACAGACCATGCAATGCTGTTTTTAGTTCGGCCAAAAGTGCGCGTTTATAACGATTCGCTGTTGCTAAGTGGAAAGTTTTACCATTTTACCTAGAACTATTGATTCTTCCTTATTTGCCTAAGATTTTATTTCTTTTAGAACGAAATAATGTTGGTTTTACGTCTAGAAGAGAAAAAAGCTCAGCTTGCAGCAGCAGCAGATAATTGTTCCATAAAGAAACGCAATCTCCTTGTTTCGCGCTAAAAATAAACGGCGCTCATATCTTTATAACATACATAACGGTGAGAACCGACTTCAGAGCGGCTAATTTTGCTCGGCGATCATTAAAATAAAGTCGCGAAATCCGCGAAACTCGGGCACGCGCGCACCGCTACGACCTTCTATCACGAAACTCTCTGTGCTGCCGTCGTCGCGTCAAGTGTAAGTGTATATGGTATATAACTCGACGGGCAGATCGAGCGAAAAGAAAAGAACAAAAAAAAAACGCGAGCGCAATTTTCCTACGTCCCACCTGAAGTCACTGCCTTACGAAAGAAAAATAATATCTTCCGGTGGTCGCGACACGTTACATTTACCGAACTAACCGCACGAACACGAATTAGCGGTCGATCGGCTGAAATTTTTACTCTCTTTTCATCCCCCCTCTCTCACTCTCTCTGACCACGACTTCACCTCTTTCGTCGTGCTCTCCTCATCATTTCTATTTTCATTACCCCGACACGACGACGACGACGGTCCGTTTCCTTTTTTTCACCGCTATCGCGATCATTATCTTACAGTCTTATACACGTGAATAAAGCTACAAAAGTTCTGTATATATATATATGTGTGTATGTGTGGCGCTCGGCCCACTGCCGCAAGCACAAGTCTATGTGTCTGTGTGTGTGTTTGTGTCTAATGTCCATATTTATAGAATTCGAAGTTATATATACGTGGGCACTCACACATATAAGACACTTTTGGCTATGGTCAATATATACACGTATACAACACCGATGGATATACGAGGATTTCTTCCACGTCGTATACGCTTTCACCCCCTTACACGTACATGCAAGGTCGTTCTACTTTGCGTTAATGAAGTAGTTGTACGCGTTGAGGGGATGTATGTGTGTGTGTGTGTGCGTGCGAGCGACGCGTTTTTTCCCTTTCTTCTTTCGTTCCCCCGTCTTCCCAGGTAACCAACGCGAGTATCCTTATCGGCGAGTAGATCCTATATACGCGTCGTCTTTTCGATATATACCTATACGCGTGAGCTTCGTCTCCTTCTTCGTCGATTTATTGGATCGTAAAACGGGAGCGGGACGAGAAGTGGCGCGAGCACGAGCTGGTTTTTGAATGTTTAATGGAGGACAGTTAAAATTACCCTCTCGCTCGATCTCGTCCCGGAGAAAATGAGTGAACGTGTTTCGATACGGGTGAGAGAGAGAGAGAGAGAGAGAGAGAGAGAGAGAGAAAGAGTGAGTAAGTGAGAGAAGAGAGAAAGGTGAGAAAAAAAGAAAAATATACAGGATCGATGAAATTGTTTCGCGCGCGCGCGCGCCTGTGAGAGATGGATAGCTCGTTCTGATTTCGTGCCCCCGATTTCTATCCGTTGGATTTCTCGCTTATTCTTTTCCACTCCCTCCCACCGGTGCAGGCGATCGATACAAAAATGTTGAGCGGTAAATTAGACTCGCACTTGACAATGGTTATATATTATAATAAAGTATTTACCAAGATTCACCGTGGCCTCGTTCTTTTCCATAAGAGATTATGCGCGCTTGGCCGGTATATATATAAAAGCTGTTATGACGGTTTCTTTTTTTCAATAGAATGATCGGCGAGATGAAAAATATAGAACCGCTGCGTCCTCAAATACACAACTATTACGAAATCGTTCTAAATATATACCTATATATATAGATGAACAAAAATGGCGTCATCCTTACCGCGCATGTATGGCCGCCATTTTCCTCGCTGGCATCGACAATTCCTTCTTGTCACATATATACGTGACGTCATGACTATGCGTTACCTAATATACTTTTTTTTTCAATTTTTCGAATTCGATTCAAACCTACTCTTACTATAGATTTTTTATTTTTTTTTTAGATTGAATTTCTCCTTTTTTGTTTGAATTTTCTTTTTTGTTCAAATCCGAGACAATTATCGATTAGTTCTCGCGTTGATATACGAATGCACGCACGATATATCCCCCTGCAAAGAGTTGAAAACCTTGGAACCCCGAGTCTAAACCCTCGGCACGCTTTGCTCATTGTGATTGCAGGCTCGGTAGAGGACTCGGCTGAAAAGGTGGAGGGCCCGGGCACGAGAGACGCTACGGAGTCGGTGAACGACTCGCGGGCCGAAGAGTCGTCGCAGCCGCCAGACGTGGCTGCCACGCTGAGCGGCCTTCTTTCGGGACTTCACACCTTCGCGGGTCCCCAGCGCCTCGCCAGTTCCCTCAGACAGAAGTTCGTCAACAACTCTGGTGAGTCACAACTTCTACAGTCGACGTTCACGCGCTATGCTGTGTTAGTACATGTGGACTCGGAAGCGAATAATAATTACCATGCGTATATGTACTCAATTTTTTAAATATTTTTGACGGAAAGTGATCACGTTTTCGCTCGAATTTGCTGATTTCTATCATTGCATTGACATCTAATTCATTGTAAAATCGTACGCAAACTTATAACAATCTTCTCGCCTACTTCTCCATGTGAAAGACGCGGTGCGCTTATATTTCCATATTCTTAGAATTCGAATATTGAGTTATTGGGACATGTATAGTAGTAACCGTACATAGAGTTTTATTTATTTTTTTTTAATTTAAAATTTCATTAGTATTTCTTAAATGGAAAATAAATTATTTCATTAATGTTTTTCAATAATTGTTTCCCCTTTATGAGATTAATAAATAGAATACCTTTTGGACATGTAAAAATTTATCATATCATAGTTCATTTGAAAACTATCACGACATTGACCATTATGCTAAAAAATAGGTTATAAATTAATTATCGTTGATGTCCTTTTATTTAACAACGAATTTAAATGCAAAATATTATTAAAACAATTAATTACAAAAATAAACTAGAACGTCGACAAGTCTCGTAATTGTCAGTCTTAAATATATATGACTCTTATTTTACATGAGGCCAGACTATAGACAAGATCTTTTTATACACGCTATTCTACGTACTGCCAAGTATATTTATAAATATAAAAACGAAACAATGAGCTATAAAATCTATATCGCAATATGCAATCTGGTACCCTAATTTCGTTGTCACAGTTAATTGTCTGTTAAATAGTTGACACATACTTCTTTTTTTTTATCTTAATTTAAGAAATAACGATGTTTTAATGACCAATTGCAACGGGTAAGAGATTATAAAAATGGCTCTCCAACAATTCATTTAGTTAACCATCTGTAAATCTTTATAAGCCCACACTTTTCATTATGATTACAAAAGGATGGAATGAAAATTACATGCTATTTTGGCAGAAAACCATTATTAAAAAAATTTCAATTTTATCATATGACTATATCGATCGAGAAATGCCCTAATACGTCGTTTAAGCCAGTGGTAAGTGAAAGTTACAAGGGGAGCCCTCATCCGGCACTGCAAAATTAAACGTATGACCTACTACTCGTCGCTCATCGACTATGTGAACATCTACGTCTAACCGGACGCGCAAGTAAAGTGGTTTTTCATACATTTTATAATTGAAAAAATTGGTGCTATTCATGTATATATTGATTAGTTATTATCTTCATTAAAATAAAACTTGAGATAATTAGTTAATTGGAGATATCAAAATTTAAATCAATATATTAAATATCAAGAGTTGAAAAGCAACCACATTATTGAGGCAGTTGCGCTATTCAGGCCGGGCTAGGGCTCCCCCTCAACACGAGTTTCATTCACTACATGGTCGTTAGGCCGTTTTTAAAATTCTTGGCTATTTTTCGTATGTTTTTTTAATGAGAGCAATCTGCTGTTGTAGGTTTCCCCTGGCTCGGCCTGATGCGCGTCGTCTCAATTGCTGTAGTCTCACCATCGTCTGACTTCAAATCATCATCAAGCAGCAACAAAATCTTGGCCAGCGTCTCTAAGCGTCAACAAGAAACTGCAATGTTTTCTTCGTTTACGAAAGTCATTTTCATATAAAAACGCAGTCAAGCCTTAAATTCTCATTACACTTCAAGAAACACTTCAAGGGTTTACCACGAAGTAATACTTCACAAAAAGAAAACGACTGCTGAAAGATGTATCGTACTTTTCTGATTCTCAGAAAAATTTAAAGATAACGATTTATCGAGGAAATAGACGGAACGAATCTTTTATTCGTGTATATCAACAGATCTAAGTGAAAAGTGGATCAGTAAGCAACTTCAAACAATAAACATGTCTTCGATAAAGATTCCTGTGTTGAACCTCGAACTTGGGGAGGTGAAAGATATCGTCTGGACAAAATTACAAGAACCAAAAGCTCAACGAAAGTTGATTCTAGTTATAGTATGTATAGCTCTCTTACTGGACAATATGCTGTACATGGTGATCGTCCCCATTATTCCGGACTACCTCAAATATATAGGCGCATTTGACGATTCGCCTATGGAGAATACAACAGGAGGAACTCCACATCATCATGGTCAAGATTCAGCAACGGGCATTCTCTTTGCTTCGAAAGCCATTGTTCAACTCATGGTTAACCCATTCTCTGGAGCTTTGATCGATAAAATAGGTTATGATGTGCCCATGATGATAGGTCTTACGATCATGTTTTTATCAACAGCAGTTTTTGCTTGTGGGCGGAGCTACGGTGTTCTCTTTTTTGCAAGAAGTTTACAAGGTGTCGGATCTGCATTTGCAGATACTTCGGGATTGGCTATGATAGCAGATCGGTTTACGGAAGAAAATGAACGATCCAAGGCTCTTGGAATCGCATTAGCCTTCATTAGTTTCGGTTGTCTCGTTGCACCGCCCTTTGGTGGCGCGCTCTATCAATTCGCTGGCAAGGAAATGCCATTTCTCATCCTTGCGTTCATCAGTTTATTAGATGGTCTTATGCTACTACTTGTTATGAGACCTGTGAAGGAATCGATAAAGGAACACAGTAGAGAACAGCCACCAACTGTTCCTATTTGGCGACTCTTCATGGATCCGTATATTGCAGTATGTGCGGGTGCCCTTATGATGTCAAACGTTGCACTTGCCTTTTTGGAACCGACGATTTCTCTTTGGATGGAAGATCATATTACTCGTGATAACTGGAAGATGGGCATGATTTGGCTTCCTGCTTTCTTCCCACACGTTTTCGGAGTGGCTATAACGGTAAAAATGGCAAAACAATATCCCCAGCATCAGTGGCTTATGGCTGCTGGCGGACTTGCTTTAGAAGGATTGTGTTGTTTCATCATTCCGTTTTCGACTTCATACAAATTCCTCATGATCCCCATTTGTGGAATTTGTTTCGGTATCGCCCTCATCGATACGGCCTTACTTCCTACCCTAGGTTACTTGGTAGATGTCCGATACGTATCCGTTTATGGAAGCATTTACGCTATCGCTGACATTAGTTACAGTTTAGCTTACGCAGTTGGTCCTATTATTGCTGGTGGACTTGTTGAGGCCATCGGCTTTACAGCACTGAACATCCTTATAGCGTTTTCAAATCTCGCTTATGCACCAGTTTTGATGTATCTTAGGAACATTTATGACTTTAAGCCATTCCAAGATGAAGCCAATATTCTCATGCAAGATCCTCCAGATAAAGAATACCAAACGTATGTGCTTCAAGAGCAACGGCCAGTTTCTGGTGAAGTTGGAAATCATTTAACATCACAGACAAGAATGGAAACTAATGTTGATCAAGATGCTGGTCAGAACTATCAGAATTATGGCGACAGCTATGCCTACCAAGGCCAAACTCAACCAAATCAATCTTATGGTTACAATTACGAACAACAAGGGCAACAATATCAACAGAATGTTGGAGGCTATGATCAAATGGGACAACAGGGCGTACAGCAGGGCGTACAACAAGGCGTTCAACAGGGAATGCAATCAGGTGCACAGCAAGGCATGCAACAAGATTATGGGCAAACGGGCTATCAACAACAAAATGTTAGAGGGGGCAATCCTAATCCCTTTAGAAGCGAACAGGGAGGAGATAGTAATCCTTTCAGGCAAGGGATGTTTTAAAACGAAACGAAAGAAAAAATCGTAAAATAATATAAAAGCTTTGCGCAAATGGAAGAATGAAATACTAGTTACGTAATTTAGTTGATGACTGTGATTGGTTGAAGTTGCAGACTGTTGTCTTCACGGCAGGCTTCCAGTGATGATGAATAAGAGAAATAAATAAAGAATTATTAACACAATAAAATAGTATGGGACTGTGACAGAAGTAATAGATTATGACAGACAAGTAACAAAGATTTAAGAGAGAAAAGTAAACAGCGAATTAAATGGCGGAGAAGAAAAAATGCGACCATGTAAGAAACTTATCAAGGATGTAATAACAAAGTCAAGCAATTGTGAACTATTTCTTCGCTTCCAGAACAAACGATCATCATTAAGGTTGAATCTTGATTCATTCTTCATAATATTGTGTGCTTCTTACATCTGATCTTTCTCTCGAATTGCTTCCTTTGTTTAAAGGAACAAGAGAGATAGATGAAATGTGTGCCCAATGCAAGTGTGTTTGTGGGTGTAATCATGAGATTTAAATGTATTAGAAAAAAAGAAAATTGTCATACGAAAAGGTCATACGAAAGATCGAGTTGATGCGATGTGTAATTGCGTGTAAGTCTGTTCATGTTCTTTTTGTGGACCATCGATGCTCTCCTAATGGAAAAATTGAATTATTGTAAGTACGAAACAAATCATTTTATATCTTTTTACTTCAAAAAACTATTTAAAATTTATATTCTATAAAACTGTAACTAGACAAATTTTTTTCATACGGTTGTTTTAATATAAAAAATGCTTCTTATATAAAAAGAACAGAATTCTTAAATTCTTAATAATTTAAGTTTTACGTAATTTAAGTTTTTAATAAAAATTGTTTTACTTAGAGTACACTAAGCTGTTTCTTTTTCATTTCTTATTTATGAACAAGCGTAACATCAATTCAGTAGAAAAATACATCGTCTTGAATCAATTGTAATGATTTGGATCTGAATTTTAACACAAGCTTCTTAAAAGTATGTTACATATTTCTTTTTTATATCCAAAGTGATAATTAATTATTATAACATTAGGGGTGCTTCATGGTCGCGCGATAAAGAATAAAAAAATACTAACGAAAAGTGTAAGTCGATTAGTAAAGAAGCATAATTCTAAGTATAGATTATAAAATGCGCGTTGTTATCCGCTAAACAGCTCCCACTCAGCAAGGGAGTCTAGCGAAACACCTCGCGCGTTTAGCGACTTTTTTTGCATTATATCTTTTAAGTTTGACATCATTATTGCTGAACCAAGATAACATATCAGGAATCGCGTTTCGCGATTCCCAAACGTAGGATTAAGGAAAGTATGTTTAGGAAAGATAGGGAATACATAAGTTCGTCTTAGTGGTGGATCGATCAACATCGAGTTGGTGCATTAGTCTCATTCTATCGCACTAAAAATAAAAAATGTTACAGTATATCGCGTTAAGTCATCTGGTTTTCATCACATTTAACGTTGTAACTATATTAGGCGTTCAATACATCAAGTGTTCAACGTGTGCAATTTAAGCATTGTGCCTCTGACTTTACAATGTTAGAGACATATATAATATTTATGTATTAAAATCGTTTGTTAGAATGGTTGACGACAAATTTCGAAGTTGATTTTTCTGCCCTAGAACGACTCATTGTAAGCATATCGTAGATAATACATGTATAAATATAATGCATATACATATAAAAGAAGTATAGCTGTATTTTTATGAAAGTCCGAAAACTTTTTTCATCGTGGGAAAGGTTTGAGAGGCAGATCAAGGCATATTTTGCGAGACACGGTGCTCTGTGTTTATTTAGAATGCGATTTATTGAGAGCTGGCCTCTAATAATTTAATAATTTCATTAAAATTAACTTGTGTAATACAGTCTCAATACGTTGAAAGTTTTAAAACGAATATTTTGCAAAAGATAAAATTTTATATTAAAAAAAGAGTATGCAAAAATAATAGTGGATACTATATTGTTTTGTTTTTAAGTTATACTGTTATATTCACAATGTTTAATGAAATTCTAAATTTGTTAGTAATAGTTATTGCAGTAAATAAACAAGTGCGAGTGTAAAATTATAAGAGACTGTAAGTTTAATAAAATTTATCAATATAATCTATATATTCAAAGCAATGAGTATCATGCAATTCGTGATACAAAAGTTGTCATATTCAAAGTAATATTATCGATCAAACTATGTTAAGGGTTTGTCAAAGTAATTTGAAAAATGTAGGTTGAATTTCATTTATTATCTGTAAATAACGCCGAAAAGACAAACGTTGCGACCTTAACATAATTATAATTATTTCAATTTGAAAAGCAGTTATTTTCATTGATAAATTCGAAGTTGTAATCTCACTTTTTATACCAAATTTAAACATTTTTTTGAGAGGCAAATAAAATTAAAGTATGATATTGAAATACTTCTTTTTTCATGAGTTTCTTAAAAATACCAAGCTATCAATCGCTTGAGAGCCCTGAATACTCATATCATTCTAGTCGCAGAAATTCACAAAGAATCATCACTATCGACAAAGCGGGCGTTTGGAATCTGCATTGCAAAGCTAATGAGCAATGATTATTCCATTTTCTTCTAATCTCTTGTAAATAAATAACACTATAAAGTATAAAAAAACTGTAAGAATATAAATATATAGAAAATTATCGTCTAAGTCGCAATTTTTGAATTGGAATCGAAAACTACGATTCGCCTAAAATGTATTATAGTATTATAATGTTTTAATTGTATTGAACATTAGAAAGTACACTGTCGATTAACCAATATTGTAAATAACAATAATTTACTAACATAGGGTAGAATTTTTTATTTGATTTGTTGGATTCCAATAACTAAGTCATTTTTATTATGTTTGTGTACGTATATTTTTTAAGTGAAATGTATATTTGTATCAATAATGACGATTTAATTTTAATGCATTTTTATGTAATAAGTATTTGTGATTACGTAATAATTGAACAATAGACCTTTAACGTACCTGTTCCTAATTATTATCTCTTCTATAACCGTCTCTCCATATAAAAGTTAATAAAAATGTCACTAAAAAGTAAATGATTGCGACTTCTAAAGTATTAGAAAAAGTTCTATAATTTAATTAAAATTTATCCGACTTTTAGTAAACAATTAAAGTTTTATTTCTTGAAAGTATATTACAAATAACATTTATGCTGTGAGATGATGTGTTAAAATTTTTAGACATGTATAAAAAAAAAACAAATTTTTGAGTTCCTTTTGTGGAATGATATATACAATAGCAAAATTTAACTTTAGTATTTGTTTATCTAGTAAATTTACTTATCTAAACAATTCTTTATGGTTATTTTGTTAGATAAAGGAAATTGTTTAGCCTGACAAAAAATTATTAAAGCAAGTATAACAATGATAAAAAAAATACAAACACGCTTTACGAGTGTTACGTATCGAACTGTATGTCCGGTTAAAGATTAAATAAACAGGTTATACAAGGGTAGATGATTTATGTAGTTTCGGTTAGCATTATCTTGATAGTAATTATTTCGATCAAAGTACAAGACCCAAATAAACAACTAATTATTGAAAAAAACGTATAACTAAAAAAAATTCATTTAATTACTTTTATTCTAATCAATTAAAATTTTAATGAATTGCAAAATTTTATATGGTTAAATGATTTGCATTGTTTAACAGTAAATTGTTAAAAATTAATCGAATGATGATAAAAATAAATGTGATTGGTTAACCGAAATAATATGAATCGTGTATACCCAAACACTACAGACCACGCCGATTGCTGACCAGGTAATCGGTTGAAAATTAACCAGTTATCAGGAGCTCTAAAACACGCATAATGTATGTATGTATGATAAATAATAATACTGCTTAAAGTGAAAAAAAACAAGTGTTGAAGTGTAATTTCGCATGTAACTGACCATATACTAAATATGAAAAATTATGACTTATCAGTTTACAACATGTATGGCGCTGTAATATTGTTGAAACGGTTATTAAATACGTCATTGTTACCAAACTATAATGATTTTTTTGTTCATTTCGAAACCCCTTCATATAATTTAACAATATAACAATATACTTTACATTATTTTCAACTTTATGTATTAAGTTAATAAAAACAAAGTCTTTCGTAATATCCTTGTTATTCTTTCTATTTGATTTTCATCCCTTCATTCACTTCAGTTTCTTAAAAACGTTATTATTGAACTAAAAGGACATATATACATAACATGGAACTAGTTGAAATTCAACATCGAAGCGAGGTCAGTATTATAAACGCGAATACCCATAATGAATTTCCTTACCACTACATGAATTAGTGCTAACTAAAGAAGGATCGAGTAAAATTGTTTTGATCCCCATCACCGCACGACACACGACCACCTCGGCGAGAAATTCGAAAATGAAATTCATCCCCTGCGGGTCTCCGACACTGATGAAATTTCGAGGACGAAAAAAAAAACAGAGTATCGGTTAGCCCGCACGAAGGTTTACCTCACGACAGCTCCATCGTCGTCTATGCGCCTACTACACCCTTCGAACCAACATTATACACACACACAGCAACCAATCCCCCGCTCTCTTTCTCTACCCCCTCGCATCGCGTCCGTCGATCGTTTGGCTCGTTCTCTCTCTCTCTCTCTCCCCTTCGTGTATGAGACGACGTGGCAACCCTCCGCACGAGCTGCGCCCTAATATAAATATTATTACACTTTGATAGGGTTAGGTTGACACTTGTTCGAGTCCTAGCAAGCTATAGGCGCGAGCGAAGGGTAGGAAGAGAGCCAGTGTATACACACACACGCACACATACTTTGTCATACATTGTTGTCGTGCTTGTCTTTCCGTATAAGGTTCTGATGGGGTAGCTACTTACTCTCGTTTTTTTTTTCATTAGGCATAGGCTTGCGTGGATGTATGTATTATATAAGCGACATCGAACAATGAGCACGCGCCTCTCGCTGTTTGCTGCTTTTGTTTCTACCCTTTCACGGTATTATTCGCGTAATTGCATACCTAGCAGCGTGCGTACTCGTTTGTTTCGTGCTCGCGTTATATGATGGGTTTACCGGCCAATATACGACGGATTACATACGTAGAGCTGCGACGAGCGCGCTGTTGACAGTATTAAATCGATTTCGAGTTTGCATGTGAAGGGCCTGCCGAGTGTTTTCTGTCGAAATTAAATTTTTTATGATGTTTGCTTTGATAAGCATATCCAATCGATTCGAGGGCTCACGGTGCTCGAGAATGTAACTTGCAATGGTTTTATCATTGTGAGAATATTTCTTGCTTGTATTAATAACAACATTTTTGAGGAAAGTCAAAATTTCAGGTTTCTGATCTTTATAGATTTAGATTGTGTATATATTTTTATATAAGTTATGTAAATCGAAGATAGACTATATAGCTTCTTACACGACGATATAAACATTAGTTATTCGTCTTACCCTGAACATTTATCACATCTTTTACACGTAAGTTTCTAAAAATTAAAAAAAAATTATTTTAGTTAACGATTAAATACTATGGTAAGTGATTTATATTCTAATTCTTTCCAAAATGAAATCTATAAATTTAGTTTTCGTAACCGATATGGTAATCAATGATTCATTATTTCTCAAAAATGATTTCGACTACTTTTACTCGAGAAAGTTTTCTTCTATGCTCATCTGTTTTAAAGAGATACAAAAGTATAATGTCTGCCAATTGTGGCGTTTTTCTTTGACGTGATATTTATCATTGTATGAATTATTCTATGTTGCTTTGAATATTTCTAAAGAATATCACTACCATCTTTTATTTTTAACTTTAAAGACAAACGAGGTTTATTTCAAAATTTCAGTTATAAAACTTTATTACAAATGTATTTTTACTACTGTACTGATGTGTATGATTATTAAACTACAATCTACTGGTCTGCCACTCTTATTTGACATTTTCAGCTGTTACTTTAGCAAAGCCACGCGTAGTACGAGTAAATTATTGTTTTTTAAATGACATCTGTAAATTTTTTATGAAATGAAAACGAAAAAATATCGCAACCATCTATGTAGAGTAAGCATTGGATAAATGTCTTACGTTTTATTTCGTGTCCTTAAATTTTTTAAAATGTTTCATTTTTCTATGAGAAGAAAACTAAGGTAATATCAATCTAGAAATGTACATATTCATGTAAAAACAGAATTCGATAAAATAGGTACATTATTTTTTCATTCTTACGATGACATCAAATATCATCTTTACACATTTATGCTTATACAAGTATAGAAGGCATCGGCTATACGACAACGACCTCACCTTTCTAACACTAAGTATGACAATAACTCGAGCCCGCGTGCATAATAAAGAGCGAAATAAAAACAGGGAAACCCGTTTGAAGTGGACAGCAGACGCGTGTACTCGTACTGTCAGAAGCATAAAAAAAAGCAAGCAAGCACGCACGCATAGAAGCGCATGATGCGGCAAGGCAAGTATCGCTCGTTGAGCCTCTTGAAGGGTGGCCGCGCTCTCTTGCTCTCGTTGTTGTCTGCCGATGAGGCGAATAATCGGATTTCGAGATTACGAGGCTCTTTGCCCACTGCGGCAACGTGCGCGAGCAAAGCGGATCATCGCGCCCAGCCTTTAGCATTATATACACGCCGCGCGTTATATCTGCAATTATTTTAATGACCGATTGGTAAGTGGCTGCGTGTTTCACGATTTTCACACCAGCCACGTGTGTGTTCCGCAGCTTCGTTGTAATTTCTAACGTGAGTCGATGTTAAGGTGTGTATAATATATATAGGAAAGTGTTTTTTGGGAAATTAAATTTTAAAATTCTTTTGATCTGGTTGTTACATTCATTAGATTTCTAATCGACTTATCGATTTGTTTATAACATATTACAATTACTTTATCTTATGAAATTAAAAATCAGGTATTCAAAAAATAAATATTTCGTCTTCCTAAATAAAATGATTGAGTATTGAGTTCATGTAAATTATCCACTTTTAATGTAATTTTCAACATACAGTATACCATATAATAGATAAAAAGAAATGGATTACTTATTATTCTATCTTTATTGTTGAAACTCACATAAAACAGTATAATACATTAATTTATAGTAATAAACCTTTTTGTGAATCAACAATATATCATGTCTATAAAATATAAATCAAATGTACATTGTTTTATACGTTTTTTATGAATTGCAGAGGAAGAGCCTCTCTAAAAATTCCATTCAATTTTCATCCAACTATGTAAAATGTATATTTAAAAAACGTGTAACGCATTAATTTTATTGGTCATTATAGAAACTCATTTTCATAATTGCCTTAAAAATGAAAAATATGTTCATTAAATACGGTATAGCTATTACGAAAAAGTTTGCATAACAACTGTTTATATACGCATGTTACTTCTATATTCAGGTAAAATAAATTTACCCAATGAATAGGGTTCATCGAGTAATCTTAATTTGGAGGATAAGATTATTCATAAACGCGTATTTCATTAATCTAATATCTAATGAAATCTGAAAAAAGTATCATCTTCAACTCCGAAACTCAGCTTAACTCTCTGTCCCTTTACACAATTTCTCACAGTGTTATCGCTACACAGCATCTGAGGTAATTAACTAATCTGGCAACTAATAAATCCACGGATTACAGTACCTATATGTGTTTTAATTAAACGCGTCCGATTTATAGCTGACTTCGGGAACTGTTGTATATATGTATGTGCCAACAGTGTTTGGTGGCACACACTCGGGAAAAAAAGCCAATGAAAACGACAGTGACAAATAAGATTACGTCCAGTCGACGTTCCTTGCGTCCCCTCTAATTTCCCATTCTCTCTCTCTCTCCTATACGCACGCGAGTGAACAGCATCTTCGATTCTCACTCTCTCTCTCTCATTTCTCCTCACAGCGAACTTCCCCAAATTGACCGGGCGCGATTAATTGACGTTATGCCCTTCGAGAGTTAGCCCCGCGGAGATTCGAACCGACAGCTTCGGATTTCGCGCGTACAGAAGGTTATACCCGGCTATAGCTCTGTCTCTCTATATAGACGCGGGCGCATCGATGCTCACTGCCCGCATTTCCGACAAGTTTGCTGCTAAGGTACACGGATTGTAAGTATATATAGATCAGATTATATATAGACATTCTCGACGATTTAACGCGTGTGTAGGGTTCGATTATGTTTGTACGAGATAACGCCCTTATTTCTGAACTAATGATTTATTCAGTGAAAAATTTATTTATTGTATTCTCTGTATACGTAGATATACAAAAATAATTAACTTTATTAGTACAAACTTTAAATACTATGCTTATTTTGATATATGAAGTTATATTTATCATGTAAAGAAGATATAGGTCTATTAAAACTAATCTAAATCAGTGTCTAACGATTACCGAAGATCCTTATCGATCGTATGAAATTTAATCGACTTTCATGTATACAGATAACGCGTAACAATTTCCATAATAAAGCCATCAAGGTTTGGCCGGAAAAATGTTCCCAGTATAAATAATGGGGCAAAGTAGCACACGAAAGTGACAGGAAAAACTTTTCTGCGCGCATTATCGCGCGCAATTTATCCGGGAATCCTCCGCGCACACCTTCGCATGATAAAACTTGCGCACCCATATATAAACGCGCCCAGGCATCGCCTCGATCGATCTAATCCTCGATAATGACTTTTATGAAATACACACACATAGACATATTTATATATCGGAAAAACATTTTTCCACTCGCTCTCGTCGTGGCAGCTTCCTGTTCCTATTACGAACACACGTACACGGTAGAAGCATCATTCCTGCGCGTACAACGACTCTACACGCACACATACTGTACACCTCGTCGCGACCCTCGAAAGCCCAGAGGCGAATCGCTGTGAATAAATAACTATTTCGTGCCGCGTCGCCATGACGACGAAAAGATGGATTTGGTGCGGCGTGCAAGCTATATACACCTTGTACGCATTGCACGACGACGCGAGCTCGCGCATGGAGGGAAACGCGATCGTGTCACGCGAGGGAATCTACGTGATGTGAGCGTATGGTTATATAGGTGTATATATATGGAACCCGTTTGCGCGTATGATGTGTTCGTGTGTACGATGGAGTAATTCGGGTGCCTCGTGATCGTTAAGACCTTTTTGGTACGGTTGAAACGCGTATGCACGGATGTGTTGTTCGAAGTGTATAATGGTCCATAAAAAATTATTATAGGGGCCGGCTGTTGTGCACTATTTAGAGTGTAAGGTGGTCGAAAAAAATGGTAACACTTGAATTACTGCTTGGTTGGTATATATATTTCGAGAAAATTGAATTTATTAATTATTAAATTTTCAACATTATATTTATGTTAAAATTTAGGTTCGGTGATGAAAGATGTTAATGACACATGTTCGCGGAGGATCCGAAGGCATTATAAATTGAAGTATTACTTTTTAAGCGTTACATAAAATGTGATTTTTGATGGACTTTTAATATTTTAATAATTGGGTATACTTAATAATACTGATAAAATTGAATTTGAGCAATACTTCCGTTACTACTTTGACGTAATGTTTATAGTACACATTAGTCACACGATTTACGTGTAATTTGAATTGAAATTTTTTGTTTTAACTCTATTAAGTAATACTATCCTTTTTGACATTACCAAATATTCTCTTTCTATTTTTCTGATGAATCAGTGAATCTGTTTTAATTAGTATGTTATTATATTAAATTAATGTATCAAAAAATTTGTGTAATTGATTACTTCTGTCAGGTTAAAACAGTAAATTAAATACTAAGAATCTTTTCAAATAATAAAATCATATGATCACTTTGCCTTATAAAAAAATCCCATACATCTAAATTCTAATTTTATATCACTTATAGAAATAATTATTCTATTCATCTAATTGAAAAGAAAATATAATTCAATCAAAAAATATATTTGTCAAGAAACTGTATTTAAAGTAATTAGTTAAAACTTTTTTCGTGTAAATTAGGTTTTCATGTTTGAATTTCGAAGATTAAAAATTAAAAGAAAAATTTACTTTATCTACAGTATACGTATACTACACAAATGCTACTCATCTATCTCTTATCTATAAATTTGGTCAATATATGAAGTGTTTATGCGTATAGTACAATTTATATTTAGATTACATAATATGTTATTTTTGTTGTAGTCACAAAATCAATTCTTATCAATAGTTAATTAAAGGCATTCTTATAATTGTCATTAAACATCATATTTTTATTATTATTATTGTTATTGTAGCTTTGATTAAACCGCCACAAAATTAAAAACAAATTTAGTCTCTGATGATAAATAATCTCAAGATTTTTTTATCATACGCTTTCATTTTAGTTAAATTAATTAAAATATGCCAAGCAACCATAATTTTTCAAATTTATAGATCTAATGTATATATAAGAAAAATAATTTATTTTTCTATACCAAGTTTTCTCTCGTAACGAAAGAGCACCCCTAACAACCGCACTTCCGTAAAACCTTTTAGTGCAGGTTATTTTTTTCACTTCCCACAACCTTTCTCCTTCTGCCTTAAACCACCGCTCGCATAAAAAAAAGAAAACCTCATCGCCTCGTTCTCATTAAAGCACTTTTAACGGTCCGCTATACACACACACACACACACACTTTCGTCAACTCATCACCGCCGAAGATCCATAACACTTTTAGTCTATCACACCTTGCGAATCAATCACGCGTTCTGGCATTGTACACTATACATATATAACGACACGGCAGATCGTGCGATTTGTCAAGGCACACTCATACATCGCATCTCGCGCGTGAGGCTGCTTATCGTCTTCGCGCCTCGCCCGGCGGGGAAAAGCAGAAGGAGGGAAGGTATACGCGCGCGGCGCAACTTGACAAATTGTCGGGCCAGAAGAAGGGTGTGCGGGCGGTATAGTAAGAGGGTGCTGCTGCCCCCCCTTCGAAAAATAGAAAGAGAGATAGTACAGCTGTTCTGGTCCATAATAGCCGTTAGGGTGGGAGAGAGAGAGAGAGCGAGAGAGAACGAGTATAGCGAATTGCCAGAGGTATACGCTATACCGGCACGATATATAGTGTGTATATACGTATATCGCCGACGTTGCCGACATGTGTGTGTGCGCTACTTCCATTACAGAGCTGCTGCGGAGCTGCGACGGATGTATCTTCGAATTACCACCAGAGGAGGGGACGGCAAGTAAGACAAGACCCGACATCACGAGCTTTCTCTCTTTCTCTTACTGTGTATATATATATATATATATATATATATAGACGCGAAAGTGTGGGACGAACGTTTTTTCCACTCATTTTTTTTGTTTTTTTTTTCCCGTCGTTATACGGTCTAGGCTATTTTCAGTATAGGGGTGTGGGCGATTTATCGATATTTTCCGTGCGAGAGTTGATTGATGAGAGACGATGATCATGGTTCGCGCGGCCGGGCGTTAGGGGAGATAACGTCGATTTCTCAGGAGGGTTCGCTAGAGACGTATCTGCATGTTCATCTAATCGAGATGACCTCGGGATTAGTGCTATGTGGTAATTTTTCCCTAATATCACCACTAATCAGCCGCTTCGCACCTTCGAGTTGGAGTTTCGTGGTTATAATAGTTGCGGTTGAACAAGAGATTCTGTTAAATGATGTATGACGATTTCGTGGTTAATGAATGCGTATAATGATCGATGATGAGTTAGGAATGAAAATTTGTTGAAGTAAATAATTTGTTTCAATTAAATGAAAACCGTTAATCTAATTCTGATCAATGATGCTTGTAGGCACATATTTTTGTAAAAGATTAATTTTTATCTATATGACTACGCACAAATATGCATAATATAGTTACGCCCGAGTGCGTATATAATAATATACGCCAACAAAAGATAATTTTCTGAAAGAACTCAAAAGTTTGCATCATCCTCAACTTTAAATTTGATAATAATCTACATTATTTCACGAATCAATCACTTTGATAATATTCGATATATCAGTTACGATACAATAAATTAAAGTACAATGTATATATCAAAGACGTTATAACGAGTAACGTGAGGTCATATTCTATACCATGACCCAGATAATACATTATTACCACAGTAGTGAATAAACTATGTATTATATTTTTATTAAACAGCCTTGGGTAGACTAACTAAAAGTATTCCCAAGGTTTTATCATAGAAGAATATAGAGCATCATCAGAGCTCCCACACACATAGTTCTAAATCCACAAAAAGCCATTAAAATTGAAATAAAAAAAAAAAATATTCTGTTATAGCAAAAAAACACGAAAACGACATTAATCGCAGGGAAAAACTGTCGCTGCTGGAAGGTCTGCATTCTATAGTCGAGCGTAAAATTATAAAATAACAAAAGACGAAGAGGTCGCGGCTGCCGTGCGCGTCGGATGGTAGTTAGCCGCGTGCTTTATCTGTGTGGTCGGTTTCCACGAGCGTCTCGTAAGCCCCGCGGCGGCTCCTTCTTCCATCCCCTTTAGCCTGAGTCTGCAGTCGCTCGTCGTTGTGTAAGGGGTCGAGAGGAGATAAAATGAGATCGTGTTCTCTCTCTTTCTCTCTTAGAGAAAGAAAAGGAAAAAGCCCACGTAGAGAGAGAGAGAGAGAAAGAAAAAGAAAGAAATTGCTACATCGTCCACGAGAATTATCTCCCGCGAAGAAGAAAAAAAAAGAAGCTCCGCGTCGTGTGTGTTCTCGAATAATGCCCGCGTCGATTCACCCTCACTCGCTGTGTCTCTACTCTCGCTTGGACGACGACGACGACGACGACTGATTGACCGCTCGTATAACGCTTTGCTGGACAGAGCTTCCTGTTTTATTCATGATTACGTCGACTTATCTTCTCTCACCCTCGAGGAAAAACGAGTATGGGGTGTGCTCGACGGACAGACTTTATTAGTGCTACATTTTACGACGATCTCCGGTATTGCGATTCGCGCGTTTCTATATCGCTAATCGAATCATTTTTCTCTTCTTTTGATTTGGCGTTGGTGGATACATAAATAAAGGTGTGGTCGGAATGAGGTCGCGAAAATGATGGGACCTTAGAAGTAGTTAAAGAATAAAGTAGTCAGACGTGAAGTGGTGCGGAATAGAAAATAAATATTCCTGCAATTAGATTTCTATTTATTTGGAGTAAGTTGTGAAACAGTAATGTTCGCTGTTACTAAAGTTAATAATAATATAATAGACTATAACTAGAGACAAATATTCTATTTCCAAAGGCAACAGAATGGTTTAGGACGTCTTATATAGATCTATAAGCAAATATGTAATAGCATATCATGTTCATAGATATATAGTTGTCAATGCTTACTTTAGCATTCATCCCAAATCTACAAACCAATATTATTTCCCAGTATTGAATCGTGCGTGTAATGCTATCATATAAGTACTTATGAGATCGATATTGAAATTTCCGGAAACCATTATATTATTCTTACAATTCCAATATTCCCTTATCCAATGTAATCGAACGCACTATATTTTCACGAAACTACATTATCGTGCTCCGAACAGCTTAATTGCCGAGCAATTCGCGCGTCTTAACTTGGTCCTTTGTCAACAACCGCGCACAAATCGAGGCTCGGCGCACGCACCGACAAAGGCAAACAAACGTCCCGACAACAGCAGACTAAGCCGAAACCGAAAAACTAAGAGAAAAGCGGAGGGGGGGGGACAACCGCGCACGAGAAGGAAGGAGAATGAAAGACAACGCCGCGGGGCAGGAAGTTGCAGTGTGAAATTGAGAAAAAGCTCAAAGAGAAAGAGAGAAGAGAGAGAAAAAGAGAAAGAGGGAGAGAAAGAGAGAGAATTGCCGCCCTGTTCCAGCTTCGGGAGGAGAGACGAACAAAAGCCGGGAACTGAAGTGGTTGCCAGTGCCATTGTCGCCCCCTCCGGGGAGAACAGTACGAGGGAGGGAGAGAAACAACGAGAGGGAGAGAATACCGAGGTCACCACAGACGCAGAGAGAGAGAGAGAGAGAGAGAGAGAGAGGCAACTCTATCCCGCGCGGAAAACACTTGAGCGAGCGACGGAAGTTCATAAATTTGACACATCCGGGAAAGGTTTGCGCGCCCATTCAATACCACTAAGAGTGGCAGCGGGTGTGTATATATATATATACATATATTCACGAGTATATTCGTCTGCGTAGGCGCGATTTGCATGAGCGTTAATTTTTTTTGTGGCTAGGTTGTACTCTTCGCTGGTTGCGTTAATCATTCGTATGGATACGAGGGTAGGTGTGTATATAGATATACGACACAACCGTACTGCAACGCTGCTTTTCTGTGGGAACATTTAAAAATGGTAATTTGCAGTGGTTGGGTGATCTCCAATTTAGCTGGAAAGGCGGCTTGTTAAAGAGCTCAGTTTAGGGTTGAAAATTTAGTAAGTAGCGAGTCATCTACTTGAAAAAAAACGGTGGAAAAATGTATAGAGTGCTATCGTAATTGCTTCATTAATAATCGTTCTTTAATCAAGTTATTTCTTTAGTTGCATCTTGTACTTTGTGAATATTTTATTATAATGAAAAAGAGAATGAAACTCCAACGTTGATAAATGGTGTTGTAAAAAGTGTCAACTTTATCGGTATATTATAAACTTAATCTATCTTCGCAAAAAACTTGAAGTTGCTGGGAAAATTATACTTCTTTGAACGTGAGAAATAAACTTTGAAACACGTCGGAGATACCTTGTTATACTTTTATATATTACTATAATCCTCTTTTTCATCAAACAAAATATATACATTCCCATAACTTTCTTGATTTACACACATAACATTTATTTCCTTTATTCGAAACATTATTCAAATGATTTAACAAAACAATATCGTACATATGTATATAAATATATTACCCAATAATACCCGAAATATCGTTCACATTAATATAAATACAAAAGCCAAAATTAATCTTTCGCAAACACTTTGCTGCCACTTTATTTCTACCAGGCCTCATAATTTCACCGACGTCCTACCTATATATATATATATATATACTTTATATCCATCATTTCCCAAATTCCGTTACCAAATCACACGCACACGGGCAATTTCCCCCCCTCCCATTCAGTTCAATCTGACGCTCCTCGAATTAAGAAAACGACTAATTACGATTCATCGCCGGCTATGCGCATATTTCACAAAAACGGGAGATAAAGAGAGAGGGAGATAGAAGGCAGCATTAATAGCGTATTCATATCGGCTCGTGAAACGAATTTATCTCCTGAAAATCGCGATTCCCATCACGCCCGCTCGTATACTTACACACCAGCTCGACTGCGTCACACATTCTCTTGCACACACATACACACACAAGCGTTTGCGATATATATATATATATATATATATATAGGTTTAGCGAATGTATATAGACACGACGTGCGCAAAGTCGACCGCGACTGCAGTAGGCGAGGTTTCATTAACCGGAAGACGTCAGAGAGTTAAGAAATAGAAGGAGATGGAGCGAGAGCGAATCAATCCTTCCTTGGGACATTAGAGGTGCGTCGTTGCTGCTGCTACTGCTGCTGCTAAAGGCAATGGTGGTAACGACGCGTCGTCAGTTAATCAAGTCATTTCGTTCTTACGGGACTGGAATGGCTATTTGCTGCTTTCTCGGTCCCTCTCGTACCCTGACATCATCGATTTCTTGCCCCTTCGACTTTCCCGTTGGAATTGCCTCCCTTTTCGTGTGAGTGCGCGCGTATACGGGTCCGAGAGAAGGTAGTATATATAGCCACGACGCTTCGTAGGAAATAAAGTTGTAGCCACGTTTCCAATTCTCCTCGGTGTTACTACGTTTTTTGCGACTTGCATTCGTGTGTATATGCTATATACTTTATTCGTTTCGTATTTATAGTGCTTATATTTGACTGTACTGCGATGAATTCGCAAGTGCTAGCGAATTCTTTGAGCCTGTTGTTGCATTAGATTTTATCTATATGCGAAAATGGTTATAAGTTGTATAGCTATTTATGAATTGAACGTTTGTGCACTTTTCGACACCAAAAATGCATATAGTCGATTGCAATGCTGCGTATTTGTGTTCACTATCGATTTTGCGTATTTCGCAAATATCTACGAATAGTAGGGGAACGTAAACCCGATAAAGTTTGCATATCCATTTGGGAATTCGCTATAACTTTATTTATAACTTCGATGGCTATAAATGCGATAGCGATATATTCGTTTCTGTGACTGCAGTAACACAAATAAACTCCGAAACATAAAATATAATATAAGCGTACAGTTATTATTACTTTTCCTTTTGTTTATGTTTTTGTTTGTCATGCGCAAATATATTTGTTTGTTTTTAATATAATTTCACTTAGTAAATTGAATACCAAGTTGCGATAGTAAAGTAAAAAACTTTGTACCAAATCTACCCTGAAAAATAAATAATTCGCAACTATATATCCTTCCAATTTCTAACGAACAAAAGACGCTTATTACCCAGTCCTGCAAGCATTTAAACCTTAGCGTAATATTCCAGCATCAGGGGGCCATGAACTTCGATTCCATCGTAGGTCTCCCTCCTGCTTTTGTTTTTTAATAAAATCAACGCAACGAATCGTTAAGCGAAATCCTCGTGCGAAAATGTCTCCCTCTCTCTCTCTCTCTCTCTTTCTCCGCCTGAAACTCTCATTTGCACGTCAGAATAAGCCGAAATAAATCATAAATATTAAATGAGGAGGATTCCGCGTTGGGGATTACGAGGGTCGCGCGTCGTACGTCGTGCGCGGGAATTGCAAAGTCTCCCCCTTCTGTTCGGTTGGTCGGTTGGTCGCGGGTGAGACTCGAGAATTTCAATGACAATACACGCCCGACTTGCGCCGCGCCCGCGTGCCGATTCCAAATCCAATTGACGCCCACTCGAGTCGCTCGCGAAAACTTTTTAAATGCCCGCGATGAAAGGAAACATTTATTTATGCTTCTCCACCCACAGCTACGCTACCGTGTCGTTCTGCCGTGTAAATAAGAAGATATAGGGGGTTGTAGAAATGTGTATGTGGGGGATTGTGTGTGTATGGAGACGAGAGGACGGAGCTTTTCGTGAGATATGAAAGGAGGAATTTACCTTGCAAGAGGCGGGTATATTTGCACGTTTAAAGTATTGGTGTATACCCATGAATTTTGTCAAAAAATACTGGAGACTTTTGTATGTAAAACATTCGATAAGTGTTTTACTTGACAGTATTTTGTTAAGAAAAGAATATCGTGTTGTTTTGGAATCTTTGTAACGCTACATTTGTTTACGCTAAAATATATATATCACAATAATTGAAAATTTAAATAAGAATTGCTTTAAAAATGAAAAATTCTTGAAGCTAATTTTGATGTATTGGGTTTGTGTCAGCAAAGCGTAGTTTGTTTCCCATCAATACCAAAGAAGAACAATATATTAGAATAGGGAATTGAAACATCGATCTGGGATAGCTAATACAAATCACTGATTTCCCTCTGGACGAAAGAAAATGCAGCTGAAATGACCATAAAGATCGATTGTTCTTTCTTGGAATCGCCTAAAACTGAAGTTTTCCGAGAGAACCTTTTTTATTAAATTTCTTTGATATTTATCATCAAAGTATAGTTAATTACGTAACAAAAATGTGTAAATAATAAATTATAGCATAATTTTAATCTAATGCAATTTTGCAATAAATTATAGTCCCTATTTTTATTTAATAATAATAAACAGTAAAAGATGAATTTCTCATTTAACAATATTTCATAATTAAACATATTCTTCAATTACGAATTTTCATTACAAACATCCAGCATCCATAACCATCTATCTATCGACGACTGAAAGCATAAATAACAATAAGAACATTCACGCTTATACCAACAAAGCATCTCATATTTCCAAATTCAAAGCTGGAATAACGCCACGAAATATTGCATTTCAAATGAAAAAAAAAAACAGTTACACAGTATCCGTGTATAATACGTCGGCCGAACAAAACACGTGCAATCGTCCTTGCAGCCGCAGTAACAGGGCAAAGCGCGGGGGAATTTAACGAGGAAAGCCAGGGTGTAAAGCCGGCGAGATCGCAAAAAGCTGCAACAAAGCCGTCGAGGCGCGAACGTCGGAGCGCATATAAAGCTCCCTCCCCGCTCTCGCTCGCAATCGTTTCCCGTTCTACCAACGCCATGCCGCCCTCCTTTTTATATTCCTGCGCGGGTGGGTCTGCATATATATGTACGCGCATTGTTCGCGACTATAGTACATATATACATAGACTCACTACGCCACCCATGCTATATCAAGTCGCGTAATTGAGATTTATTAATACAGAGGCTCGTGCAAGCTTTGGCGATTTCGACGCTCTGAGGGGGCGGAGGAAATGCGACGCGAACTTTGACGAGACCCGCGCGGCTCTACTCGTGGGAATTTGAGTAAGGAGCGCCCACGTTGCTTTGTGCGTGGATGCGTGCTAGGTGACGAGTTGGAATATAAAAGTTTACACTATGTAATTGAGTGTTGAATTTTCAAGGATTATAGTGGGAATTGTGACGGTTTAATTTACGATAATCATCGTTTATAATATCTCGGTGAAATAAAAACTTGTCGAAGCAATTACGTTTGAGGCATTAAAACATTTTACCAAATTCATATTTCAAATTTTGGTGAAGCAGGTATGCTCGAAATTTAACTGTTTCCTATAATCCACAACAATTTCATTAAACGCTTTACATTCTTTAATCCAGTCAAAACACTTTTACCGCGTTAAAAAAATATGACACTATACGCTGTAAAGCAAGAAAGACGTGTCTAATAAGATGAGGCGATTAAGCATCGGCGTGTGTCCCAAGTCGAAAATCGTACGGCAGATTCATTAGAGGCACGCAGTCGGCCGTAGACCCTTCGCGCACTGCCAAACTGCCGTTAATAAAACCGGGAACGATCAGTCATACAGCTTAGCACTTAATGAAAGCGCAACGTCGCTTCACGAGGTCGTAAGCCTGGCTTTTCCGGGCTTATACATGTAAGGCCTGTATATATACGTGCCATCGACGATTCCTTCGTGGCAGCGGTCGAACGCTAAGCGAATCGGGTCTTTATCCGCAACCGCGTATACTTTCATGATGCTTGATTTTCTTTGCCTGGGTAGGACTTTTTAACAAGTGTAGTGTATATATTTTGTGCTAATTTTGGTATTTAAATATGATTATATGAATTTGGATAACTTTCTTAATTTTCAATCGATTTCCATAAAAATATTATTCCGTATTTTGGTAAAAATACCAGTTCCAATACGAAAGCTTACCAGTTAACCGGTAAAAAAAGAAGTAAAGAAGTTTTATATGAAGCGAATGTTGGAATAGAAGCTTATTTGTCGTGTAAGACGTTTTTATATAAGGTTGACTGATTTACAGGTTGTACTTTGTATTTTTTTTAGATTAACTTTACGGAAGAATTGAAGTGTAATTGTTTGAGTAAATAAAATACATAATTAGAAGATTATGATCCATGACCTTCATCCAAGCTTTTTTTATTTTACTGTACCTCTGTTTACATCGTTCAGAGTATGTACATAGAAATATTTTTAGTCATGGTCAAACGTGAAACTCAATTATACAGTGCGACAACGTGACAGAATATGTGCGTGCTTGTATACGTGTGTTTATCTTTTTATACAATAGTCATTTTAGATTTTTAATTAAAACTAAGATAAAATAATAAAATCTTGAGAGATTATACAATATAATATTTTACTTTACAATATGAAATTCAGATGATGAGATTTTTTTATATATGATGCATATAATTAAATTGCTATACTATCTTATCTAGAGTAAATAATCGCCGCGTGAAGTATCTTAATGGCCGGAAATTGAAAACTTTATTCTTTCCGAATCCCGTTGACGTAATCAACCTTGCCTTTATTTTTTCCTAATATTTACTAATTTCAACGAACCGTACTAATATAATATAAATACGGCATCTATATAGACACAAACAGTTAGTTGTGAAAGACTCACCGAATATCGAAGCGTTTTAACATGTTTTAGCAAAAAAAGTGTTTTTATATATTAGTGTTCAGTATAATTTTATATATTCACTAAAAATAAGACGTCGAAATGGAACTTTTATTACTCTTACAATGCGGTATATCTACTAAATTCACTACTCCTGTTTCTTACCACCCTCGCTCTCCTTCTGAACCATAATATTTGAATAAAAAAAAAGTCGATAAACTATAATCCACATACATATATATATATCCAACAGCACCACCAATCATCCGCGATATTCCCACGGAAAATTATTCACCATCAAAGCCGCAATCGAAACTTTTAATTTGGCGGTTATAAGTAAACAATAAAGTCGCGTAATAGCATCGACGAACGCCAATGCCCACAGAGCTGTCTGGTAATCACAGCTAGAAGGGTATTATATAGAAAAAAAAACTCGGTCTCTAGAAGCGCAATTGAAGTCTTTATACCTGCGCGCAGTAGATATATACATCGAGGAAACGCAAAGCCGCGAGGGGGAGAAGTTGCCACACGCGCCCTATCGTTATACCGCATGAAACTTTGCTTTTCTCTCTCCCTTCGTATATATATATATATATACGGATACGCGCGATCGTAACGGTCTTGAGGCCTATATACCCTTACCTCCGGCGCGAATCTAACGAACCCTTTTCGTTGCGCATCGTAAATTCGAGCGTCGTTAAAGCGATTAAAAATCGTAAAAGTCCCCGCGTGTAAAAGAGGACCGCGAACGCGCTAATGTAATCGCATTATTTATCGAAGCCTCGTCGTGAACGAGTGCGGATGTAAAACGACGAAATATCTAGATATATCAAGTTCCTTTTATTAAAGTTTTTTTGTTAATCATAAAGGGTTATATCATGTAGATACAAAATTAAAATTGATGTCTGCAAAAAAGTATTATTAGGGCAATATATGCCTATATATGTATTCATCGTGCAAAGTTAGTGTTTACTTATTGTTTAATGAAAGAATCCTTCGATACTATATTCATTTCCCAGCAGAAGAATATCTTTCATACTTTGTATTAATATCGTTACGGCAATATATACATCCCTCTGAAAGAAAATCATATCGAACAATTACTATGCCATAAAGAAAAAGAAAAAAGTCTCATAACATTTTCGCCTCAGATATCCCATTCATATTTACATTAGTATACGCAGTATAACATACGTGTACTAGTAACACAGACATATACATATATATATAAGGTATTCATAAATTCATAAATCCGAGACGGTGGCGGTAGAGCCATTAGCCGAGAAGACATATCTCTTCTTTATCGCATCCGATTCCACATGTATTTACGTTAAGGCGGGAGAGAAGAAAACATTGGAATTGGAGTAGGCAGCTCGAGCGAGCGCACGTCAGTGAAGAAAGTATGGGTGTATATATATATGTATTTATTTGCTTTTGCAGAGGGATGGCGAGACTCGGTGCTTGGGACCTCGCGTCGGTTGCTGTCCAGCATCGGCAGTCTCTCGAGGGACAGCTCGCCGTGCCCCACCGCAGTAAGTACACGAGAACGTAGAAGAGAGAGAGAGCGAGAGAGAGGAAAACAGAAGGAGAAAGAGAAAGAGGTAGAGAGAAAGCCAATGACGACATCTGCACGCGCAGGCGCGCATGTGTGTGTGTACTTTACCCGAGAACCTGGTCCAATTATGAGATTACTTGTCCGCTTTATTTGCCTTAGCTTGCGGCCATTCGTTGCCCTTTTTCCCTAATTGATTTACGTGCGCAGTGAGCACGAAGCGCCCTTGCCTCCTTCTTTTTTCTCTCTCCTCTCTCTTCTTTATTTTTTTAATTATGTATAGATATAGTCTTGCCAGGCCGTAAATAAACATAACTTAAAGTATAGTATGAACTATCACAGGGTTCTCTCATCGCTTATAGCGATGTAAAAGTTTTGAGGAAGGAAAAGAATTAAATAATATTAATTTTAAATAAATGACAATAAATTAAATTCTCCTTTTTTACGCAGGATCACATATTTTGTCTTTTGAATTATTTATTAAAGTAGTTTATAGAGAGCATGATACGTTGTCACAATGTAATTATTGAAATGAAAATATGGAATGAAAAACCACTCTTTAAACAAAGATTAAAATCTTGCTTGCTAAATATTATTCACTAGAGAGAAAGATTCATTAGAAAAAATAGTTGTTTTAGTCTTGCATCATTATATAATTAAAATCAATAAAATAACGGAGCATTTTTAACTGATCTACGTGACTTACTTGCAACATTCCATTTTTTTAAAGATTTTGTTATCTACGTAAAATACTTTCGTTGCAAAAAGGGTTTTCATTTCAAAATTATTTCTTTCAGGTTTGTATGAGTAGTGACGTAGAACAAAATTTTCACTTATGATTCGGAAAATAATATTTTGCTGCTTTCGGCAAAACGTTGTGAATGATATTCCTGTAAGTCAAATCGATAAACGACAATAATCAATTGCTAATAAATCTGTTCCGTGCTGTCTTAGTGATGTTTAAAACACAAAGCGAACACTTTCTTAAGAAGACACTTGATAAAAAAACTAATTTAAAACAAATTTAAACTAAAGCACACCACATTTTTTCACAAATTTTATTAATTAAAAGCAAAAGTACAACACTTTCAGCGCATCTTAAAAATAAATGTTTCTCTTTTTTTTCATCTACTTTCACATGGAGCGAAAGATATATAAGATTTTATATTATACACATTTTATAATATTAATTATTTTACTGTAACTATTTATCATAAATTATAATGATTGTAAACAATATTAAATTTTTTACAATATTCTTACGACGAAACATTAATAAGTGCTATAAATATTTTTCTAATTGAAAAGTACTATATTTTAATATTAACATTAGAGAGCTTTTCATAGTATAAAATTATCGGTTAAAGGAATGTAATGCAGTTGTATAATAATGGGTTTTTTAGAAATAAATTTTATTTATTAGGTTTAATTATATATGAGAATACTCAGAGTAAAGCTAAAAGAAGAATACTTTGAATGTTAAAACTATTTGTTTAAATAAGCCAAAACTGTTACTACCCATAAAGTTAATGTGCAGTACGGCTTTGTTTACCTGCTTCAAGTATTTAAAACATTAAAAAAATATAATTAATTTTTCTTATATAAACTAGACAGTGTTTTTATTTAAAATCTCTCTGTCTGAAATCTTTATAAAAATTTCAGCAAGTCCTTTTACAGAACCTTGTATAAAAGTCCAAGTTTATTTAAATTTATATTCTTTTAAAAATACTTTTTATTTCTAACACTTCCCCTCGTTCACTTATCGTAAATCTATTGTTTTTTTAAAGATTCGTGGATAAGAATTAAATAAAATTATCGTTAAATATTTAAAAAGATTCAGTGATTTTCTGACTTAGCATGCAGCAATCACATATATTATTTAAACCTCAACTCTTGCAATTAAACACTCTGTCACTCGAGCATCTCAATCGCGACGTAAACACCACGAGCCCTATAGCAAAACCCCTGCCAGCCCACGGCTCGCTGCAGTATCACATCTTGTACTACTTAAAACTCAGGAATGGTCCCTCGAACTTTACGCGTACAGCAGAGTGCGTCGGATCTGTAATTAAAGTAGCGTCTCTCTCTCTCGCGCGCGGGGGTCGGTAAAAACGCAAAGTTCGCTCGGAGCACTCGGGCTAATAAGCGCGGCGCGATTCCTATAGGGGTAGGTAGGTATGCGTGTACAGAGTTGAAGAGCGCACGCAGCACGAACGTATAGATACGGGATGAGAGACTTCAAAGCGAGTGTCGTTGCTAACTAAACTTACGCCGAGTACGGGGAGTGAGGCTTTCCGGCAATCCCAGTCCATTTCGTGATTAAGGCCAAACGCGATCGAAGCGACTATGCTGTCGGCCGGCGCCTGCTTTATCAATCTACCCTGCGCGTTTATACGATAGACACACGAGGAGATGCTGTCGAACCTTTGCCGTGCATCAAAATGCCTTGCGGTAGTGTCAATTAGAGATTATTTATACAGTTTGAAGGTGATGGGAATGGTGCGTCCGTTGGGATATATCGATACTGAGATAAGTTGGGAATATGGTAAAGACGTTGTGTCTGATGGCTTGGATAATCGGTAATGCAGGGACACCGATATAGCTCTTTATGTGGAAAGTTATATGAATGACGATGTATACTTGCGTTACTATATATGTTAGATAAAATACAAACAGTAGTGAACTTGAAAAGTAAATGACGTTAGGGGTATATCAATAATTTTTTATATTCACAGCTAGACTTAATAAATATTCCATGGCAAGGATATGCTAGTGAACTTTATACATTATTCACGTGTTTTAAAGTTTCATGTTTCGTGTACATCGTGAGTTGTATGTTTTTTTTTTCATTGAATAACACAAGCACGTATACCTCTGGAAAACTTGTAACATCAATTTTTAAAGGGAAAATAAAATTGTTTATCACAACGTCATAAATTCAAGGGTGTATGTAGCTATTTCAGTTCAGTTTTCATTTATTCTTTGATCGCTTGAAATATTACCGTATGAAAGGAATGCAAATTTTACGTTATATTAATTAAAAAATTAAAAACAGCTATATATCTGTATAATGAACCTTTAATTAACCATTTGCAGTGTCTATTTAAAATAATTCAATCTAGTCCCATTCGAAGGGTTTAAAATTACTCATTTAACCTCATTTGAATAGTCAAACATCCCAATCAAACTGCCAAAATGGCTTTACAACTTGTAGTGCCATAAAATCCTACCGCCAGCGAAGAGGACAATCATGGACCCCTGCAAAACAATAAAAAAAATCTCCCTCTCGCTCCCTCACACCATACTCGGGCAACAATCAAGAGCGCTCCGCACGTTCAATTACCCGGGCAATTATCAATGAGCATCCGGAGGGTAGCAACACCATGGACACGCCAAACAAAAGAGCACACGCGGGAAATCCGCGCGTACAGAAGGGAGGCAAAGGCCTTCCGGTCGCTCGGCTATTCGTCTTCTCTCCGGGCCCAAAAAACCTCGCCTATACACATACATGTGCCATAGCACGATGATGAAGTGTGCGGCTGGTGTATGTATATATATATATATATATACCTATACATGTATATATAGCATAGCGCAGGGGCGCGCGGGTTATAGCTTGGAGGAGGGGAAAATTGCTCGTGTCATAATAGAGCGGCAGATGGCCGCACGTGACTCACGTGGGGTTGCTCTGCTTGGCCCCGCGGGCACCTCCGATTCGTAAATAAATTAGCCGCGTTATCAGCCCACCGCCGACGATATCGCGTGTATTTTATGGCTGACTCGTGACGTTGCGGCGAGAAAGATCGCGGAAGGATGCAGAGAGGTAATCTCCAAGCGCGTACGTGTGTGCATCATTATATATATAGGGAGACGCCGGAAAAGCGTGAATCGAAGGATTCGATGCGTATATAGAGGGGCTCTGCTGTCGGGGTTCGGTGAATTAGGAGAACAGCTGATTAATGGCACACATGACAAATATAAACCGATGAATATTATGAGCGACGAAACGTGATGATGGAATTTTCGGCAAATCATTCACTTGGGTTGGTGCGAATTAAATTTACTCATGGATTGTAAAGTCTATTGTGAAGAGTAATTTTATATTCATCATATCATGATTTTTTCTGTATAAAGCTTTAACTTGAGATGTCAGAATCAACAAAGTAACGCGCTACTGACGAAAATTCTTCCAGACAGTTGCTTATATGCATTAATAAACCATATACTTTTGTGACGTCCGAACTATAACTAACTCGTGGCAGCTGGCAATTTGTCGACAGAAGAAAAAAACCCGCAATCTCATTAAAAATGCATATATACGCCGTGAACAAATGATGGCAAATGTAGATGTATATACACTTATTTTATTTATATGAAATATTCAAAGGTTGACCATATACCTGAACTTGGAGAGCATTGACGGTAGACAATCAATATAATGCTCCTAAAAATAGATACAATTTCCACTTTATCTCTCGTGGGGGAATTATGTTGTCCTCTTAACGTGTATATATCTATATATATCTTTATAAGTACAGAAGTTGATTTCTATACAAAATTGAGCTGAACGAAATAGCGTAAAATCCGTCATCCGACCGAGCATTGTATACAATTATAAACAATTACTTTGCTTCAACGCTTCGGAAATGAAATTCTCCATTCCTGAAATGGAAACAACCAGTCGCTCAGCACGAAAATATCTTTATTATAGTCCTGTTCATCAAGCTCGCACGTAAAGTAAAAATCCATCCCACGAGCGCACGCGCCCGACAAATTTCATTTCCATTCCTACGCGCGAGCGCAAAAGCAATTATATACCTACCAAAATAAAAAGAGGAACACGACAACTTTACCCTGAAAGGAAGCGAACCATGCGTCCACTGCTATATATAGTAGGAGGCAAAACCTTACAGAAAAAACGCACAGAATAAGTGAGCAGAAGAAAAAAGAAGAAAGACCGAGACTGGAAAGAAGAAAAAGCGAAGGGGTCGCAAGAGAGGGAGAGAGAGAAAGAGAGAGAGAGAAAGTAAACGCACGGGGCTAGTAGTATTTGCCCAGTGGGCGCTTGCGTTCGCTTGCGTTCTGGCAGTGACAGGGTTCGCCGCGAGCGCGCGGACCCGACGACTACAAAGATAGCTCGGGGTGTTACTAATTGGAGGGGCGCCCCAATGCGGAATGGAGCGAGAGAGAGAGAGAAGAGGAGGGGGGCAAAACCTTGTTATCTCTTAATTGCTGCGCCCCTACGCGCTGTTTTGCATTGATGAGAGAGGAAGAGAGAGGGAGAGCAAAGGGAGCGGAAACGTCGCGCCGCGAGAAAGGGAAAACGAGCGTATCTTCGAGGCTGGATCGCGGCCGACGCTATATAGACTTTTATCTTTAGGTACCATCGGCTTTCGACTTTACGATTATCGCGAGTTACTATATATATAAAGCCGCGCCAAGGTTCTCTTATTTCGATGGGGCGTATACTTGGCGCGCTAAGAAGAATTTCGAAAAATTTTTTGCGCTGTTATCTGGTGGTATATTCATGCTGAACGAAGTTGAACTTTTGATTTGGTATCAATAATGTTTTGGCGAAGAGATATTTAAATTTGTTATCAGTATTTTTATTTTATACGCAATTTCTGTAAATCATTTTTTGAACTACAAAAATACACAATTTTCAACGTCATTTTTCTATATTCAAGACACTTTTATGCTAGTAGTGAAAGCATTTATCGTACATGATGTCAATTATTTTTGACAAATTATTCTATGCATTTTTCAAAAATATTAATGATCGAAATCGAATCAGCCGGATAATATCAATAAAACAGCTGAATAAAATAATTCCAAGACCGTATAAGCCTCTACAATAACTTTTCTAATTATTTATTTTACTATAGCGTTATGAAAAGAGAAACAGTTTCAAGGAGGGTATAGCATTATTTAAAAAAAACGAATACTTAGAACAGCATAGTTTGTGTTAGTTACAATGTACAAACGTAATTCTCCAGACCTAAACATGTAAATAATAAAAAAGGCCACGTAAATAACCGGTCCCCAGATGTGTGTCAGCCCCAAGTCAGATCGATAACGCGAGAAGGTACCAACTGAATATTGACTGGCTTTAAAAAGTGGGTCGCCGTATAATCACCCAAAAACTAACTCGCGATACTAATTAAGGTAACTAAACCACCGCGGGGATCCTCTAACGAACCAATTTTCAAATTCAAACAAAAACTTATATATATTTTTAAATTACAACCTCGCTTCTCACCGCGTGGAAAAAAACGCACACACACACACCTCTGTAATACCTCTAATTGGCCTATTCGCACGTCATAACTCCCGGTTACGTATATCCTCCTATTATCTCACCCGCGAGCGTTATAATTCACAACCGCGTGTGCACATACACCAAGAAAAAAAAAAGAAAAAGAGAAACGCACAGCGCAAATGTACTCGAAACTTTACAACTCAATGAGACAAAAGAAAAAAGAATAAAACGACGAGAGAGGGTAGACAGGTCTCGTGACAAATTGACTAATTAGACAGGCGTATATATATATGTATGTACTATAAAAACCGACCACCATCGTCGACGTCCACTCGTCCTGCATGCACTCGAATTGCGTCGAGGCAATCGTTTCGACTTCAGCAAGTCCGAATGGCGGACACGCGGCCGATTGATTATTATCTCAAACTGGGCTCGCTTATCGCGCGTATAGTACAGAGTAAGTGCACGACGCGTGCGCTACTCGAGAGAGGAGAGAAAAAAAGGGGAAAGAAGCGCCGTGAAAAGGGAAACGTGTGGTTACGTAATTTTGTACGCTGCGTTATGTGCGGAGTGTTGCGTATGTATATATATATAGGTCGACGAGGTGGAAGCGAAAATGATGAATGTCGCCGGTGGGGTGGATAATGCGACGTCGGACGTCGGCACGTGCGCGGGGAACACGGTAGACCGCGCTTAATTGTCTCTGTTTTCCTTTGTGCGGGAATTATTGCTCGTAGTGTTATTGATTTTTATCTAGCCGGTGAGCGTGATAAATGTATCGGCCTTTATAGGACAGCGGAGGGTTCATTAAACGGCCCTTAGACGTACTAGCAAACACTACACTTTTGCTATTGTTGTAACGAAGGTTCGTCTAATTGAGGGTGTAGAAAAAATTTTACGTTGATTAAAAAAAAAAGTACATTTAATGCCATGATATATTTTCATTTTATTTAAATATATATTTATGTATTTGAAGAAATATTAACGATTGACGTAAGAACCTGCATATAATGACAGCTTTTATTTAATTCATTCGCTATGAATTTAAAATCAAGTTATACATATCTATGTGAAACATATGAGCAAAGCATTCTTATGTTTGCGTATAAAAATATATGATATATTCAACATCTGTCTATGTTTTCTTTGTCCGATGATTCTTATAAAAGACTTATTTTTAGCGTCGTCAAGTAAATTTCAATGAATGTGCATACACCTTTGTATAGATAAAATGCTTTCAATCACATATCGATTTTTACGGGTAACCTATTAATTATTCAGAATGCGCTTGACGTCAGCAAATCGATATTATATAGAATGTCGGTAATAAAACTACTTGTGTTTCGTGAATTTTTATGTATATCTCTAATGGAAAAATCGTTATTTTTTGCGTCATAGCTGTAAAGACTGCGCGCACGCAAAAGAAAAATGACTTGTATAGCATCCAACTCTTTTTATGTTATTTATCAAATCTTTTTTGTGCAAACTCCCGTTTACAAAAGCTTACTAATTAAAAACTTTTCAACGTCAATAGGCAGTATTATATTGGAAGATCATGACTAGCATGCAATATTAAACAACCTATTACAAGTTTAAGTATAAGGCAATTATTATATAATGAATGTTAAATAATTGACTATATAGCAAGCCATTAAATAATATATATCCTTAAAGACATTCTATAGAAATTAACTTTGAGTATTATAAAAGTACGATTCGTAATTTTAGTGCTTACACTTACACTATATTTTATTGAAGTTGATGGAAATTTATGTAAATTTGAAAAATACAAAAAACAAATGAATAATTCAAAATTATTTCTTTTTTTTTTTAAATTCAGGTCATTGAAACCATTATGTTTAAAAAAATTATACGAGTCATAGGTGTCCCATAACATAAAACGAAGACATTAATTCTACTTTATGAGGCTACTAAAATTAAACAATATAAATGCAACTTTTTTATGATTTAATTTTAAAATATTTTTTCACCACTCATGTTATTTGTATTTTAAGTTTTTACTTTAATACTATTTCTTTTAATCGTACCATAATCTTTTAAATTAATGAACAAAATAAAGGATACAGATCTTACTCTGAAGATCAGATCTAAAATGAATGAAATTAAGGTTACACATACTTTCTGGAAAAAGAAGGTACAAATATGCATAAGACAGGATTAAACTTGTCTCCCTTGAAAGCTGAAACCCTAGATATTTTAAATGCATATTCCTCGTTAATATTTATAACACTATTAAAAGACATTAAAGTTCGTATTTAAAAAATTGATTTCAAATAGAATGCTAATAAAGCTCGCTAACTTCATTACAGTGCACTTTTACTCTCAACTCTTTTTTTCTCATCATCAACATCTACGTAAATCTAATCTTAAATTTCAAAAAACTTACACGTCCGATAACACCTGCCTGTGTTTCTATTATTACACTCATAATTTTGCTGCCACTTGTAAAACATTTCACGGTTACCGAAATCGTTTCGTAACACCGTAACTCATCCGAAAAAAAACTATTATCCGACGCGCGACGGGCGGGCGTGAAATTCCAAGGTCTCCCGCACTGATGCGGATTGCATTGAATTTCCTCCAGTTCCCCTACGGCAAACTAGAATTTCACGTCCACATGGTAAGAGACTACCTCGTACCCGTGTACATATATGCAGCCGAGCCTACTACATACACATACACACCCTCGACGACAAAAATCCGAAATCCAATCGGCCTCGTCGCGCGTCGAGGAATTCACATCACGAAGCGAATCTGGGGAAGGAGCCGTTCGTAACGAGTTCCATTATCGACGCGGGGGTTGCACGGGGCGGGCAAGTCACGAGTCAATCTCACTCTCTTTCCCTCTCTCTCGCTCTCTCTCTCTCTTCGTATTTCAGTCTCGCTCTAGGCTGCAACTGCGATTCGAGTCGTCGATCTATATACGCACCCGCGTTGGCTATTTCTCGCGCGCCGACGTCGGATTCCCAGGAGCTTTGCAGCTCATTGTTATGCACCGCTGCGACGGTGCGCTAACGACTTTCTCTCTCTGTCTCTCTTTCGCCTGCTGTCGGCCTAAGCTCGAAAGAGAGAGAGAGACACCCTCTCTCTTTCTCTCTCAGGATATATATATACGCGCACCATAATCTGGCTCTCCTCTCTGTCGCCCTTATCCTCGTCCCTTTATTTCCCTGTCAATCTATGTACATATTTTGCGTTCCATTCCCTGTACAGCTCTCTTTCTCTCTCGTTCGCGAGGTAGGTGTCTTTTTTCTCTTTTTTAGCTCTAAAGGGCTTTGTCTGTCCTCCACCTGTCTGTTTGCAGATCCCATTTCGTTTGTGTTCCGGCTCCATTTCTTAGCTTTTAAGCGGACTCGTAAAGTCGAGGGCAAATTTTTCTGCAGGACGCTTAATATTTATTTACAAGTATTTCAAGAGATGTTTTCTGAAAGATCTGAGGGACTTTTTTCATGACAAAGCCCTTATAAAAAACGAATAAATCATTTTATTTCATCCATAAAAACAAAATAAACTATATGATATTCGTTTAAATTTGATAATTTCTTTTTTTCGAATTTATATCACAGAATACATTTCAGTTCCAAATTCGATTACGAATGTGAATATCATACAAATTCTGGATGACACTGGAATTGACAAAATCACTTTTTAGAAATAAAAAATTAAATGCCCATACTGCCTTAATGAACTGATATGGAAAAAGTAGTATGTGTATATGCAAAAACGGCGAATTTTAATTTTATCTTTTTATAGTAAAAAAATCTAATCTTTCTCCGAAGAAATAAGACATTTCTGTTTTCATTTGATACTAAAGACTATATCACTTACCTTCCAGTTCTAGACTTTCCCTTCTATTTATAATATCATCTATATTACATTCTGGTCCAGCAGTCACTCGAGGCTGATGTTGATTATCCCACCATTCGAAATCTGTAATTTTCTATTGACAAAATTATTCACTTCATGAGAAATAAAGGCACTCAATTTTTATGATATAAAATAATTTACTTGCATTCACTAGTGTCATCATTCATTATTTAACACTCTGTAGTATAATTGTCAACTGAAGATGTAACAGGATCGAAAAACGATGTAGAACTACACCAATTATACGTCGATAAACAAAGAGAGAAAGAGAGAGAAGAGAAATATTTACGTGAGTTATATATTTCTGTATACAAACAAATAGTACGTGCATTCAACTTCTGAACCCAAATATAACTGTAGAAGCTCTATAGTATAGTGTATTCCACGACACAATGTCCTTGTTTTATTCACGTTGACAAATTAAATTACTTATCTATAAAAAAAAAATTTTCTATTGTAGTACTAAAATGCTCTATTCTGTATAACATCCAACGACATAATAACCCGAGCAATTGAGGAACCGAGTTCATTAAATAAGCTACTCAAATAAACATATCTAAACGTGAGTCTGCAGACCGACCCTAATCCTCGCGCCACTTCCTCCCCTTTGACTCTTTCCTATAAGCACAACGACGCGGAATATCCCATATATAAAAACGTCAACCAACAGGCCGCTAAAGAAAAAGAATGATCGAGGTGACGCATTTTCACGCTATATTTCAATAACCTTCTGGATTATCGCGCTCGTTCGATCCGCTCGCGCGCGCGCGCGTCGCACCCCCATCGAAAAGGGTGCGTTAAAAAAAAAGCATAGGCGAGAGCAAGACGAACCCTATATATATATAGAGGTACGTCTCGTCGACAAACACAACGCGGGGCAAACCGAGCAAATTGGCAAACAGCGTATGCGGGGGCGCAAGCGCGTACTCAGTCGGGCGGAGCAATTACGGATTTTGCGTGCTACGCGCACGTGACGTATATATATATATATATAGAGTCACCGCGCGAACTGTGTGTGTATATAAGTGTAGGCGTAGGCTTCGAAGAGTCGGCGTGATGACTCTCGAGTGACCTGTAGGATATGTTGCGGGTTTTTTTTTTGCGATAATTGGAGAGCAGTTCTTTCATGCGCGCGCGCGCGCATACCTTGTGAATGGAGGGAAAAAAGTGTATACGCGTCGTGTAGATGTATATGTGTGTATAGAGCCGTCGTCGAGTACCTGCACGTGCATACGGCAGCGTAGTCCTCGTTTGTATATTGTGCGCCTTTATCGATTTTCATGCGAATGTAAAGGTTAAGAAGTGTATGTGTATGTGTATAGGCTTGTTCGGAATTAACGTTACATGATAAAAGATTGTTAGGTAAAATGTTGGATTAATTATGAAAATTTAACAACATCGAGCGGCAGAAAATGTTACGGATACTTTGCGTGACGAGAAACTATTAATTAGTACACGGGTATATAAATGGAAGATACTCGGGAGGAGCAGACGTTTATTATATATATATATAGACATTCGCGTTGTTTTAAAATGAAATACTCTAATTGTTTTATAGAAGAGTATAACTTTAAAATACCCTTTTATGTTTTTCATGCGGATGATGTATAAATGCGCACCAATCCTTTAAAATTCAAGTTATGGAATAAATTTCGGAGGGAGACAGAGTCAATTCTGAACTTTTTCATGCATGAAGTAATCAATTTGTACGGGAATATGCTCAAAGATAACAATAGTAGATCCGTCAAAGCAGGACAAAAATGCGTTTGCGTGCGACGTGAACTCTATTGGAGAAACAATATTTTCAATGAATATTTATGTCCTTCACAAAAGCAAAACATTAGCGTCAATGCTGTATACCTCTGTTTAGTTTAAACGCAACACGTGTGCATAAATCATATCACATGGAATAATATTTTATATACCATCAGGCATTCCTCTTTTTGCAATTACGCATAGAGACATTACCATTCCACTTTCTTGTCTGAATTTCCATTACAACTGCGTAATTTTCAAAACCAACATCCCTAATGATCTAAAACGGCTCTTGTACACGCACGCGCGACTCTGTTTTTTCTTTCCTTCGCATATTCCATATAACTCCCTTATTCCCGGTCCTCTGTAACCCTCATGATATATATATATATATATATATATATATATGAGCATTGGTTTCGTCAACTGTAAAATAAAGAATCAATCGCGTAACGAAGCGTGGACCGCTCACGTCCGAGCGAGCACCATGAAGGGGGTGGCACGCTCGGCTGATCACGCGCGCCCCTTTCGATAGCCTAACAAGTGAAAGAGAAAAGAGAGAGAGAGAGAGGGAGAGAGAGGGTACAGCGAAAGCTTCGTATATATATATATACTCGACTATATACTTCCACGATGCTTCCGGCGAACTGCTAATGGACTACCGTGTGGGTGTATATATGTATACAGACCCGTGGCGAATTTTTCAGCTCATTTCCAAATTGATCCGTGCGATGTGCGGTTGTCGGTGCATACATACATACATGTTGTATAGGGTGTATTGAAATCGCCGGATGCGGCTGGTCTCGCGTCGCTCGTTTGATGTTGGTATGTGTACATGTATAAATATCTGATGGGCTCTGACCAGGCGTATCGCGGTTTGGTGAATGGCGCGTGAATGCTGTAGTTTTTGACAAAAACTATTTCTTACAATTCTTACAATTAATTTCTTACGATTGAAATCGAGAAATATTGGGCTCTTAATGGTTTTTATTCAGCTTCGTATGAGAAAGTTTCAAGATAATTTGATTATTTCCAAGCCAGATCAATGTTAATATCAATTTAGAATTACGATGGTTATGGGTGTAATATCAGAACACGATGTCTTCTCTTGGGTGTACTTATATCCTAAAGATCCTCATAATAAAAGTTATCAGAAGAAAAATAACGTTAAAATATACGTTAAATTTTATTGTTTATTCCTATACTTCTTTTCAAGATCGAAAATGTAAATTTTATTTCTGTGGCTCCGAGGCATAACGACATAAGTTCTTTTTTTTTTTTTTTTAATCGCTAAAACTTTGGATTTTGTATTTTTAAATAGGTCTTTTTCATTTGCCACTATTAATAGTAGCTACAATATTTCCCTAAAGCAACGATATACCAAAAACGTAACGACATAAGTCCATAATCATTTATGGTTCATTGTAGTTGTGATGTATTTTATCCATTCTAATTGAATCTAAACATGATTTCATATAAAGTATGCACAATAACTAGAATTAAATTTCGAGAATTTTCAAAATTCTGGTATATATCCCTTCTTTTCCAAATCGTCTGCGCTGTTTAAGATATGCAGTATGTCAAATGGTCGTAAACTTAATAGAAATTTTACGAAAATAGGAATATTCTTGTGTAAGTAATAAAAATTCGTTAAACAATTGCTAATTTTATAATTTATTGGTTGAAATTAAAGAATATCCTCGAAATCAAACGAGAATAGCACTATTAGATAAACCCAGAGTTCCCGGCATAACGACATAAGTCCATACTTTTTTCAGTTCTTACTTGTTTCTAATGCAACAGAAAATGTATAACCTACTCATACCACTGTATAAATATGTGTTTTGAATGTGTCAATTGACTAGTACAATATCGCGCCCTATTTTCTTTCTTCCGATCTTACATATAAGTTTGAACATTAAAATCCATTTTTCTCGAAAACTTGAAAAGTGAACTTATGTCGTTATGCTTCGGAGCCACAGATTTAAATAACAAAACTGCGGATAATGAAACCATTTATGATACATATATGCATTTCAATAGTAGTAATGATTTTAATGGCAGATTGATCAGATAATATGATGTGAAGTTAATGGCCTTAAGTGCCAATGGTTAAATAAATTTAAACTAGTTTTATTTAAACATGTTGTGAGTTTTATTTAAACACTTGTTAAGGCCATTAACTTCACATCATATTATATGCATTTCACATATACAAATAGAGGAAACACCGATCTTTTTCTCTCTCAACGACTAGTCATATCAACCTAGATCTTTTAAGAGTACTTACTCTACACTACATTTACATTCCTGCTCTACACTTATCGATGTACCGTGCTCTTACCGATACACTATACTTATACAGCTGTGTATGTAAGAGCTTCACGTATCATTAAACCACAGATATGATCAGAGATATGCAAAATTCTTAGAATCCAAATACGGTGTTATTTGTTTTAGTAAACTTTTATCGGTAGATACATTATTTCAAAGTTTATTATTATATAGTAATAAATTAATAGTGCACTTTACAATCATTAACCGTTATAAGCATTGAAATATTCAAAATGATATATAAATTATACAAAATAAATTTCTGTATAGATTATCTACTACAATAATGCTGATATGTGACAAGCGCTAACGAGAAAAATCTTTACAGAGAGACGAGCCTCTACCGAGACTACCAGTACCGAACTTGGAAAGCACGATGCAGAAGTACCTGGCCCAGGTTGAGGCAGTGGCCCCGCATCACCTAGACAAGACGCGCAGCCTCGTCAGGGCATTCCTCGCTGGGCCAGGGCCGAAACTGCAACAGCGTCTCCTTGAGCGCCGTCAGAACGTTGTTAATTGGGTGAGTCGTCGTTTTGTCCCCTTTAATTGCGACTATATATAAAAACAGTCGTGAGATGTTCAAATAAACTGATGTTGACCAAAGAGCTTTGAATGCTCTGCATATATATATTAAAGAATCGCGATTAAAGCTTGCTTTGACGTCATAATCATGGTTTATTTCAAAAGTTCAAACAATTGATTTTCGCGTAAATTAGCATAAACACGCGATTCCAAAATTACCAGTTGTTATATAGTATAAAATGCCATGACCTTTTGTATTATGCAGCATAAAGGAAAATTATTACTTTACCAAATTAGGCCACTTAGCAAAGCTTCACGGCAATTATGAATAATCAATTGAGTATTTTTGAATGATTTGTAGATGCAAAAAGAAAACTATATAGAAAAATTTGAAGAACGAAAAATAAGTACTTTGTATAAAATATCTAAACAATTTGTCACGTACACATGTCTCTCTATACTATGAAGTTTGTATCCACCTTTGTTAAATTTTGCTCAAGTAAAGTTAGCAATCAATATACCCGTCGAACTTTCTAGCTGCGGTGTTGTGTACTAGGTTTGCAGTCATTGAAGTCGCTTAGCGCAAAAGCGTTCAAATCGAAACTTTACGGCTGTCACGAAGAATACAATTTACAGTAAAATCCTTACTAAAGTCATGGCAACGGTTCTTGATAAAAAGAAAATCACGCGAAATATATAAACCCGTATTATTTCATCAAATTTATGATATTTAGCTTGAAAATATTTCACTTAACATTATAGCCACATTAAATAACTCCAGTAACAACGCATTCTCCATAATTAATAAACCCGCGTGATAAAAGCTCCTACCATCGGTGAAATGCGAAACAAACAATACGTAGCTACCTATATACCCGCGTGCGCAATCGTACTCTCATCGAATCTCCTTACACCCATCACCATTCATCAAAGGCAGCGACTTTAAACACACACACACACACACATACATACGTATATGCTTCCCCTTTCCCAGTCAGTGACAGAGAAGTACACATATACGTATACCCAACCCACGGTATCCTCTTGTATATATACACATATACACTTTCGCACAGAAAGCATAACAACAACGGGCAGCGGCAGCGCAAAGAAAAACAGACGAGACAGCAAAAGGGCAGGAGCGAAAGTTTTTCCCGGTACTTATATTAAAAATTCGCCGGGGGAATAGGATATAGCGCTACGCGTCCTCGAAATAAAGAGACAGAGCCAGAGCCAGAGAGAGCGCGAACGCCGCAGGGGACTTCTCGGCTAAGTGGCCCAACAGCATTTTGGTTTCAAGCGCGCGCCTCCCTCTGCGCCTAAGAGAGAATGAGAGAGATAGACAGAGAAAACTCTATATAGGTTGTCTCGCTCGATACTCGCGCTCGCGTCGCCTAGGAATTTCAAGTGCCCGTCTATTTTTGTTTTCCTTCTAACTTTATACCGATCCTTCTTTCTTTCTTACTTCTTGTTAAAACGAGAGAGAAAGGCTAGGTATATAATATACAGGAGCAAGTCGTCAAGTGCAGGTGCGCGGAATCTCGCGAGTTACATGTCTCGTGGGATGCTTGTGGGGATAGTATGTATATACTTAGTAGTGCTGAGTCAGTGATGATAATGAGAGTAAGGTATAGAGCGTGTGAAATGCACTTTCGGTTTTTTTTTATTGTAGCTTGATGATGGGAGTTGTGGATTTGTTTGGGTTATTTTTCTTAAAAGTTTCGTTGTTATACGAGTATATTTTAAAGCATCGTGAATGAATGGAGAGATAAACTATATTTTCGTTGACATCTTCATTCATTTGGCTCATGTATATAAGCATTTAGATTTCGTACTATAATGCCAAATATTTTTGTGCAACTTATATATTTATTGGAAAATTTATTGATAAGTATTTATTGATAAATGTTTAAAAAATTTTACATAAAAATATCGCGGCTCTCGAGACGCCCCATCAATCCAAAATTTCGTATACAACTTATACCTATATACAGCTCTCGTTGAATTTAAAACACTCGAGGGTCTAAGCGCTTTGTTAAAACTTCCTAAATCACTGGAAACTTCCAACGTACCCAAACGAAGCAAACTTCTCGAGAACCGCTTCAACCCACTTGTTCTACAAAGGCATGAAGAACAAAAAAGAAAACAAATTATAACCACGCGCACGAACGAAAATCCCTTTCTAACTGCAGTTAATAAAACTCCTACCGGGCGATTTCGGCTCTCCAGAAAGCCATCAACTTATTATCTAACGAGATATCATCGATAAGACAACGAAGCACGAGAGAAGAAATGTTCAAACCCTCGCGGCACGCGCGTACCCCACAAAAAACCCTCTCTTATCAGTCGAGCCCGGAGGTAACCCCTACGTGTACAAATCTCCACGTTGGATCTACACCTCTATATATATATATATATATAGGCGCAAAACGAACAAGGAACCCTGTGCAGAAAGTATACTTCGTATACGTGTACATATACACATGCGCGAACGGAACGCGCGAGTATAAGTAGCACTACTCGCAGGGCACGCACGCACGCAGCACGCACGGGAGCGACTCCCCGGGGACGCGCGCGCGTTCTGCCCCCTCGGCTACGGTCATAAATAAATAAATAAATGGATTTACGGGAGGGAGACGCAGAGGGAGAGAGAGAGAGAGCACAAGTCGGATGGTGTGCGCGCACGTGCAAGCTTCTTCTTCCCGCTCCTCCCCGTAGATCCGGCTTTGTCTTACGACGCGTCTATGTATGTGTGTATGTGTATGTAGTTTTTCTGGATCGTTAATGTTTCATATATATATGTTCGTGGGGTACTGTGTTTATTGCGGGAAGAGGACCACGTGATGCTATGAAGCAGGTGCCGCACGCAGCAGCGAGTAGCCCGATTTTCGAGTATACAAGCTCGCTCTTTGGCTTGGGAATTAAAGTTTCATCACGTCACGAGGTGAATATTTCATGGGGATAAGCTGCTTCCGACCGTCCGGGGAGAGAGTCAGAGGAGCGTAAGTTTGTCATGTGAGCTTTTGGGGGTGTGTGTGTGTTTGTTGATACTTGTATACTTTTGATACTAAACGTTAAATATTTCTTTGCTTTAAAATATTTATGCATTAGTAGCTGGATAGGTAAATATGTTTCGTTAAATAGAGGTCATACTATGATGATAACGAAAAAAAAATAAAATATACAATTAAAATTTCAGGGGTATTATCACATATATGTATTTTTAGTCCTCTAACGAAGTTCACTCCGAAGCTTAATATTTTAAAACTTTTTAATTTTTTAGAACTATTTATGAGATTATGTCGCTTTTAAATTATTTAAATTTCTTTTATTGAAAAATCGGTAAAAAAGGTCGTTCTTTTCTTAATTAATATCATTGTCATATTTATAAACTTCCATAAAAACGTAATATTATAAAAAGTATATATATATATATTTAAGTATATCAAAAATTTCGATAAAAAGTATTAAATTATTCGAAACTCCGCTGTCTAATTCATACCCAATATATCTGTCACACAATCTCCGCTGTCTAATTCATATAAATCTAAATGAATAGATTACAACTGCTTGCTTATCATTAGATCCGATCACGACCTCCCCTCATTCGCCCTTTTAAACCGTCTATACTTGACTCCGACCACAACGCAGTCACTTCCCTCTATTCTAAACCCCCAATGTAATCCCACGCAGGCGTAGCTCTTTTCTCTCTCTCTCTCTCTTTCTAAAAAAAGAGTACCCAAGTTTATTTTCCGATTCGATCAAACAGAGCACTCACTTCCATCTCTCACTTCCCATTCACTGCGCAAAGACGCAAGCCGCGCGCGCGCGCGCGAAAAGGCCTATAATAATTCGAGAAAGTATCTCTCTCGTGCGTCGTGGAAAAATAGCAAGCAGAAAAGGAACCGGAAGATGAAAGGCACTGCTGCTTCGCGAGATTGCTTTTCGCTTTTCACGCGGTAAAGTGTAGACATGCGCGCGACGGGGAAGTGAAGGAAGAAGTAGTATAGAAGAAAAAGAAGGAGACCAGACCGTCTTGGGTACGCGCGGAAAATGTATTTCTCTCCGCGTGTGAAAATGTGTATACCGGCAAATCGAACTTGCGCGTGCGCGCCGATTGTGCGTTTCGTCGGGCAAACTTACCGCTATATATATATATAACCTTGCCACTAGGGGGTGAACTCTTGAAAGGAGAGCGAATAGTCCCGGGCCTCGTTAACTTGCGTGTGTATATATACGCGGAAGGGTGCGAAGCCGACTTGCTCGAACTGCACTTGCCCGGAAGTTTGTAGCTAAAGATGTTTCATGGGTTTGGGAGGGATGAAGAAGATGGGTCGAAGATGGGATAACGGCGTTCTCGTTTGAAAATTTAATGCACCGAAATAATGATGTATATAGGTAAGCTGTGTGTTGACTTTAATGGTGTGTTTATAATAAAACGTAAAAAAAGATGCAGCGAGCGCTGTGATACTTTAATGGCAATTATTTACATCTCTGTAGTTGCTTCGAATAGAGGCAATGCAACAATGTCACAAAGGATACTGCAGTTTCTTTGTTGAGTAACGCTTGCTTGTTGATTTTGTTCTTCTGAAATAATATAAAGATTGTTAAAGCTTGTATTATGAGAAATATATATATAATAACGTTTATTTTGCGATCGGACATACTTACTTTTACTTAATTAACTATAGTAGTAAAACTTTAATTTACCATTGAATTAAGTGAATATAAAGCTTATTGAGCATTTTACACGTTTTATATTTTTAATGCAATAGCCGTGTAATTCACAACGGAAAAAACCTCTACCAGGGAATACACTTATTAATTTGTTAACTCATAAAAGAGATGATGACGTCATAAAAATTATAATTATTTATGCTTACGTAACAATATCTTAGTACATCATTAAATTTAGTATTATATATAGAAAGTTTGTATGCGTTAGAAGCGTACAAAATTCGTAGTTAAACCTAAATATTTTAAATTCCATTATTCACGTGTTAACTTTAAGGAGGGATGAGTAAAAACTTTTAATTAATCAAGGAAAATAGTGTATAATTATAAAACTGGATTATAACACTGAGCAAACGTATACATATATCTTCTATGCGTTGATTAAAAATATGTATTATAATGAACCGACGAAACAAAAGCTCCGGTATAGTATTATCACAATAATTAATCTGAAAGTATGAAAGCTCGAAATTTAAAAATGATCAGTTACAGCAATTAAAAAGCAAAGCCCAGTCGGCTACAGTCAATTAGCGTAATTATCATTTTATCACGCTCAAATGCATCCGCTCATAGCGACTGTATAATTACGCGCAATCGCAAATTAATCTAATTAAAACTAAACTCATATATACCCTCGGCATCATCATCCTTCCATTCCCCGCGCTCAAATATCGTGTCTGAAGTTATACCTGAAAGGAGAACTCTACGTACCTGGGGAACTTCCCCTCAGCGAGTATTCGCATTCGAGTGAAAAGAAAACATATATATATATATAGATATTTACGCACCCTCGAAATACGCGTATAGGGAAAGCGGAAGCAAATGTGATTCGAGACGTCCGCACAATCCCCCGTAATTCCGCTGAAAGCGTTGCTGGCAATGTGCAGCGTGTAGCAGTGCTGCTGCAATATAGTGCGACGGCGACGGTGTTAATTCGTCCGCTTGTCCCTAGCGCGAAGCGAGTTAAATCCCGCGGGTTGGCCAGCCGACAGTTGAATAATAGAGCCCCGCAATGAAATTTTCCAGCTCGCGCCGCGGGGCATCGCGATATTAGCTTACAGCCACTGCCGCCCTCGTCGTCCTTTTGATTCGGCGAAAGAACTTTCAATTTCCTCGCCTGCGCGCGTGTATAATATTCGCTCGACCGTGGAGAGATGAACTCTCTCTCTCTCTCTCTCTCTCTCTCCGTTGTGTTGGGTATATAGATGCGCACCCCCACGGAGATGGATGGGGTTTAATAATATTGTCCTTATGCGAGTTCGCGTTATTTTTCAAATGAATTTCTCCTGTGCGAAGGGTACGTGTGATGGGATTTAAGGATAAGTGCATAAGATGCGAATGTTATATTAAATTTTTATTTAAATTGCATAAGATATTTGCGTTTAGGTAACGGAGTAGGGTATATATATATATATATATCAGAGTGAATAATTTTTTTATATTTTTCCAACTGAAGAGTAACTAATATTAAAACCTTAATCATTATAATTAACTGTAAGAGATAGCGTGATTGAGCTTATATTTTTTTATACCTGCTAATTCTGTTATTTGAAGCAAAATGAAACTACTTGTAATTTTTATTAGCGAAATAAATGTGCGTGTAAAGTTACCTAATGTAATTAAAAACTAGACTATTTTATAATTGAATAATCGTACCTTTTAATTTATCGTTTGTAAACGTTATTAGAATTTAATAGCTTCCTAATTATAGTTTAGGCTATTAACAGTATTACACTGTTCTTATTACATAAACAATCACAGTAAATTATAACAAATTAATAACGATTAATAATCAATTATATCGACTATCTTAATAATTCTTAAGAACTTTTCTCATTTTCCTCAAGTTAAATAGGTCAAGCTACGCTTATACATAATAATAAATAGTCTTCGCGGAGAAAGAAAATGAGCTTTTTAGTTGTAAATTGAAAGAGCCATTAAATGTTCCATGGCAACCCACACGACCATATCTCTTACTCGTAAGACAGACGGCATGAAGTTTACTACTCACGGCTTTTCCTGTAAGACGCTAAAGACATCACGAAAAGATCGGGCAAACGACGCGTCGGTTACTGCACACACGCAACGCGTATATATACATAAGAGAACTATACTACTTTTTCCCTCCTCTCATGGGAGGCGAGTAGGGGCGAAAGAAGAAAGTAAAAGTAGCTAATCCCATAACGGAGAAAGGGCGGGTAACTAGGGTTTTGCCAACGACGGTACTGGCGAGAAAAAAAAGAAGGAAGCCATCCGGCTTACTAACTTTTCTCTGATTTTCTATGAGAGAAAGAGGCCGGAAAAAATGAAAAAGATTATACGCTTTTCCACATCTTTCTCTTTCTCTCCCACTCACTGACGCACGAGCGCTTAATTTCGCAGTAAATTATTCTGTCGTAAAAGCGAGCGTGGAGCGAAATAAAAATTCATCTCGAAAAAGTTCGCGGCCGCGTACCCGCGCGCGAGCGAAGGAAAAGCTTTATTATCGCGTGATATGAATAGCTAAAGTCCCCAGCGGCACGTATATGCAAGTGAATTATACGTGGAAGGAGGAATTTGTTTAAGTAATTTGACGGTATACTCATTGCTGCTGCTTGAGCTCGAAAAGTTTCTTTTTACGACGTAATGCAGTAATTTCGCGCGCGCACTCGAGACTCTCTCACCGAGCTAAATGGATGCATCACTCTTTCTTAGCCGCTGTACTGTCAATCAACTTTATATGACGGCAAGACAACGCTTGAGTTCGAAATGTTTTAAGTTTCTTTATAAATTCGAGGTAGTAAAGCAAGTTTGGAAATGATGTACATCTGGTAATTTTCCATTTCAATGAGTGTGAATTGAATCATACAAGTTTAATTAATTCTCTGGCTTTGAGGCATAACGACATAAGTCCACTTTTAGAGTTTCTGAGAAAAATGGGTTTCAATGTTCAAACTTATTCGTAAGATTGAAATAAACGAGATACGGCGCGATATTGTACTAATCAACTAACACATTTAAAACAAACATTTACGCGGTGGTTTAACTATAGGTTATGCATTTTCTCCTTCGTGAAAATTCGAAAATATTACTATTAATGATGGCATATTAATAGTTAATATGATTCTTAGTTAATAAGAGTTCACAATGAGTAAATATAAATAAATTTTTCTGTGTATTAATATATCTTCTTATTAACTATAAACAAATTCTTCTCTCAGTGTATATCGCAGCTTTAGAGCAATATTTTAGCTACTACTGACAGTTTTAAATAAAAAAGAGCCATTTAAAGATACAAAATCCAAGGTTTTCCCGATTCTAAAAAATAAAAAAATGGACTTATCTCGTTATGCCTCGGAGCCAGAGAATTTACTCGTTGGTTTGGATAATAAAGTTACCGAAATTGAACTAATTTTTCTAAAATAATTTATTCATTTTTCTGAAACTGATAACAATTTCATAATAATTGTCTTAGTCTTTTTATTATGTTTTCAAACGCAACATATAGAAATAATTATTCTTTGTTGCCGCATGATTTAAGAACTTACTTATATTAACCGAGATAGGTGTGTTAGTTTTAACGAGATGCTTGGGTAAAGTACTACTCGGAATAACAAATGGTATATCTTGTAGCTGTGACTTTAATGTTACAGCTATCTGCAAGAAAATAAGCAGAATGTACTCCGTGGTATACATTCTTTTATTGCACATTTCTAACATAGAATTCATACAGCACATATTTTGTGTCAATCTGCTAAAATGTATCACTTCATAGAATGAATACCGTACATTTTTACTTAATTCTAACCAAGATACTTTTTAAATATTGCGGAAAATATATCCCAAAAACACACACATGCCGAGTAATTTTGCAACGAAAAACACGTAGAAAACATTTAGCCCCATCCTAAAATGCGCAACTATACATACTTTCTCTTAAAAATAATTGAAAAAGTCATTAACAATCTCCACACATGCAACGTCTCTCGCGAGCTCATTCACGGTTTCTCTCGAATAATCTTGAAAAATGTATCTTTCCTAATATCGCTAATTCAAACACCAGCTCGCATACTTATATATACCACACGTAAAGACACGTACACACATATATACATGTACGAAACTATTCGCGCGCCGTTAATACCACTTTTCATTCGTAAGCGACTCAACGACCCTAATGAGACACGGCGAATCCGCGACACCGACGAGGTGCATTACTTCAGCTAACTTCTTCTTACACATATATACACATATACGCTCGTCCATTCCTAACAAAGCTACACATAAACATATATAAAATTGCATCCTATTGAACTTGCCTCGCACAGACACGCGCGGTGCGTGTATACTTTGTGCAAGAGTAGGATTCTATATAAACGCTAAAAGAGAAGGACAGTTTCGTCCCCCTCCCACTTATATATACACATATATACACGAAGCAAGAGGAGGATCCTCGTATAGAAGCGCGTAATTAAGGCGCTACGATTACAACTTAATTTTAGCAATCCCCCGTCGCTGCGCCTAATGTCATTACAAAACTCTCGTATACGCAGGCGTCCGTTTGCTGGCGCACTTATACATCATGCTTTCTCGCGACCTTACAATCAACAAGCGATTACTACTATGCGTATATATAGATGCCAAATAAACGCATAGACGCACGAGTATAAGTATATGTATATATAAGCGAAAGTTTGGACATTTCGTGAATCCGCGAGTTATACACTATATGCGTTCTCTGTCGTCCCGAGGGATTGCCTCGTCTAGCATCAAACGCGCGCGGCGCTTCTCGAGAGGCGCGGATTATTGCGCTCGCAAAGACACAACGCGAGAGTAACGCGGCTTTGATGTCACGCGCGACAAGACGAGACATCATCCTTCGACATATCGCGTATAGGTTTTCTTTTTACTCGTGATGGGGAGTACGAGAGTATAGAGCTAAGCAACGTGCGCGCATATTGAGGACCGCGATAACGAGATTATGCATAATTCATGCGTATACTAGCTCTATGTGTATATATACGCGCCCTTTTCGTAATATCATTCGTATATAGATATAGTACGATGAGGTAGGGGACAGAGGTGAAGAGGTTTTTAGCTTTGATTCGATATGTGTGTACATGTAGGAGACTCGCGACGATAGTCGTTATTGTTCCACGGGGGTATGTTGCAGGATATATATATAAGTATCGGATTTCGAGGAAAGCACGCGGACGCGGCGAGGGGGTAACGTAATATCGGATCTTGAAATAATCCCGCTGGAATTGAGATGACTCTTGTTGCGTTATGGTTGTATGTATATATAAGGTTTTGCTTTTAATTTAAACTTGCTCTTCTCCCTTCCTCTCCTTCAGCTATACAGTGTCGGGGTTTTATACCCCGAAAAGCTTTTAACTTTAATTGCTAACTAGTTAATGTGTATTTCGTATATTCTGTAACGGGATCGTCCTGCGCTTTAAAACGTTATATTTTGCTTGCGAAATTGAGAGATATATATTCGGAGTAGTTGATATATAGAGATAATTAATGATATTATAGGTTACGGTGATGGACGGTTTGTTTATTTTTTTAATCACATTTATTCCGATGGTAGAAATTGGATTAATTTGATATAAATATATCCTGAACAGCAATTTAATTTTATGAATTTTTCTAAAATTATACTAAATGTTTCAGCATACCTGAGGTTTGCAAATGAGTATGAAAATAATAAGCATTTCATAACTGTCTGGCAAGATATTTTTATACTTATAGTTTATAATTAATAGAATTCCGCATTAGTACGTATTCAAAAAAGAAGAAAAAAAAACAAGCAATAAAAACGAAGTACGTATAAGAAACGTAAAAGAGATACATTATCCAATGTTATTTCACGGACTATAGTCGTCAATTACAAAACTATTACGACGTGTAATGCGATAACCGCACACAAAAAAACTGCCAGCATCGTGTACGAAATCTCGCCTTTCTCCATCCTTAGCAAACATGACATCTCGCATCTCTCATCACACACAAACACACAAACGCGCGTCAATCCGTTACAAACACGTCATTTCCTCATTTCGCGAGGTCTCGCATCATCCGGCCACTAGACTTTCTCTCCCTCTCTTTCTCTCTCTCTCTCTCTCTCTCTCCCCTATAATCCCATCCCAAGGTATCTCCGTAGCAAACACAATAAAAAAAAGCGAGCAGCGTTTGCGGGCGCGCGTAATCCCCTGTTGAAACAGCACTAAGCCACGGGATTTTCCGCACGCGCCTGCTGCAGGATTGCGGTACTATAGCCGCGATACGGAAAACAACCGCCACGCCCCCCCCCCCCCCCCATGTCTTTTTTTTCGTCGTGCGGGGTCCCCCTGCGTTGTCTTGACTTCAGAAGAGGGGAAGAGAAAGAGACGTAAAGGTTACTTCGCGAGCGCGGCGCGGGTGACACGAACGACCGAAAAGCGGCGCGCGATTCGAGTATGCATGTATATATATATATATATGTATTTAGGTATATATAGAAGTGGACTGTTATAAGGGGGAGAAGCTTCTTTCGATGTGGCACGCGCGAAGCAATTAGGGAGTTAAAATTACTTTGTGATTGTGGAGTAATGATTCTCATTTTCTTGCGACCCGCGGGAGCAGCGAACCTTTGATAAGACGGTGAGCGAACGGAAAGAACGAGAGAAACGCCTCGATTTTCTTTTTCCGAGGCGAGCGAAATTAATGAATTCGTTATGGGGATTTATGAGAGACTCGAGACTATGTAGATATGTTCGAACTTCGCGAATGCCATAAAAGTTTTAAGTTGTATTAATGTTAGAACCCATTTTTCATATCTTATCTATTTTTGGTTTTTCGAAGAGACGTCAGAAACAGAAGTTTGCAAAGTTCAAACTTTGATGGTTCCCGGCGTTTTCGAAATTCTTATATCGAGTCAGAAGAATTGAAAAAAAAATGTATAAATGTATGTCACAAAAGTTTATATCATACATAACTCACAAGCGAAACGAATATATCGAGTTGGAATTTGTGAAGAAAGCTTACCCCAAAGCTCTACGTATAATAAGTAAAGTTTCAAGAAAACAGAATAAGACCAACAAAAATATTCGCAAAATCGAAAAAAGTTCTTTATTCTAGAAATTTATGCATACCATACAAATATACATTTTGTACTTACTGTATAATTATGTATAATTCCATGAAAAACGAAGGAAAACATATACCAACACCCCCACTTAAATAAAATTCTATCGATTAAACAAAATTATCGAATCCACCTCTTTCTAACATCCTCCGCTATAATTCGAAAAATCAAGAGCATGATCATAGACTTTACCACAGGTGCTCGTGTATATACACATCAGTACATCGAAAACACCAACGGCTACACTAAACGAGCTAAACGAATTCGGCAAAGCAAGCGGAATAATCGAGAGCTCGCCAGCTAAAGCCAAGCTTTCTCTCTCTCTCTCTTTCTCCTCTCACATCACCCTTCCTTATACATATACACGCGTTCCCGTTAGCACGTACATACATATACATACATATAACACATACACAGACGCGAAGGGTCGGCGCGTAGGTGGAAAAAAGGCGCGTCTATAGCCCCCGACGTATACACGCTGAGCGAACGAAGGGTGCGGGGAATTACGATCTCAGGGGGGGAAGAACCCCGAACAGACGAAGAGGCGCGGCAGGGTTGGGAGAAAAACGAGCGAGGCCAATTTTACCCTGGAGACGTGCGAGGTAGTATGGGAGGTTGAACGGGATAAAGGTGAGAGGCCGCGATCTGCTATTTCCAACAACGCGCAAATGTTGTGTACTGTATATGTGTGTATAGCGCGCGGATTTCGAGAGTTGAAGCTGGAAAAAAACTCTTGTCCTTTATATTTTTATCTTTTCTATTGCACCGAGCACACACGATTTTACAAAGTATATACGTGCCTGTGTACTCGGTGTACTTACTTTGGCTTTAAGTGGGGATATGTATAAGGCGAACTCGTGCTCAGCTTTTTTAAAATTTTCCGTTCTCGGGAGTATCGCGACCTCGAGGTAAGATTTTCGCAATGCTTTCCCAGTATCTACTTTATTTGAAAGAAGTCGGTTAATATTCTGATGCTGCTGTTCTATTTTTATATACGCATTAAAATTGCGCAGAGAAATATCATACCGGAAACACATAAAGAAAATCCACTTGATGTCAGCTTCAAAAGCTCCACTTCGAAGGAGTTCTATGACATACAGCAGGGACACAGTCATATTTTTATTATGACTTTAAGTGCTCGCGTATACGCCCGTTCACTCACCTATACACACAGGATAAACGTCGATAGATAAAACGTCGTACAACTATGCAAATACAATTAAGGTATCGTCACAATCACACATAAAACGTATCTTTATAGCACGCAATGATGCTGATCGTGCGAGAATGCGGAAGCATGTCATTGTTATAGAACAAATTCGAATTACGCGAATTAGTCCGAACCATGCTACCACCGACTTATTAGATTTCGTTTTAATTAATCGAGTTAAAGTGACGCGCTTTCACCTTGAGTGATGGATCGCTATCTTCGCAACGCACCGTCGTCGTTGTCACCGCAGCGAACAATCCTCAGATGTACCCCCGAGCCACTTCAATTACTCGGCCAGTTTTATATCAGATATCTAAATATTTATGCTGGATGGAGCAAACATTGTCCAACTTTGCAATATTGTATTTGGAAGTTAAACATACGTAAAATTTCACGAAAGTATATTTAACTTTGTTGACAGTTGTCTCGATCAATATCTCGTGAAACAACATACTTTACTCGATTATTTTAGCCTCAAAATACCCTAAAATCCTGTACAAATTGTGAAAAATATGGTACGAATTAGTAATTACGCAGCAGATTATGTAATTAACGTATCCACCTCTATAATACACTACGGAAAATGATTAACGCAAAACAAAGAAGAATATAATTGACTCATTTTTCATGTACCTATACACTCCTAATTGAACGCCGCATCCCAGCTATACACGCAATTCGATTAATCTGTTAAAACCTGTCAGATATCACTCACTCGTTCCTTCGACGAAACAATTAAAAGCGCGAGATGCTGCTATATAATCTTACACCCGTTTACTTAGCAATTTTTCCACAGCCTCCCTCACTCGTCTCGAAAGTGAGCCTCTTCCCCCCCATTGCCTCCGCCCTCTGCACTTAAGAGGACAAATATTTATGGTGTCGTGTGCGCCGAAAAACAAAGAGCCTCTCATCGAGAGTAGAAGAGAGAGAACGTAAAAGACAGAGACACCCGCTCGCTCGCTCGCTCGCTCTCGAGTGGAAAGAAGAGACCCCGCGGGATTAACCTTTAATTCTATCCGCGTGCGAACGTCTACGTCGTCCCCTCCTTTATCAACTTTCCCTTTTCTTCCTATAGCGTCTTCTACCAAAGGTGTATACATGTATGTGTGTTTTGTATAGGTGACTCGTACATACGTAGATATATATATATACACAGCCGCACGCGAGTACTTTCTCCCCCTATTATAGGTAGCTGCTACGCGCGCTATAAAAGCAAGAGGCGAGAGAAGAAAAAAAGGAGCAGCGCAACGGTAAGGCTAAAAAGCTTCCGTCGGACTTTTTGTATTTTCCTTTTTTCTCCCCCTTAGCGCTGTCTCTCTCTCTCTCTCTCTCTCTCTCTCTCTTTCTCTCCCTCTCGATCAGTCGCTTCCTTCCGCAAGGCGCCTCGCGCGTATACGCATATAAGCGTCAAAGGATTTTATCAGGCGTTGCCATCTCTCGTGGGCGCTATACGGATGATGCTGAGATAGATCACGCAGACGACGCGGCGCGACTTACTTTGACGCTGAAATGTGCTATATACTGTATATAATATATTATGTGCACGACGCTGGTGGTATTGCTTAGCGGTTTTTTTTTCATCGAGAGCAATTTGCAGAGTGTATATTTTATGATGAGCTTGGCATATTATGTGTTGGGGTGAAAAGAATTACTTTATATACTTGGCTACGGAGATATAATGAACGACGCGAGCACTTTGGTTTTCTATTAAATTTCAAGTTTTACGATAAAAGCAAACTTCTTTACCTGAATTTTGCTTTCAAAGCATTATACTTATACAGATATTTTTTAATGAAAATTGTAAATTATTATTTACTTTCTGGGAAATTTTCATACGGTTTCTTGTTCAGTAAATCAGTTCTTGTAAATCGAGCTGAAATATACTTCTAAAATTCTCCGAAACAATGAAAAACTCTAATAATTATACCAAATTTACAAACAATGAAAAACCGGCATCGCAAACCACGCAAAAACCTCATTCCATTGACGTCATACCCGTCTATAATTGCACTTCCAAATTCTCCCTTCTACTCCGCCACCTCCCCACTTCCAAAAATATAAAATTCGATAAAAGATCAACGCCCACGTTAGCACAAAGCATATATATATATATATATATATGTGCAACGAAATGTACATACCATTATATCTATATAACACTTCGCACATATAAGCGACGGTACCACCGCACCGCACCTGACTCTGACGCGCGAGTTGCGAGGGGCGCCGCGTCGTGCGCAGAATCCTGGTTAACGATTGCAGGCGCGCGAGAGAGCGGCCGCAGTGGCGGTGCGCAGGTGAGGCGAGGTGCGAGAGATAGAGAGAGAGAGGAGAGGGGGAGAAAACGTCCGACAGAGACGAAGTAGATAGCTGCAGCAGCAGCCCCCTTTTACTGTGTGCGAGCCGCCGCATGCGGACGTGGTATCTGGGTCAGGGCGACGAGCGAAAAAGGCTCCGTACCTGTCCGACGACGAGCGACGTGGGTAGTAGTCGCGTACCTTATGTTCGTGTGGTATTTCGAGGGGGAGGGGGCGCATGATCCCTTTGATGAGGCTTGCAGGCAGACAGAATATTGGATTGTGACACGGATGAGTTTTTTTTCCGGAGTTTCATGCGATTCATGCGACGATCGTTTGTGTAGAAAAAATGCGAGCGGTTGATGGAAATGGAAGGGTTTTATGATGTAGTGAAGTGGCACTTTGTGGTCGAATTAAAAGTGCCCAATATAGTAAGAGTTTTGGTAATCGTTTGATACGGCTTTAGGTTTAATTAACGTTCCTACTGCGGTTCATCCAATTAAATTCAGCGGTCAAGTATTGCACGTACAAGCCATTTGCATGAAATTTTATTAGAATATTTACTCTCCGTTTGCTCTATAATGATTCTACACTGAATTACATTCATCAAAGATGTTTATAACTATAAGAGAGATGAGAATAAAATCTTATGATTTCAATCGTGATTCCGAAGAGCCACAGAAATATGATATCACTAGAGAAGCTCGTGTAAGAAAGGAGACCCTCTCGTTTCTTCTCGCCTGTATTTTCTTCGTCCTGTTAAAGACGATCGAATTTCTGCACTCCCTACCTCTTATTTTCAGTCTTGGAACCTTTTATCCCCTAAAAAACGTGATTACAGGCCATGGAAAAATCAAAGGGAATTTTAGGTGAAAAAGTCAAGGAATTTAATGGCTCTCGGAAGTGTGATTGCTGGGTTCGAGTAAAGTTCAAATTTCAAAAATAATTTCCAGAAAAGAAAGGGGGTTGGAAAAGTAAATAACACACTTCGTTTATTTATCTATCAATCACGTTAAATATTTACAACGATTTTTTTGCAAAAAAGAAATCCTTAACCAATTCATATAGATTTTCCGGTTACGTGTATATATATAGCGCCTCGGTATATAAATATAAATTACAACGCGATAATCGACATATATATACACAGAACTCGTGGAGAAAATGAATCGGAGTAGACAGGATACCGTACACCATATACACTACTCGCGTGTGGCCTCAACTTTCAGACTGATAAAATTTTCCTTCTCTCTCTCGTCCTTCTTCCTCATATATCTCTCGTACTCGTGTAGGTTACTCATACATATACGTATACATTCGCACGCGAAACGACCACCACGATGACTAATATCATAGCCGCGTCCCGCAGGCATAAGAGAAGACACACGCGGACGCGCGAAGAAACTCATTCCGCAGCTATATACAAGTATATATAGACATATATACGAGGGATGAAGCAGAAGAAGAAGAAGCCCGCTTCGAGACACACGTGAGCGAGGGTGCAAGAGTACGCTCGGCTATATATATATACGACGGGAATTAATTTCAGATTTCCCAAAGCCGAGCGCGAGATTGAACGCGCTTAGTTAATCTCGCGGTTATGCGGCGACGATGTCGTCGTAGCCGTCGTCGGATATCGAACTTCTCAATCCCCGCGCACGTTACTTGGCTTCTCAGGGGTTATCTCTCTCTCTCTCTCTCTCTCTCTCTCTCGCCCTCCCTCTCGTCTACGTTAAGCCCGGGCTAAGGGACACGCGGGGTACAAGGATGAGAGGATGTAGGCGTCACTGGGTCAGGGAAATTGAGGGTGTAATTCCGTGCGCGTGCGAAACGTTATTATATATGTATGTATTGGATGCGCGAGAAATGTGGGCGAGTCGAGCGATGAAAAATTATTGTACGCCCTCGCAACGCGCAGTTTCGAAGGAATTTGCGAGGTTCTTGAAATTGCTACGGTATTTCTTGAGGTTACAGGGTTGCCTTCGCCGTGCAATTATTTAACTGAAATTTCATCTGATCTAATGAAACTATATCTTTAGGTTGATTTGATTCTGATCATTGGTATGTCGAACTATAATTGTTTATTTAGAATTTTGTAGGAAAAGAAAATTAACGAGCTCCTAAAATCGCAATTACCAAAGATAAATAAATCTTAGATTGAATATTCTCTAATTGCGATGAATATCTTCATAAAATTGATGTTGGTTAAAACGTGGTTTTCTCAAACTCATGATTGATTCGGTGTGTTTATTTGAAATACATTTCTGATACGGTCGAGTTACGAGGGTACACATGATACAGTCTGCATTAGATTCGAGGAAAATCCCTATAATGTGTTCTCCTGTAAACCAAAAGTATCAGAAATAACTTAGTATCGCGAGACAAATCGGTGCTTGATCAGCGCCGTATTTAAGACACTTTCACATGCTAATACCCTAATTGAACTGCAGAGATGTCCTTAATACACACCAAATATTTTTTTTTTAAACCACAAAGAAGTCATTTTAAAATTATAAGCAAAAATGTTAATATTCATGTAAGATCACCTTATGTAAAATTCATAAAAAATATTTTGTGTAATTGTCTAAAAAATCATAACAAAAAAAAGTAATATGTTAGACACAGTTATGCCATTTCGAAGAAATGAAAGTTATTATGTTGTTTAAGTATTAAATTATTTGATAACAATTCAATGATAATATTCTATTCTTTTAATAAAGTTTAATATCTGATGTATATGTATTGGAGCCTGCAGCAATAATCCGCTAAAAGTAAACTATGTAATGACATAACTTCTTGAGTATTATTATGTAATTAATAATTTAAACAGTCGTTCATAGTTATTAACCTTGATGTTAAGTAATGACCCTGTACCTGATTACAATGATATAGCTATACGTATATATAGTCTCCCAAAACGCAATGACGCATGAAGTGTTATATCACTCGAATCACAACATTAATTTAAGGGTACCAAGTTCTAAATTAATTTCCAAACTTAATAATCAACTAATTAAACACTGCTTTTCATTCAATTGCTCGACTATTGACAATTGTTAAATAAAATTTAATTAACTCTATCTATATATATACACCTTCGACTGTAACTCAAAGAACCGTTCCAAGCGTTACCTTCCTGTGCTCGATTTATCTTGAAATGGCTCGTTTTTTTTTTTGCTCAAAAGCACAATCCAGCAGGGAGTCGATTTAATCGCTCGACAGAGAACGGGAGTAAGAGCGAGCAAGAGGCGGGTGAGAGGAAGAGAGAACAAGAAAGAGAGAGAGAGAGAGAGTACTTGAACGGGAGTCGTAGTTCGCAGCAAGCCTACACAGGCAGTCGGGTTACGTGACGAGCTTTGTTCGCACGCGAGCGAGAGCCTTTAAAGAGGATGTTCTTCCATTTTAAGGCTATGGCACAATCTGCGCGATGAGCGCGCGCGCACTGGCGGTTGTCTCTTGCGACACAGAGCCTCTGATGCGACTTAGCTGTATAAGCATCGCATATATAAAGAGCGCACTCGACTCGCGGAATCGCATCCGCGCGCTGCACTCGCGCGATGAAGATGTACATGCCTATAATACAAGGTGATGATGCTGGGTGTCTTGGTTGTGGTTCCGAAAATTTAAAAAATCTTAAGCAATTCCATTTATTCGGCCGTTTCATTACCAAAGTAATCGATTCATATAGTATATGGAAGTAGTTTATGGTAATCGCGCAGTTATTATACATATGGTTTAAATAACACGCGAACTCGTGCAAATGTTACATGTTATTACGTATAACGTTCAGAAATAATACTACAGTTGTCAATGACCAGTAAGCCTTTATCGAGTGATTTTATCGTATCGCTGTTTCTTCAACATACTACATGCTTGCCTTTTAAAACCCTTTAATTTTTATCCATCATAGTCATTCTTTAATGTGTGTAATAGTTAAGGCGAAGGGTTCTCGTTATATTTAGTTAAACAATATTATTTTTATTAATACTATGTAACACTGAATTATTAAAAAAAAACATATTTATTAATTTTTCTTTATCAATAGATATATGATTTCAAAATTAATGCCGTAAACATGATGAAATGCGATAGCTACATTAAGAAATTTATAAACATTTTCGAAACGCGCAGAAGACATATAATACTTGTTTAAGTTAGGCAACTATAGACAAACAGAATCCGTACGTGTATTGCACGATACATTTAACCCTCCGGTTTCCCTCATTTTAGCGCTTCTCGTATTACGGCCCACGGATCAGGTTGAAGGGACGATGGAACGGGACAATGCAGACAACAATGAACACTTAGCAATACTCGTTTATTGCTCAAACGCATCTACTTTCAGTCAGAAAAATTTACCGTAACCCGTAAAAGCTATATTAAATCTATAGACGATAATTAATAATTGTTATACACCCAATTTACGTGGCTTTGTCTCGCAAAATTGTAGCGCGTAAAAAAGTACATGGTTATTCACCAACGTAATTGCACGTGTAACAAAATTAGCTTTAGCTGAATTAGTCAAGCTATATATACCGTCTAATTATCCCGTAGGGCGAACAACTACTACCTCCAATTTATACACTAGTATATACCTATACACGTAGGCTCGAATTTTCCCACATCATCGCGCGTCGGACAGCATCGCGCTGATTAAAGATCCGTGTGTATGTAGATGTATAGATATATATAGTATAATGAAAACTCGTGTAAAAGTGCCTCGCACGCGTACATAGCTGCTCGGATTTCGCGCGAGTTTAGCGTTACTTCGTTAGCACACTCGCTATACATGTATATACATACATACATAAGCGATCGTGAGCGAGCAAGCGCGAAATATAGAAACGGTCGGCGAACTCGCACGAGCGGTCGATAAGGCCGCGTTTGCGCGGACGAGGAGAGGGAGAGAGAGAGAGAGAGAGAATCAGCACGCCCGCCCCCTGAGGGGGCCACCTACTCCCACGGGGCAAACAAAATGCACGAAATGTATAACGAGTTGACTCGAGGTGGTAAAATATGTATGGACAGCCGGCGTGAAGAATAGCCTGGAAAGTCGAGGGGGAAGATAGGTTTCGTCAAAGGGGACGCGATTCTGGATCTGTGTGGGTGTAGAAGGGAGGATGATTTTGAAGACGAGATTGAGAGTGAGAAAAAATTTTTTTGTTTTTTCATTTTTTCAAGGTTGTAACAGGAATTGGGTGATTTTTCAGTATGTCAGATATTTTGAGAAGGTATATATGAGAAAGTTGGAGAAAAATCGCATGCAAAAATATTTTCTATGATAATTTTCGATAATTCATTTTTGTGCTTCACTGTAGGTGAAGCTTGAATATAGTTGGAAATGGAGCGGTACATTCATTCATCGTATAAACCTGCTTATATCTCTTTCGAATATTAAATATTTAACTTTGAAATCCATCAATCAATGTCAGCAACCGTGGAAGTATTCGTTATATACGTGCGATTGACTTGATTGTAGAATAACATTTCTACGTGGAAAAGTTGAAAAATATACATTCAAAAATTCGATGTTTAAACTTTTATTGTATTTCTCAATGTTTCTGAAATAATCCAGGTTCTGTCTATCATTTCCCCAAAACTTGTATTTTACAGAAAAGTTTCGAAGTTTTACCAGTTTAATATTGATTCCAAACGAGAATTTACAATCTATGTAGGTATCATTCGACAACATTTTCGATCCTTCACTGGTAGAAAAATGTAAGCAAAAATTCCCATGTTTTCTAGTAATTTAACCATATTAACAAAAAATACAAATTTTTCCCTACATTTTTCCATCAATGTTCTGTTACCATTACAATTTGTCAATTTAATATTACCCAACTGAGTTCTATGTTTCAACTAAAGTCGATTTCACGCACCCCGTAGTAAACAGCAATAGCTCTCAGAGTAAACAATTCACGCTACACCCACATGCCACTTGTAACAAAAAAAAAATCCAATATTCAAAGGACGTCACAGTCTGCTACAAGCACTAAATTGAATTTCGCAACTACCACGATGACTCGAGGTAAAGACAAAAAAAACAAGACTATTCGCGTCTACAAATGCGCAAAAAGCTAACGCAGGATCCTCCTACACTTGCACGGCAGCTTTTGGCTTCGCGAGGGCTCACTGTTGAAATCTCCGTAACTCGATACCAGCCGCGCGAGGAGGGCGCGGTATACGGCTGAACGGAAAAAGAGAGGTCGAACCGATATGGGAATTGAAGTCTCTCTCTCTCTCTCTCTTTCTCTCTCTTTCTCCGCGAGAACGTAACAAAAAAAAGTGAATGATCGATAGCCTCGTAGATCCCAGTGCCCTTTGACTTGGAATGACAAATGTAGTTGAGAGGGTGACAGCTAATTTCGTTTGACTACAACGGAAGGTCCGGTGAAGTGTCATCTGGTTTTTTGTTGGGTATATTCGATTGTTCCGTGGTTCTGCGAAGTCGCGATGAGTTTTTATTAAAAATCGCGGTCTGAAACAATTTTGCTTCTGGCTACCCAAGTCATCGGTTGTAGGAGTTGTTATGATCGAAAACGTTATTTCGTAGAAATTTCCTAATCCATTCAAAAGTAAAATTGTTTATAAACATCATGTCTACACTTAAACAACATTGTCTTAATTCATGTCAGTACATTAAAAATCATAAATTTTTCTCTCAGAATAACACCTTCAGATACATAGCCGCATATTACATTCGAAACGGAAGGATTAATTTATAGCTCAAATCAATTTCCAAAGTATACGCTATGTCCAATTATTACACCTCGGCACAGCAGCGGGAATTGCGCTTGCACTTTGTCTCAATTTTCCGAAATCGTATAAATCGACGCACCGTATGAGAAACGATAAAAAGGCTTCTGCATATATTTACGACTCCGATCTTTGACGCTCGTCTCGTTGGATTTCGACACGTCGCCGTGTCGCCGTCGTCCGCTATATGCGGCAAATACGGCTGCCATCACGATCGCGCGCGCGCAACTGACTAATTTTGCTGCGAAACTTTTTCGCGCATCGCTCGTGCTTGATTTTCAATAAAATTAATGGTTATCGATACTTGATGAGCTCTCGTTGCGAGAAGTTGTGCATATATATGTGCATGCACATTCAGACGTGATCACGAGGAGGTAAAATTACTCTTGACGAGAATCCAGCCCTAATACGTCATTCTAGAGAATTCTTGATGGTTGGCTGGTTGCCGTTTAACAAGATTCCACTTGTAAAGTGGCTTGATTGAAAAATACACTGATGGCCTTTGCTCGTCTACGTTCGAATGATTTATTTGTGCTGCGGTAATAATACGAGTTTTTTTTTTTTTTTTTTTTTAATAAATTTCTTTTATAATTTACTGTTGTTGCAACGAAATATGGTAATTCACTGGAATATAAAAGTTCAGAAAATTATCTGTTCGTTAATTTTAAAAGGATGATAATGGACAATTATTTAATCAAAATAAAATAAAAAGGTACTTAATGGATATTTATTGATTAGTGTTTTTGAATGTGACATTTTTATGGGGGATTTATAAATTAATTATGAAAAGTAGAAGGCAATAAATATTTCTGATTTAAATTTGAAATTAATTTTTTTAAAACCTGTTTTCATGAGACCAAAAGTAAATATTAACTGCTTGATGTCGTAAATTTTCTTCAATTCACATTCTATATATTTTTATACAATACCAAATACTTGATATGAAATGGAAACATAAGCAATTTTGTGAGAATATGCTTAAAATATTACTTGGCTAATTATAAATATAGCATCATTGTTAACCGGCATTTCTACTCCAATATATCTATAGATATTCAAATATAAAAATTATTGATTGCAGTTTCGCGTTAGATTATTTCATTTAATTATCTCATGATAATTTACAAATTATTTTTTCACAACCGCGTCTCTTATTGCACTTTGCAGGATCATATAATACCTTTTCTACGGAAAATAATTATCCTTCTAATTATCCATCCCATTAAAAAATTTGAGCATCATCAACTCACAGTACAAAATTTATTCAACATTTGCTAGACTTCCTCATGAAAACCTTGAACTCATTAAATTATCGACTAATTTTCCCTCTGCATCAAGAAATTCTAGAATAATTTTTCCTTTTCCGAACCATTCAAAACACCTTTTGTCGACGAGCCCCCAGTAGAAAAGGCCAGGACACCTCAGACACTAAATCGCGCACTTGCTGTACAAGAAGAAAGCGACGAGCCTCGCGTAATATAACGGCTCGCGCCGTAATGTCTCGACTGCGTCGCGCGATAATCAGCTATATATGTATACGCTATAAGTACTGTTTACAAGTGCTATGCGCGCAAGTATTATTATACGCGCTCGGTTGCGCACGGATATCGGCTAATGCGCGCGCGCCAGCACCTGGCGCAACCACGCGATTTAGGGAAAATGCTATAGCATCTCTTATCCCTGTATATATATATAGACTTGTCTCATCTTTATTGGCGCTGCATGCGCCTGTGTGCCTGCGCGCGTGCGTGCGTTTGACGCGATAATGGCCACGTCTCGAAGGATTAATGAAAGAGGAATAATTATTTTTTAAGTGAGCTACAGCGCTGCCTTGGCTGTATTTTGAAATATCAATGAAAGGGAGGCAAGACTGACGTGTGCTCATGGGGGAAAAAAAGAAAATCGGATATGTGAGATAATTGTTAGATTGATGCGTATTTATTCGATGTTAATTGCTTTTTATGGGTTATACGCTAGGCCTGATCGTTGAAAAAGACATAAATTAGTTGGTCGGGTTATCTGTATTGCAAACAGTTTATAACTTTATCGCATTAATTTATAATACTCGTAAATGGCGATATATAACTTCTAACACTAACTTTTAAACGGTCAATTTATTAGTCAACTTGTCCAGAAGTTGGTCGTTAGTAACATAAATAACGAATACCTTTTCTTTTAATGTGCAGTGGTTTGAAACTATACTTTTAACTTTTTCGAATAACATAATACAGAAGTTGAAAGTTCTCGGTTTATTTGAAATACGAGTCTGTCTACAACGAAACCATTTACTAAAGAAAATATAGGAACATATTAATAAAATATTCTATATTATATAAATTAGCGTTAGATAAAATAAAAATATAACCAAAAACGAGTATCCTTTGGATCAAACGCTAAAGCAATCACGCGCACGTTTGCATTACCCGTCTCTCGTATTTTTTGCCGGAATAAAGTGGCCCAAGCCCAACCCAACCCTTCGTTAGATACCA
>JAWWEQ010000045.1:29205005-29226298 GCA_035583055.1 Torymus tubicola | reverse complement strand
CTTGAAAGATCCTCTTTTTATGTATTTGCATTTCGACAGATCTTCTTTCCCTTGGCAATATAATATGAAATTTTTTTTATTTAACGGGGTTTACGATGTTTGAATGGCATTTGTACCGAATTTGAAGAAGAATCCATTAGAATCCTTATAGAAATTATAATATTTAATACATTTCTATAAGAAAGTAGATGTACAAAAAAGGAAAACTACGAGTTTTTAAGATAATGTTTGCATAAGCATAGAACACTTCTTCTCCTTAAGAATAAACTTTTCCTATCTGCTGATCGCGCCTGCGAAATTTCAAGTGAATTTCTATTTCAGTTTCAAAAGAGCTCATTGGCAAAACTTTTTCCCAGACGTCTTCCAAAGCAGAACGTATAATAATTCTTCGTTCGAAACTTTGTGCGCAGGAATAATTACGTCTTCCCAAACTATTCCAAAAGTCCTGATGAGCCAGTAGTTTGTTCTATAAACTACTTCACCTTTGAATAACTATAAAGAAAGTAAATAAAACGCAAGTTATAACGAAAAATTGAACTCGACGGAAAACAAAGCTTCACACTACTGTATACTTACACAAGCGCGAGCACTTACTACAATTTTGGAGCGTATACATACACGGCGGAGCTGTACTTAAAGAGCGCATCGCTCGCGCGCAGATAAATCAAAGTAGGTGGCAAAAACGCAGCTGCGAGAGTAGCATAGTGCTCTTTCAAAAGTTCCTTAATCTATATATACTTAACGTGAGAAAACGCTTTTCCCCCGTGTGTACGCGAAGAAGAAGAAGAAGAAGATAGAAGAAGAGGAGGACTTACATACAAACTTTGCGCGTGTCTTTCGTCGCTCGCGGAGGTTTTGCAACCTACCGCTGCCGACGCTACGCGAGAGCCGTAAATCGTGTACTGATCATAATTGCCTCGTTTCAGAGTGATTTCTTAAGTCGTGAGGCTCGCGCGCCGGAGATATCGTAACGATCAGTGCGTGCGTGTCTATAGACGTGTTTGTACGGAATGATGGTTATTGAAAATTCCTCGGACAATGTTAGTAGTCGTGTGTGCTCTTGGTGGGAAGAATTTTTCGTCAATGCTAAGGTTTCGGATAAATATGAGAGGTCAATGTACAGATTAAATTAACGTTGTAACCAATGTATAACAATGGAGTATTACTTATTTAACTTTAAAAATCAATATTTTTAAAGTTAAAAGTATACATTTTTAATGCGTATAAGACAACTTTGAGAAAAAATAATATAATAATAAAAATATTAAAGAGTTCGTAGTATCTAATTATCATACAAAAATTTATATATTATTGGTTAAATAAATAAAATTTTTCTGACATACTCAATGTTTTAATAAATATTATTGACTATAATTTTAAAATACTAATTCAAACATATTGAATAAAAATACGTTTTATTTAACGAAGATATACCATGAACTTGATGTAGTAATATCAACAACTTTTTTAAAAGTCCTTTACACATGTCTTTGGTTTCTATGCAAATTAGATGTGAGTAACCATTCATTCACAGTTTTAGTTCTAACAAGCACATTTCAGCAGCTGACAATGTTATTCCTAAACCTTTCATGCAAGTTGGCGTAAACATTGACTCGAGAAAACTAATGTTCAGTCAATAAATTTTTCAGACATATATTTACTACATCTTCAAATACTACGTTAAAATGCTAATCCACATTTTTCACCAAACAATCGTTCTCCTTCTACTACAATTCTCCTACAGCTATTTCACCCCGACAAAACGCAACAAAGAAAATAGTAAAGAAAGCTCAATGAAACACGCGACACACCTTCTTCCGTATAATTGAGCCCTTAAAAAATGCAAGCGCACTCGGGGAAGGGGGGAGGCTCGCATTTATCTATCAACGGCATTAATAGCGCCGCCACCGAGTTACACAGAGATAGAAATAGTATCTCGGCGAAGCAGTCGGACAACTACACACGCCACGATATCGACTTCGCGAACTTATATCTGTCCCGGTGTAGCTAGAAAAAGAACTTCCGCGCCTGATTCGCACGCCATATATAGCCCTCGTCGCTTCTCTTATGGCCCAGATAAGTCACTTTTAACATACCGCGTTATAGCGTTGGATTACACTCGCGCGCGCAGCTTATATTATTATATACCTTATACCTCATGCGGGAGCTTTATTTAAGCTCCGTCCGCTCGCCCACGAACTTTGTTGGAACGTTTCTATCTTCTTTTTTTATGTGAGAGTGTAGGAATGTAATGAGGTGTCGAGGTAAAATCACCGAGGTCGGGCCAATCGTGTAAAATTACTTTGTTTTATACGTTACGCGTGGTTTGTATATAGGTGTATATATATATGCGGTAGCTGGGACGAGAGTGACGCGTCATTAAAAGCGGATTAACGGACAAACTTGTCTGGCAGTCTTTTAGTTTGCCGATAATTGATAGCTAGCCGAAAGCGCTCGTTTGCACGCATTATGGTGATGGGAAAAATGAATTTTTTTATAAAACTGGATTGCTTTAAACAGCAAGGGAATTCTAAACTGTTAAATTGTAAGTATTTGGAATTCTCGTCCCGTTTTACATTTTTATTTCTTTTTTATTTTAACAATAGTATTGTTATAAATTGAATGTAGTATTGGAAATAATAAAAAAGATTTTTCTTTGAAAAGATTGGGAACGTTGATATAATAAACTTGTCTACAATAAGTTATTGTAGTGATTAATTTTATTCCAGTTTGTATCAACCATAAAGAAAAAAAGTTATCTTTTGAAATACAAATTCAATGCGTATTCAAAAGTCAATACATTAATTAATTTAGGTCACGACATATATATCATGCATCAGTGTCAACATTTACTTTATTGATCATCCCCACGATACTCGCCAGCTATTCCAAACACCAATATTCAATCATCCTTATACAGAAACTATACAAATTATACTTCGCTATATACGCATTATTCATCCTAACACAACGTATAAACAATTTTAAAATGTTCAAATCAACCAATCTTATACTTTAACCTGATATACTCTTCCCCTTCCGAAAATCAATCACCCTATGGTATATTCAATTAAAACGAAACGAAAAAAGAAATCAATACCACCAGATAACACAATAACGATTGTTTTTACAGGCAACGGACTGGTGGTTGAAAGACATGTACCTGTCGGTTCCTCTCGGGCTTCCGATCAACAGCAACCCCGGCCTGGCGGCGAGGCCCAAGCAATTTTCCAGCCAGCGAGACGCTGCCGTCTTCCTAGCGCGTTATCTCCAGGAGCTCCTCAATTACCAGGAGATTCTCGACAGGTGAAATTTCATTAGCGCCCGAGCACCGTAAACATCTATCCCTCGCTGCTGTGCTATAATTAATATCGTCAAAACTTTTTGTACCCACGCTCGTTTCGGGAGAGCGAATTCTGTTTTCTTCGTTACGAGCGAAGCTTGCTTATATATATATATAGTTTTACTAATTTTCGATTATTGTGGTGGATGGAAAAGTTTCTTCGGTCTCTTTTCAGGATAATTATATTTATGTGTTATACTTCTCTATTATATACGTTATAGCTATAACTTATTTAAAAATCTTTTTCTATTAAAATTAATCGAATAATATTGAACAGTAATTGAATAGTGATGTTGAATAAAATTATAACATTCAGAAGTCTTTAACAGACTATCTTAATGTAAAAATTAAGATTTCAAAAAAACCAGAAAAGTTAAACAAGAGTCATTAAGGCTCAATGCAGTATAGAAAGTGATGTCACATGTACTATAAGCAAAGACAGAAAAAATTACTTTAGCGCACGTATATACATATAAGGCAATGTTGCTAAATCAGTATTTACACTTGTATCATATAATGAAGTTTCCACTTGATGTGCTACGTCTTGGCGGTTAATGTGCTTACTACTTAATATTACGAATGGTGATCGACCGACCCCGTTTTGTTCATTTGTAATATAATTTCCAATAAGACTAGTACTTGAATCGACTTGTTATTATCAGTAAATTACTCACCGTGTACACAAGGACGTAGTCAGGTTAATGCCATCACAGCGAAATTTAATATCGTTTTAAGTATCAATACTGAAAATGCAGAAATGCAATCCTATTAAATAAAAATGATGGTACGTCTCTTTTATAAAAATATAAGCTCATAGTAAATAAAAGCTATAAATATTACTTGCATGTTGTGAAATACGCAAATTTTCCTTCTTTACAAATCTCAATATTCTGAAAAAAAAACAAGCATTTAAAAGCCAGCAGTATAATTATAAAAAAATACATAAAATCACAAAGAACCCGGGATATTGAAAAATCTATTCAACGCTCTCGCGTTATTTATAACTCACAATAAGTGGTGAACTTTACCGTGTAATTCGTCATTCAGAAAATTTTAACAAGTCATTGAAAAATTGGAAAATCCACAAAAATCCCACAACAACGTGGAGAAGGGGTGGGCAAAGGTAGTGGATAAGAGAAGGGAGGAGAAAGCTTCTCGTCGAGCTAAACGAAGGCACGTAAAATAACGACTTCCTACGAGCAATTTACTTTACAAGGCTCCCCGGATATCGCGGCGGAGCCGCTTTGAGCGGCTGGCTTTATGCGCTGCTACTCGCCCTCTATAGATTCCGCACTGTTGGTTGCTGCTGCTACTGCGGCGGCGAGAGAGACGGATTTCCTTCGGCCGGGGGTGTAGAGAAAGGCTAAGGAGCGTCGAATTCAATCGAGCACTTACGCGGTTTCTTTTTATCCAGTAAACCAGACTAGAATGACGGGAGGAAAAAGAAATAATCAATATATGGTGCGATTTTTTTATTCAACTATATAGAGAGACAGAGAGGAAGAGCAAATTGATAGCGCGTGTTAACATATATATAGCTCGCGATATATTGTGCGTGATGTGTGCGGTGGGAATGAGCAAATAAGGGATATCGATCGATTCGCAAGGCTTGATTGATACGAGCTATGTATGGGAATAAATATATATGCTGCTATATGCTGTGTTCTTGAATAAATTGCTCAGATTTGTAATCTTTTACGATGGGATTCGGATTGCTGTATATGCAGATGACATGCGGGTGAAGGATGTTTATTAAAATGATTAAAGAATTATATTTAACAATCGATTCAAAATTAAAGTATTTACTTATAATTGCATATACTTATTTTCGTTTCATTTATTATCGTACTGGATATGTAAAATTGTTGCTATATTACTTGAAAAACGGCGTATAGGGATAATATATTGAAAATTATTTTTCGGTTGATAGAAATGAATTAGAAGTGGAAAAAGTCAAGTCGAAAGATGGGAAGAGTATGCAGTCGCTTTGCATGGCGCAACACTACCAAATGTGGCGACTTTACCGCAGGCCCGGTGTGATCAACGATGAACACATTCATTTAAGCAGAGAAACTTCTGGAGATCATATCATAGTTGCTCATCATAATCAAGTAAGTCTCGTATTGAGATACCAATGATATAATTTTTAAATTAATTTCCAAATAGATTCATAATAAGTTAACAATATAAATTATTTAACATCACTGTGACGAAAATATATCCTATATATTCATTAAACTTTTGTAAAAATAGCTATTTATTTTTAAAGATCACGAAACCCGCGAATGAAATATTTAGGATGAGCCAGTGTGCGAATTCAGAGTTTAATTCAAAGAAATTTAGTTGGCTACTTTCTCTGCAGAGCGCACCACCGGACAGTTTACACTCGCGATATAAGATCGTTCAATAAGTTCTCTCAAATAACTGCTAATAATGGATTTACATTAACTTTTGGGGTTCATTGTTTATTTATTTAAAAATTGCAAATACGTAAGCAAAAACTTCACCATGTTTTATTATGCAGAGCTATACAGTAAGATGAGGTATGATAGTATTCGTAAATGCTTACTATCGCCAACCATACAATTTTACCAATGATTTTTTTACAACTTTTTCATAGAATAAAATTATGGATTTTTCGTCAACGTCAATATTTATATATTTTTCAAATAATACTAATTCACAAAATAATACATGTATCATAAGTACCATACAATTAACGAAAATGATTCATTAGTTTTATAGCGTACCCGTGAGGGCATCAGACAGAGGCCGTATCACCGAATCCGAACTAGTTCAACAAATTTTGAAAATCATGGAAGAGCCAGCTGATGCTAAAACACTGCCCGTTGGAATTCTGACAACTGCGAGGAGGCCTATTTGGGCGAAAGCCAGAGAAGAACTTTTGAAAAGTAAATCGTCAAACTTTGTCTTTCTATCCCACCTATTATACCATAAACTCATTGCTAATTATTCGACTACGTACACAAATGTAACGCGTATCACATTAGATAATGATGATAATTTGTAGACGAGCGGAACCGACACAACCTGGAGCTGCTCGAGCGCTGCCTGTGTATCGTGTGTATCGACGACGACGTCCTGCCGATGACATTCAACAATCCTGTAAACCCTCGAGCGGACCGCTGGCTGAATGACCGCGACTATGCGAATGTGCTGCACCATGCACTTCACGGTGGTGGGTCGCGTCACGTAGGCGCTAATCGCTGGTTCGACAAGACCGTACAACTGCTTCTTGGAAAGGTCCTGTCGTCTTAATATTACCTCATGATAAATACGATACCACACAGCGGATTATATTTTCTTTTATTCTTTAAGTCATTTTTTATCTAGACTGATAATTAACATGGGATAATTAATTGTTGAACGTACTTCGAGAATTAGTGGTTCTGTATTTATTATTTCTATAAGCACATTCATCTTGTTTTTTTTTAATAAAGTCTCTTAATTATTTTGCTTAATTTCATAAATTTCATATCAAAAAGTAATATTCTATTCTGGTTAATTCTTGGTTAGAGAATGGCTCCGTACTTTAGTATTAAAATTTTAAATCTTTTCATCCACTTTCAAAAATTGCATTTTTAACAAATTAAACGTGAACTGCACATGAACGAAACATTTCATTTCCAGGAAAATTTTCATTTCTATTACATTCTACGAGTTACATAAACTTTATGTTGAGACCAACATGGATAAGAGTAAAGAAATAAAGAATACAATTCAAATAAAAAACGCTTTTATAAATACGAATGATTTTGTCAGAAATGGCAGTTTTTAAGTATTTAAAAATGAAGTTCGCAGTGTCCTCAATTTAATATACCCTTATTTAATTGGATTTTAAATTATCGCTTATTGAAGTAAAAATGAATTACTTTGTAAATATTTATAAAGCTTAAAAAGGTAAATCAAAAAGATAGTGTCAAAATGCTGTTACAAGAAAAAAAACGTATGAAATATCTTTTAACCCTCTCATAATATTGGACTACTTGGTACCAAGTTTAAAATAAATCTTAAAGAATAACAAAAACCATTAATACAGAAGGAACCCTTTAATATACAAAAAGAAAAAAAAATAATAATTCACGAATTTGCATAGAGAGATCGAGGCAAATCTAACTCCGTCTATACATTAAATTATTACCCAAACCACGCGACATCGCAATTATCCCCGCTCGCGCAGTCGATCCATTACACCTGCACGCGAACCAAGCTCGCGTAGACGACGATAATCTCTCCGAGTAGACTATAGCCTCAGTCGGACGGATTATTCCCCGCTTCTCGCGCGTATATACATTAACAGGCAAGAAAAGACGGCTATAACGGGGGAGGGAGAGAAGAGACGAGTGGAAAAAAAGCATACGCTTTATGAAAGAAAACAGAGCCGCTCGCACACGGGCGCGCGCGCGCATAACGAGGCTTTATTACTTTCTCCACGCGTGTGCGCAAAAGTTAAGCAAGTGCAGTTATCGGTGTCAGGGACTTGAGCAGTCGGCTCTCTCGCGTACGGTCACATTAGACACAAAGCGAGCGCGTTATTTACGAAACCCCCGTATGCACACTTGAATATCCCCCTGGAGTTGGCCCGTAATGAGGTACTTAATGAACTACAGAGAGTGAAGCGACGTCGTGGTTACGAGAGCCAACGTGTGCGCGATCGCCTTTCTAAATTAGACTGCAGGGAGACGACGACGATGACGACGAGGAGCAAGCGTTCGATCGATGATCCTTCTCCTCGCCTCTCGAGGATCTTCTTCTTCTATATAGCTTCGAGAGGTAGCGACGTTTTTTGTGCTCGCTAGGTGTCATGTCGGCGGACGCTACGAGGACATCGTGATAAAAGCTCTTCCCCTCTCTCCTTCGCTCTTGTCTATATATACCTTTTCGGTACTGCGTATACGTGTATATATATATATGTATATAGAGGCGGTTGAAAAACGCTCGTGCAGCTGCACAACCGCCGCAGGTTGCGAAAGCTCACGCGCGCGGGAGAAGATTAACGAGACCGCGATTGTGCGCGCGAGAGAACTGGGGCTTTTCTCTATCCGCGTGCGCGCCGCGTGTGATTTCGCGCAAAAGAGACAAGTGCACACACACACACATGACGCCAGGACGAAAACGGAGTTCTCGTGCTATGCTGCAGCTGCCAGTCGCGGTGGAGATTCTAATCGAGGAAAACCTCGCGCGCGCGCGCGTGCAACATACGCCTAATTTGTAAATACGTTTCGTGTGTGTGTGTGTGTGTATATATAGGTTCCATTGATTTTGCGCTTGCGGTGATGATACTTACGGGGAGAGGTAGCGGTTGTAATGGTACAATGCGAGCTTGATCGTATATAGTACTGGATTTCGGTGCAGAGACTGATAGTTTTTAAATAAAAAGAGAATTTCGTAATGGATATAGATGGTCGGTATAGGGATGGGAAAGGAGAAGGGAATGTTGGGCAATATTGGATTGGTCCTATATTGATTGCAGAAAGATTTAACGATGTTTTAAATAGAAATTTGAAAATTCAGAGAAACTTCAAAGGGGAACCACTTTAAATAGGTTCTAGGATGTGTATATAGATAGAGGTAGAAAACATATCGCATTTTGATATTACGAATTATAAGTAAAATATGAAAAACAAAATAATTCTTAAGAAGCTTCTTACAAAAAGATAGAGAAAAAGTATTACATCAAGTGCAGAAAAGAGGCAGGTAGACCACAATAACTTTTGACACTGTGGTTGTTGTTACGATACTAACTTTTCATGTAACTTTATAAATTTCGTATCCGAAGGAAATTATATGTGAAAGATTATTTTTTGTAGTAAACAGAGGACAGACTCATGAAAAATACTACGACATATAGCAAAAATTGTCAGTATTAGTATAAATTATGAAATAATATAATAAATAATAAATTCTAGTAGTTTTCATAAATACTTTTAATATCACCCACGGTTACTACTTATCGGTAATAGTTATTTTCTTACGCAATGTTCTTCCCTATATCTAAAATATCGGTCACGAAATATGTTGAATAAAATAATACTCTACATACAACCGCAGTTGTCCGATGCGTATATCTGAAGTTTCCCTGTATATATAAAACATTTGAACTAACGCGACATTACCTATTACATCATTCCTATATACTTCACGAAGACAACAAAATTTAACAAAAGCAATTTGGCGTTTGTACAGGACGGTTTCTGGGGTCTATCGTACGAGCACTCGGCTGGTGAGGCCCCGGCGATCTTCCGCATCTTTGAGGAGCTAACCGACAGGGTCGACGCGACGCCACCACCAGAGGACAATATGATTCCATCCCATCTACCAGCCCCGGAGAAACTCGAGTGGTCCCTATCAGAGCAGAGTCGCAACGATATCCGTGAGGCCATGACATCTTTCGATGCGTAAGAACAATCTTTAATAAAGTACATAAAAAATGTAATATTTAGTTTGAATCGGTGCTCGTTGTTCAAGTATGACGGCCGTTTATATATAGATAAGTAGGATAGCGGAAATTAATAATTACACGCGGTTAAATTTATTCACTGATTCATGCGCAAAATGAATGATTGAACGCGACTGCGGTTTGATTAAATAATGTAATGAGCGTATACGCGTGTATAGATATATCTTGTACGTTATATATGGTCTAGAAGTATGAGGTACAGCAGATGAAATAGTCATATATATATATACTTTTTATATTATCAGTACTTCCCGATCGTTTAAATTGAATTAAAATGGTATATTGAAGGTATTAAAATAACTGTTAACATGTTTATTTTTTTAGCCTTGTAGAAGATCTGGACTTATGTATTTTATGGTTTGACGACTATTCTAAAGAATTCATCAAGAGTTGCAACATCAGTCCTGACGTATACATCCAATTAGCATTACAATTAACATACTTCCGGTAAGTTTTGTTATTACAATTCTATTACCAATGAAATTCTCGTTAAATGCATGATTCACTTGTATTGTCATTAAATTAAATAGAGTTTAAACGATCATAAAAGATAATTTTGAATAATCTTTTACTTATTGGTAAAGATATCTATAAATAAAAGTATATAGCTACGAAATTACATATGCCTATATATATTTCACTTTTCTTTCTTGTTCAACGTGAATAAATTTTTGCAATCAGAAAAATCAAAGCATCATCCACCCAGTTGCAGACAAATCCTGTATGCACTCTAAATAATAATTCATACACTAACAATACAGGCTTCATGGACGTCTCGTAGCGACTTATGAAAGTGCGGGTATTCGGCGATTCGCGCAGGGCCGTGTCGACGTTATTCGTGCGGCCAGTCCCGAGGCTCTCGGCTGGGTGAAAGCCATGTGTCAGGGTGATCCGGAGGCTCACGTCGGCGGTAACGCACAAGAGGAAGGCACCAAAAGAGTTCAGTTCACCATTTACAGTGTAACTGAATTAAACATACGATTTTGTCGTCTCGTAGACATTGTCCACTTGCTCACTTATATATATATATTTATTATAAATATTTTTTTTATAGCGGTTTGTCATTTTTTTTTATTTTAATTCTTTGTAATGTAACTTTTTTGCTTTCTCGTTCCGAAATTTTGGACGATTTTATCGAACTAAAAGACTATAGGTCTATTTCATTTTGTTTATACTTCATATTATTATATTATATATGGCTTTATCTTAGAGTATAAACGGTTTTATTCAAGTAATAATAACCATTTTACGCCTTATTTTAAAAATTCGCTTGGGCTGAAAATTCGCGAAACTAATTCGCAGAACATTCGCTGCTCTATTTAATAATTATTTTTTTTTATAAATATCAATTTCGTTTTGTTTGGAATTGAAAGTAGTAGCCGGCATTAAATTTTTTGTTGTTTAATTTTTGGGTAAATGTTTGTATGAGTGTGTTTTATATCTGTCTTTTTAAATCTTTGCTAAACGCCTGGTAAAATAATATACTTACAGTAAATGTACATTTCAAATGTAACAAACTCAATTTAACGTTGGAGAGTTTTACTAATGTTTGCAAATGATTTTAATACGAAATAAGGAGTTATGAGCAATGTACATTTCCTTCATTATTTTACACCAAGCGGAAAGTACAATAGATTGGGACTAAATTAAAAATTCCGGCTACTTGCAGAAACAAAGAATCAAGGAACTATTCGATTTAGCGGTCCAATGCCAGACAAAGGAAATGAATGACAATATTACGGGTAATGGAATTGATAATCACCTGATGAGTTTGCGTTACGCGGCTGTGGAGGCAGGGGAGCCAGTTCCGGAATTGTTTAACGATGAAGCCTATAAAATCATCCAGCACTTTTCACTGTCAACGTCTCAGGTGATTACTCTGCAATGAAAATTAATTTTTATAAAGAACAAAATCTTAAAGATGATATAATTAAAATGCAAAAATTATTAGATAATATCCACGTTATTAAAAAAAAATATCTCTATGAAATTACAATCGTGCATATATAACCACATTATAACTTTTGAGATTAAATTCGCTTTGACGAGGAGCTTATAATATTCCTTTCCACTCTGCAGATTACCACGAAGAACGACGTAATAGGCGGTTACGGTCCGGTCGTGCCTAACGGTTACGGCTGCGGCTACAACGTGCGTAAAAACGGCTTCATCTTCTCCTGCTCCGCGTTCCATAGCGACGACAGCACCGGCGCGCTCAAGTTCGCCCAGACCTTAAAGAGGAGCCTGCAGGACATGGCTTCAATGCTGAAGGAGGCCAAGCTGCAGCCACAGCAACATCAGTCATAATCGCAAGTACACGATGCTCGCATATAAACACAGTTTAAAGAAAGAGGGAGGCGCACAGAATTGCGTGAGCACATAACCCACACAAATGTAGATGTTGCGGCGCATAGATTATATACGAAACCAAAAAAAAACGAAACTATAACGAATAGGTATATAATAACGAAGCGGTGATATATATATAGAAGTATTGCAAGAGAAAAAGATAGCGAGTTATGTTGAAGGATATGTATATGATACGACGAATAGAGAGATAATTATTTAAATGGATTTATAAAGAAACATGCTGGCATGCGTTTAAAGAAAGTTTTAAAAATTAAAGTGGATCTTTAATTAAGTGGAAATTATGAAAGTACTACATATGAAAGTATATATATATATACACAAAAAGTGATAGACAAATGAAAGTATTTATCTTGAACCGCGACGAGAGGAGTTTATTATATACATATATATATGTTTTGAACGATCGCTATGAGAAATAATGATATCGTCGCTTCGAGACGGCAAAAACCGCCGACCGGAAGAGTTTATTTACACGACGAGTCATTGTCGGGCCGCTTTGCCGTCTCCTCGCGTAACAAATTAAAAGCGCCACAGGAAGTATACAATTATATAAACTATTAATAACCAATGTCACTGTTTATAGCGAGAGTAGTGAATAATAAGAGAAAAAAAATCGTAAAAAAACACACACACACGTATGATTTAGAGTGGCAACCAATATATAGATTTGTTGTCTTTTGCTGCGTGTATAGTAGGCAATATGCATCGTCAGAACGAAAGAATCTATATCGTACTTTCACAAGGTTCTTTGGTGACTCAGACGTCCGATAAGTTCGATTGCAATTTTTTAATCGTCATCAGGGCGTGAATCAACAAGTGTGCTCGATTTTTTTTTATTTTTTTTTTTTTTTTAATATAAGGAATAAGAAACCTTTAGTATACGAGCCGATGAATCATCTGAAGAAGATTATACTAACACCTTGACTATATAGATCAACAACTAATGATAATAAATCGAAAGTATCTTTATTATACTGTTCAGTTAAAACGAGAGAAATATTATAAGAATATTGAAAATTGCAATCGCTCATTGACGACGTTAGTTTCGTCAAAAGTAGCCAGTCGTACTTTTTTCTAGACTGGCGCCCGCACAGTAACTCTTGTCCAATTCTTAGGTAGGTCTTCGAGCGCATCAGCCTTCTTCCAGGTCTCTGTGCTCTTCTTTGTATCTCTCAAAAGGCGCTTAACAAAAGAGAAAAAAACTCGTTAGCCTGTACCTATCATTAACGAAAAGGGAAGGAAAAGTATATCGTTATTTTGTATGCACAAGTTACAGAGTTTATAAAGTTTATTGACGCGAGTAGTTTGCTTTGGCGATGAAAAAGAACGAAGAATATATATATACATATTTACACGGGATTCATCACTGGCAAAATAAGAAAAAAAGTAGGATTTAGAGTACGTTAATTAGAGTGTTAGCCAAAAAGAAATAAGTGTGCATATATATATCAATGATAAGCATGCATTTAGTTTGTCGGCCTCACAAGCTTTACACGTCGTAGGAAGTCAACCGTTGTTTATGTTGAAGCAATTTTATGTCTTAATACAAACATATAGGTGCTTTATGTTGTGATGAAAGTTTAAAGTATTTTTTAACTTATACGATTAAGCAGCGCGCGGAAATTATTTTTATCGTTAAATAAGCGAGGCCTCCTGTATTTTCTTGGCGTTATTTATTGTGAGTTCAATCTTCCAAGTACCTGATCAATTACTAGAATTAAAGGCATGTTGATTAATTCCTGAATGAAATACTCGATTTAGTTTTTATTTATATGAAGTTGTTAAATGTTAAATAGTATATAAATTTAGTTTTAAGATCGTTAATGTACGATTATGCTAAACTGTGTCAATATCGTGCAAAATTTATTATATATTTTTTGAAAATTCGACACCAAAGAAAGAAGCAGAGATAAAACAATTGTTTGCTATTCACGTGCGCTATGTGTATTATTTGCATGAGGTAAGTAGTGACACAAAACGAAATCACGATTATAAAAATATTAATCAGTGCAATATATACATGATGTGTATAAGTTATTTTGCTATTTAAATCACATTAATATACTATGTTAAACTTTGCTCAAATTCTATGTTGCTTGACAACAGATATTGTTAAAAAATTGTTTACAGTTCACTATATCGGCGTAGCTATAAGTTGTTGTTATTTAATTTAATCATTTATTTATTTAAGTTATCGATTATGAATCGTAATTGATTGTAAATGTATTTACTATTCTCACACAATAATTTATATTTTATAGACACATATTTACAGAACAATGAGAATAAATTTCAGAGTTTTTATTTGAGTTAGCGTGGAAATGTTTCTCTTTACGGCTGTACGACGTTACCACGGAAAATGTTAGAAAATTTTCATGCAATGTGAATAATATTTATAATTTCTATATAGTGTCATTTACGAGTCACTCAATGTGTTCATGTACTTATACTTAGAAATGATTTTTATTCTTTCCATAAAAAAGCATTCCAAACCCATACGTCTACTGTAGACATTGACTCAAACTATTTTTACTCGAATCAAGTAGAATAAACATAACTATATATGACATCTCTAAATTTTGTTATTTTTCATTTAACATATTCTGACAGTTAATTTGAGTAAAGATTTGAAGGTATCAATTCAATACATAAAGGTCATTTGCAATTAATCATATGTATAATGTTCTGTAGACTTTTGAAAATAGATTATCTACAGTTATACATAATTCCATGATGTCTTTTGTTATATTTATTACGGTTTTATAATGCTTTTACGGGAAATGTAAAAAATGTAATTCGTTTGATTGATATTACATATGGGGAGAGTTCCAGATTTCATTTTTTTCAAACTGACTGAGTTGGCATTACTTATCAATTTAAGCATATTCTTTAATATAATTTTGAAGAAAAAATCGACAGGTTGACTCAAAATTTTTTTATGATTTAGCGACATAATGCGTATAGCAAAAATTCAAGTTAATTAAGTAAAATAAACATTATTTTTCTTTCAATTCATGTTAATGTAAGATGAATAAATTTATATTTAATTATAATACCCTAAAACAATTAAAAAAATTTAAAATAAATTAAATTCAAAACGAATGTAGTCTTTTAATGAAAGGCTGTTAAAAAATGATGTTTGTTTTTATATTAAACTTAGCTATTATAGAGATTATTTAAAGCTATGAAGACCAATATCTGTCAACTCTCCCCTTCAAGCCATTTTTCTTTATAAATATTGTTCGCGCTAGTGAAGCATATTTTTAAACGAATAAAATTATAAAATATAAAAAAAATTAAACTATAAAATAAATTTAAGAAACAAATACATATAGCGAAAATCTGGTCGCGTTTTTACGACCAAGAATACCAACATATCATGCGGAAGCCAAATTTAAATGCAAAGATTAAGGAAAGAATTGATGGTGAATGTTAAAAATTATTTGAGTTTATATATATAAATAGCGGGAAGCAATGGAATAAATAATAATACAACAGAATTATGTTGAAAAATAATGAATCCCAGTTTTAGCACTGTTATACTACTGCGAAAATAGATATAAGAAATTTGAAAATGTGTATATTTGATCGTGCTGAAAAAATAAAATGAAATTAGCTGTTTATACTACTGTGCAGTGAGGAGTTCAATTATTTACCATAGATCTATTTTATAATCAATGCTAGAAATAGATCTCAACCCTACTACTGACACACAAATTCGTTATAATTTTTTCTTTTTAAATAATATTTTATTTTCCTTATTTCATTTCGTCAATTCAACCCTATATTAATTGCAACAATTAAAGAAAAACTAGATTGGTCAAATTTAAATTCGATTGCAATTAGACTGTGATGTCATTTTCAGAGAGATATGGTATCGAAATTTAAACGGAATTGTACTGAAAAATTAATACAGTATTATAATGCTTTTGGAGTAAAATCTATATAGTTTAGACGCTTATTTAAAAAAGAAAATGAAAGTATAATGAAAGTACACCGAAAGTACACCGAAAATACTCCACAAGTATACCGTAAGTACCAACTTCAATAATACTCTTTCTATAATATGTAATACTTCAAAACGATTAAAGGACATTAGTAATTCATTAGAAGAGAAAATAGAAATGTCTTTAATAAGTTATAAGAATTCATAGAATAATTGCTAATTTTGTAATTTATTGACCTGTTTCATTCCAAAATAAATGCGAACAACACTATTAGATAAGTCCATAGTTCCCAGAATAACACCAGATAACACTCCATACTTTTTTGAGCTCTTATTTGCCTTTAACGCATCAGAAAATGTGTAACTTGCTCAAACTACCGTGTGAATATCTATTTGAATGTAACAATTAACTAGTCAAATACCGTGACTCATCTCGTTTCTCCCGATTTTACATATAAGTTTGAACATTAAAACTGGTTTTTCTCGGAAACTCAAAAAAAGTAGATTTCTCCGGTTACGCCTCGAAGCCACAGATATTTATTTCTGAAATGAAGAAAAAATCAGCGAATAAAAACTGGTAAATTATTTCATCCCACTTATCTGATTAGGGCACTCGCGGTATATAAATTGAATACTGATGCTATCATAAATGCGGACACAAGCACAAGCAAGCTGGTAAACTATATGTACCATGTACAATGTACATGATCTGTCTTTCTGTTTCACTCTCAAACAGCATTATCAGCACTCTCATAGAGTTTTCTCAAAAATTACAATCTACACGTCTAACTCTTCCCTTTTCTGAAACACTACTAAAATTCCTCCTTTACCCTCCTTCTTTTTTCCCTCCGTTTTTTTTCATTTCTGTTACAGATTGAAGAAACTTCTTCTTTTGCCCATTCAAACTTCCCGCCTCGTCACTACGCATGCGCTGCACTACATACTTGTTAGTTGATGGCCGTAGGTCGGTAGGTACAATCATCTGAGATTCGTTGATGGCCGATACATCACCAAATAGTGCCAACCTAACCTAAGAAGAAGAAGAAGAAGAAGACAATCATCTGGGGCCAACCGCCAACATCTCTCAAATAGAATGGCTTGGCCCGGGCTTTAGTGTAAGGGCTGTCTTTATTTTTTGTTTTAGGGTCACGCCCGGAATTTGCATTTGCATTTACTCATTTTTGAATTTAGCCCTTTATGCTGACTTCCAGTTAATCCAATTGTAAACGTTGATGGCCGTACGTCCTAATGGTGCCAAAATAACAAACAAAAATACTGTGGCAAAGGATTGCGCATTTGCTCCGATATTTTTCACGGGCGCTATTCGCGATCTCAACGAAAGGGTCTCCCCATCTGTAAATACCCTGCGACGGGCCCATAAGAACTAAAATTACCTCTCCGAGGTGAAGTTCATATAGGTTTATAGGCCCATAGCAAAGTATTTACGGTGGCACCACCACAACGCTGAGATCGTAAATACTAAATAGCGTCTTGCGAGTTGCGACGCAGCCTCCCACACATTTAGGAGCAGACGGATATACACTGTATATTATACAGTTGCAATGTTGAATCAAGAGGAAAGTGTGACGTATCCCAAACTCCAACACATGCCATTCCCGTCTTCCAGTGTGTTTACGTAGATCTTGATGTTATGATTTACAGAAAAATTACAAATCAATACTTACCGCAAATTCAATAACATTTTGCAATTCTTAAAGAAAGAAAGAGTACTAAATTTGGGTATGTAATAAAACTTACGTATGTAGCACTTATTTCCAGGGCTTGTTTAACTAAAGAAAATATTTCATCATAATAAAACTATTGAGGTATCGCAATTTTTATTTTTCATATGAAAATATTTTATTTATTAGTATCCTATCTTAAAAAAGAGATGTCAGTACTAGTGTTATTAATATTAAAAATTGTATACACTCTTATTTGGTATTTGATTGAAAAATAAACCTATTAATTGATAATTTTAAAATTAAAACTATTAAAACTGTATAATAAAATCAATTTTAAAGATTTTTTTGATTAATCAATTAATTCTGATTGATTTGAGATAACAAAATTTAAAAAAAATAAAATGTTAAACTACAAAAAAAAATATTAACACCACAAAAAAATATTAATAATCAAACGTTTTTCAGAAAATATGGATAAAAACGCTATATCATTATTACAAGAATACACAATGTCAAAATTCAAAACAACACCAGTATACAATATAATCTATGAAAAATCTGGGACTCACGTGAACTATTTTAAAATGAAAGTAGAGTGTAATAATCATTATGCAGAAGGAGAAGGAGCAAGTAAAAAGGAAGCTCGATTGAATGCTGCATTAAAAATGTACGCCAAGTTAAGTGGAAAGCAAAATGATACCAAACAACAATTGATATCAATATCAGTACCTGAAATACTTTCTCAAGATGGTTCGGGAGCCTTGAATACGAATCTTTCTTTATCACCAAAAATTAATTATATAAGCAAATTACAGGTAAATATTTAAATATAATTTAAAAAATTAAAAATTAATATGCTTACATTAAAAATTAAAAATCATTATACTTATTTTAGGAATATGCACAAATACGTTATGGGTCATGTCCAACTTATTATAGCAAGAATGTACGTGGATCACCTCATAATCCAATATTTACTATAATATGTAAATATGCAGACTTTGTAGAAGAAGCAGAAGGTAGTTCAAAAAAAGAGGCCAAAGCTTTAGTGGCCAAAAAGATGTATGATCGCATTAAGTTTGTATCACAAAATGAAGTAAAACCATCCATAGATTTAATTTCACAAGGACTTTTAGACATGCAACTATATGAAAAGATAAAACTTCAAATGTCTATTCAAAGATCTAAAGTACAGCAACTATATAAAAGTTTCAACTTTACATTTAATAGTACCATTAATTGCGAGAAGTATCATACTGTTCTTAAAAATTCATTTAGTTTAGAAGTAAGGTTATTAGTTCTTGATATATTAGAAGTATTTTTTGATTGTACTATTACACTGGATGCTAATAATTTAATGGAAAAATTGAAACTTGCTTTAAATATTTTAAATATTAATTTGAAAGAAAGTTTCTATGGTGTTTCAAAACATTACTTTATTTATAATTTACAATTAGAAACACATCCAGTTATTAGTGAAATGGCACATGGAAAGTGTGTAGAGGAAGCTAAAATGAAAACTGTAGAACGAATGGCAGAAACTATAATAATAATGTTGATGTAAAATTATTTGAAAGTACATAAAAATATTGAATGAAAAATTGTATGACTTGTAAATTATAGTTTTAGCTCAAATTACAACTAATTCTCTAATGAACGGGTTGTCCATATTTATAATGAGACTAATTATATATAATATTTACTGTGATAATTGAAAAATGTGTATAGTTTTCCTCTATTATAAAAAGACTGTAGATGCCCAATATTTTGTTATAATATTTCTACTATATGAAACTGCTTACTGCTTTTGGTATTAAAATTATACAAGGTATATGAAAGAAATACTAATTAGCACGTGGTTGTTTTAAGGCTCTTCTATACTTGCCTTCGGAGCGATAAGTTAAAGACTTATCTAATTGTTATACACAAATTTATTTATATAAAAGTTAATGGAAATATAACTTAATTAGTGAAAGTGATCGTGAATAATATTATTAGGTAGCACAATTATGTCTGTTATACCTAATGCTTTAAACAAATTTGTATAACAATATTGAGAATAAATATGTATAAATATTGTAATGTTTTTGTAAGAGTTTTAGAAACCATTGACGTTAACTAATAAAAATATTTTTATGATCAACTGCGTATAAACATAATTTTTAACTCAAGATGTTTCTTTATGTATATTAAAAAATATGTACCTTAATTAACTTATGTGATATATCGCAATAATTAGAAAACTTTATAGATAAATATAAATATTTTTATCATAATTTTATACAGAATAACAAGCATATATTCTTCAGTCTCGCCTTAATTAATAAAATAAGTGAAAAATAAACAATATTTACGAGTAAACAAGATGTACAAAAAGAACGTATATAAATTTAATCAGTTATTTAATATTAAAAGAAATTTTTATAATTAATGTTATGTGATCATAATACTTCCAGCAGAATAACTTTTTATATTCAACAAAACAATTGTTGGTTTTGACTTATCTTCATTTGTGTCATTCCTTACTCTAAATTTATCCAATTGTTAATCAATAGTTACGTAATCCTCTCTTTAAAAATTTCTCTTTTCTCTCTCTTAAAAAAGTGATGACAGGAAGTACATATGTCTATAAAATATATAACATTAAATTAATTAACGTATTTTCTCAGTTTGATAACTAATCAAAACTTTTTTGAGGTATTTTTTTATGAAAAATTCATTAAAAAATTATTTTTATAAATTTTAAATTAACATTTTAAAATATTAAGTTTCTTTCTTTTAACCGTAAAATTGATTGTAACACCTTATACACATACGTTTTTCGTTTTCTACAGTTAAAAGCCTGCAGAATTCACTCTCAAAAGTTTGTGACATGGAAGTGGTAACATTGACATTTTAAACAATTCAATTATCTTTACATTATAAAAACTATCTGGATAACAATTAACACTCGATTTTTATGTATATATATGGTTTTTTCTGCCTCACATACGATAATAAATTTTAAAATGACAATTTTACGAATTTCATCAACTTTTGACTAAGATTGTATAACCAATACATCCTTAAAAAGCACTTCCTCTACTCGATTGCAAGTTAGTCTAGAAGTACACAGCATTTTTAGACTTGATCCAAACCGAAACAGATAATTTCATTTAGCCTGTGCTTGCACAAGTTACCTCCATTCCACAATGCATGCCGTATGCCGAATGCCGTATGAGCTTAGTACTCGTAGACTTCCCTGTTGATTGGTTGAACTTTAGCGAACTACCAATCGGCGGGGAAATCTACGAGTACTAAGCTCATACGGTATACGGCATTCGGCATACGGCATGCATTGTGGAGTCGCGGTTAACAAGGAATTCACATTGCATGCGCGATGCTCGATGCGTGTTGGACGAAGGATGAAGATATAGGTGAAATAAAGGAGAAGTTTTCTAAGTGGTGAAATGTAAAATATATTTCTTC
>JAWWEQ010000045.1:29113796-29204905 GCA_035583055.1 Torymus tubicola | reverse complement strand
TCGCTTAGTTGTATATACGCGCATCATGACGATCTATATACGTATATAGCGCTACCAAAAAATATCAGCTGATTTATTAGCTTAATCAATTCCCCTTTTTGCACCTACAAAGCAAATTACAGATATATAAATTTAAAAAAAAGTGAAGTAAAATTCGAATAAATAATTTTAATTTAAAATTTTGCAAACACAGGTAAGTTCCATAAACCCGTACGAGACAAAACACTTTTCAAGTTGTCAAATTGGCAGTTCTATGTAATTACAATATGCTTATCATTATGTAATTAGTACCTATATATTCTGGTATATAATATAAATTAGCATTAGTATATTGGCTCGACTGTCATTGGATAATATCGAATCTAATCGTTGTACTCGTAATTCATAGTTTCACACTATCACTGTTGCAAATACGTAATAATAATAATAAAAATAATAATATATATATTATTGTAACAATAATATAATCATGATATTGAATTCTTCAATCTCTGACCCGCAGTGAGAAGGATACGTAGTACGTACCAACTACCGATCCCGCTCAAAAATTCAAAATGCGCAATGCTGTCAACTATATAGAAATTTTTGTTTTGACCCGTGTTATATAAAGTTATAGAACGTACCTTATGTACGTTATTTCTGTTGTCGTTTGTAATTTGTATACGTCATTGTGCGTATATTCATATTTGCAGATCTTATTGTATATTTTTTGTTTTATGTTTATTTCATAAGTATACTTGTATGTTATTACGAAAATTAATACATATTTTATTAAACTTGGAGCAGAATGATAAGGAGTTCTCCCTATTGCGCATATATGAAATGACGTATGGATTCTAAACAAAAGTAAGATATGTTTAACATATGATTCGTGTATTATTTTGAGGTTAGAAATTTTGTTTATGCAATATATGCTACAAAATGAAATAACCATTTTAGAAACTGAATTGTGCATTTAATCTTATATCACGAAAGACATAATTTATTATTTATATTATGTGAACATATAAAAAGTGTTTTAAATACTAATCTATCGTTTTCTTTGTGGTTAAAAAATTAATGTTTTACTGCTTATTAGATTTATTAAAAATAGAAAATGGAAAAAAAAATACCAACCACGAAATGTTGCTGCAGTTCCTGCTTGTATTGTGAGAAAAATAGAACCAAACAATGAGAATGAGCAGACAGAAGAGTGTGAGGATGACGTATTAAAACAACCTATACCTGAAGGAGGATGGTTTCCAGAATACGATTCATCAAGTGATTTGGAAGACTTTAAATCATTAACAAATACTCAACATTGTAGTTCAACATCAACTTCCACAAGTCATATTTTTAAGAAAGATGATAGTTTGGATAAAAATTGGTTTGACAAAGAATTAGATGTATGTTTCTCTAGTCTTTATTAACATGAATCGTGATTGATTCATAATAGTATGTACAAAGTAACATTGATTTACAAAAATTCATAATATAATTTTTATTTTACAGAATATCCAAATAACTTCAGAAGTTCCTGTTCTTAAAAAAGATAAAGATATTAAAGAGCATGTAAATAAAAATGAAACTATTTCTAAGATAGAGAAGAAATATCAGCCTTTTAAATCTCAAATTCATGGTACAATAAATAAAACCAATTTCCCAAATACTAATGATAACGAAGAAGAGGAATTAGATTTTTTGTTGTCTTTGAAAGAACCAGTTCATACTGGGCCAGTAGTTATTAAGAAAAATATTGAAAATGGTTAGTATTGCAATTTTGTTTTTCTTTTAACAAGTGATTCAAAATGTAGACTCATTTTTATTTGTCAAAAATTTAGATAGGAAACTCACTATTCCCAATCATAATTTAATGAATCAAAAACCAGTAAAAACAAATGATCTGGATAAATGGTTAGACTCTATTTTAGATGATTGACGAAGAGGTGTTGGTACAAATAAAATGGAATATTCTCTCCTAATAGTAAGTATCTGTAATACTTTAATTGCAAATATATACATTTCAAAATGAAAAAGTAAATAAATTCGAATATAATTATTGAAATATATTAGAAACATCTGCTATTCTTATATTACATATAAGAATAATTTTTATCAGTTTAATACTGATACGAGATATTCATGCATATAGTCATAAACTACAAGCATAATGGCACCTCCTGGACCGAGTCTCACAACTTTTGGCAGAAGACCCTTATATAAGGCTTTGAAGCTGTAAAGAATATATTATAAATCAGAATTATAAAATATTTATTACAACAATTATTTCAATGTTTACATACCCTTCTGCATTATATACAATAGCAATCGTTCTCAATGTTCCTTTATATTTGTGACCTTCTGGTCCTTGAATTCGACTTTTGGCAACGTCAAAGGGTATATTAAGACAAGATGCTAAACTTCCAGATATAAATCCTATACAAATCTGTAACAAAGTTTTGGTCATTTTATCCTATTCCTTCCAATATTATAAAACATTTATAGTATTACCTTTGTCAGAAATTCGGACATGGGATCTTTACTTGGTGGCAAGTAGGATTTAACGGAATGATAAAAACCAAAATAGAAACCATTAAAAATTCCATTTCTCATAAGAGTTGCAGTAAGACCTTTATTTAAACCATTTAGTCCAAAACCATCTTTCCGTATAATTTCTTTTGTGACAGCTACTGTGGATGGACTATCTTTTATGTGTTTACGATTTGACTGAAGTCGTACTTTGATCACTTCAAAAGGATTTACCAGTAATGCTTCTGTGAATCCAGCGCACAAACCCGCACATGAAAATGTCTAAACAATTATTGTTGACAGTTATCATTTATTTATTGATTATTTTTAATTTTTCGTATGCATTTAAAAGTTGAACATAGATTTTTCTTAATCAACACTTACCAATGGTGTTGGTGTGCTTGCTCCAAAAAGGAATACTTGTTTGTATTGCTCAAATGTGAAGAACTAGAATTACAAAATTCATATAATATACTAAATAGATATTTCAAGTTATAAAATACAAAGACTCACTTTCACTGCTCGCTTGGGTGTTTCTACTAAAATTGGTGGTACAATGCCTTTCCAGTAAGCAAAAAAACCTTCATTTCTATACATTTTCTTCAAACAATCCCAAATACCTAATAAATAATTTTTACTGTTGAAATTATAAGTATACATATAAAAAATTTTATTAAGTAGCTATATTAATGCAAGAACTAAAAAATATTTTTCAAATTAAGCATTTTCTTATTAAATTAATATTTTTATTTAAAATAACATCTTCATTATTGTATTTCTTTTGAATTTTGAGTAATTCACGAAATAGTCTCCTGCAACTCGATTTTCTAGTGTATGTAAAGATCAAAATCTCAAAAAATTATCGATTCAAAGTCTATTTTAAATACACTTAATAAATTTATTAACGCATTTTACTATGTAACAAACCTGTATAGTATGTGGGATCCGACTCTTTCGTTTTCACTTGCAATTGAAAACGCGTTTTTACCAAATCCATTGGATGCATTATACAAACTTCAACAAATCCAGCTGATCCGCCAGATCCTATTTGGATAGCTGCTTCTTTCAGCCAACTCTTTCTTTTTGGTGTTTGTACTTCTTGTTTAGCCATGATTGATTCTTAAATATTTCGGCAACTCAAAAGATTTCTTCAAAAAATAACGCCAATCATAAAACTGATCGACTAATAATAGAATTGTTATTCTTGAAAAATATCAACATGTATCCGAAATACTTTGATTTACTACAATATGCACTTAAATAATGCATATGTTTTCTTGTATGTTTTTCAATAGATCGCGCTTTTCGACAACCTTTATTGTCTGAACATTTTTGAATAAAATTCAAAATCCAACGTATTTACCGGCTTTTGAAGTCTGAAAGTAAACAATTTATGATTATTCAATTTTATAAGTTATTATAAAGGTAATTTATGACACTCCTTTATGACTTTTGCTAAATACAAGTTTACTCACAAATGACATTTAACGCATGAATTATCATAAAATAATTTTCAATACAAGTAATAAATATGATTCTTAAACGAGCGTGCGTTTCTCTGACTTCTAAGCGAAGCGAGTAGTATCGAAAAGTTCTATAATTTATTTATCTCAATGTTTTCAGATTTTTAATTATTACGGACAGTTTAATCTAATCGAGTATTTGTAAATAATCGTTAAAAATTCTTACGTAATAAATTTTACATAGTTATTTTTTCTGAACTGCGGAAATAAATAAAGGTCATTGATGCGCGTAATAAATAGTTTGGGCGATAGCGATTAATTAATTTTTATCAATTATATTAAACATAAACTGATTAATAATGAACTTAGAAAGTTTAAAAAATGTCGTGTCATTATTTTGATTTAATATCTACACATCGTTAGTGAAAAATCTGCATTTTACGTTATGTTTACAACTACTCTAAACTCAACAATCGGCTTCTCCCTCTATTCTCTCAGAAACCCATCAAAATAGAATACAATATAAGCACGGAGCAGCAAGTCCGAAATTTTCGAAGCTCCAAGGCGGTCAAGAACCGCGGCGTCGTGACCTTCTACCAGTCGAAATGAAATACGAATTGACAAGCGCAATAGAGAGAAGAAACGCGTCCAATTATAGCACAAAAACGCCTATTCGCTCGCAGAAATGTGACGACCTTAAAGCGCAAAACTTACCGGGAATCTGTTGATGTTAGGCCAACTCGAGAGAGTCGAATCGAAAACTGAGCGGACTCACTGTGCGCTTGTACAATGCTCTCGTTTAAGCCTCGGACTACTTATCTACTGGTATAATTGATAATGGCAAGTTAAAGTTATAGTTGTTCATTGAGACGATACGCGGCGGGCGCGAGTATGAAACGCGAGATCGCAATCGTTCGCGGTTTCCTATGCGGAATCTGTACGTGCATAATTAAGTGCCGTATTCTCAAATTAGAGTTATTAAATTTCTTTATGAAAACGTTTTTTTATTTTTGCCGAATAACCTTTATATATATCTTATTTTATTTTTCAATACGAAAATTGCGCTGTTATCGTTAGTTGGTAAGAATTTGTCGTAAGATTGGACATATAGTAAGCTTTTGGGAATCTACTCCAATCTAGCCTTTGAGTACAAACTCTGAAAAAAATATGAATTTTTTGGATCTATTTCACTATTATTTGCAGTAGCATCTCAACAAAATTACTTTTTCAATCATTTCTATTATATAATCATAAAATCAAGCATAAAAGTTGGATCTGATTTCAACGAAATATCCATCTTAATTAACAATTTAATAAATGTTTTATTGTATTAGTTAACGTTCAAACATAGTAATTACAAAAAACAAACAAACTACACATATAATTTAGATGGTTAATAATAAAACTTCCAAACAGCTTCATATCCTATTATATGTAATTCAAAAGTAATATACGAACTTCTGCATTACAGTATATTTTTAGATCTAAGTAATTTTTTTTCTTCATCTAATAAATTCGAATAAATATTTCATTTTCACAGTTTCAAAAAACAATTCGCAACATTTATTTAAAAATTATCAAAAATAATCATAATTTTTATAAATAACAAAACGAATTCTCTATTATTACAAGACATAAACGTAGGAAATAGAAGTATTTTTATATCCAGTCGGTAATGCTTAACCCGCGAAATTTGAATCATCATTGAGCACCAAGATTTTAAACAAATTTAAACCACGTTTCAAATCTAGTGTATTGCAAAAAATACTCAATATACAAATTTTATAATTTGTCTTAAACAAATTTATGAAAAAAATTATTTTCTTTGAAGCTCTATAAATAATTTACCAATTATTTCATGGTTATTTCATTGTATTAATTTATGAATATTTTTGCACCACTTAATAGTTAAACCTGTTTTGTTTCCTTATATATATGTATTTTCTTTTACTTTCTATCCAAGTTTCAATTTTTAAGTTTTAAATTTTCTCGCTTAGTAGATGTTAATAACTAATTCTGTAATTTACTTTAAACCTCTTTAAAAAACAAATCAAACATTTTTTTAGAAAAAAAGCTTTAAAAAGTATTTTGAAGCAAGTATCGTTACTTAACTTTATTCAACAATTGCAAAATTAAGCTAAAATCTTATGAGATTTGAAAACAAATCGTTTCGTAGATTTAAAATATTGGTAGTTATATTTTTTTAATTTTAAATTTGTATAAAGTGACGTAAGCATTAACTTGAGACGTATATAAAAAGCTCTTATACGCATGAATAGATGCTAAATAAATATTTAGAGTCTGTGTTTATTTTCTTAAAACTTAAGCTAACTTAAATTTATAGACATATAATAAACTACATGAACTCATTTTTTTCGTACATCATATTTAAATAATAATTAAAGTATAATAAAATTCATTTGACATTAATTCGAAATTAAAAATTACCCATGATTTTTTACAAAAAATGAAAAATAGATATAAATATACGTTTCAAATTTTATTTTAAGCCAATATCATTAGCATTCTAGTCATTCAAGAGAAACAAGTTTGTTATATTCTAAAAGCTTTATGGGATGCTACATAATCTGTATCTCTTGCGCGCGTGCGCGGATGTGCGTGTATCGAAATTTTCGAAGATCTCTTTTTTCTAACTTGGAACTTTATAGAATAATAGATAAGTAAGTTACAATAAATGATCGGTGTTCGAAGTATATGGTAGGTCGCATGGTAGTGGTCGACATCCCACAGAGTATAAAAAGAAATTAATAGGAAAATACTAATCTTCCTTAACTAACTACAAGAAATGCTATTGGTTTGATTACCTTTCATATTGTAATTGTTGTTCAATATGAAAGATTGACTGATTATATTGCGCAATCAGTACGTAAAATCAAAGGCAGGCGGTGGCTTACAGGCAAGGGACGCATCTTTTGTGACTTTTTCTTTGTCACCAAGTTCAATACGGAAATAAATCGCAATAACTAATACCGAAGTTACTCTGCGCACGAGTGGTAAACACTATTTTAACTAATAAATGCAAAAAATTTGATCATGCAAAGAGGGAAAATTATCAATTGTTAGGTAAATAAAAAGTAAGCTGTACAAACAAATTAATACATATTAGTAAGCTGATTTTGATTACGTGCTGTTCGGAAAAGTTTTTATCATTGATACCTTCATACATAGAAGCTGATATTATGTACACAAAACAAAGTTTGACTTTTAAAGTACTAGAACCGCCTAGAGCTCTGAAAAAAACAAGAGGTACCAATAAATGACTTTTTGTTAACGTACTTTGTTGATTCAATGCGTTGTTCGTTAAACATAATCTTGACAAATTTGAAGTTTTTTTCCATATATCTAAAATCACATCTTCCAAAAATTTACCGAATTAAATTATAGTAGCTAAAGTACTTAATTAGTAAATTAAAAAAAAATTTGTACATACAAATTTCAAGACAGAGATGAAAGAGACCCTTACCTTTCTATCCGAGCGATTTTCAATTGGATTTTTTTATCTTATATTTTGACTATAAACAAAGTACTTGATTTTTGGAATTTATAAAACGGGCTAATCCTGAAAATTGAAAAAAGAAACTTACATTAAAATCTAGTGATCATTCTCAATCACATAAAAATGATTTATAAGGTATATAATTGGAAGCTGCCAAATTTATTATTTAAGCTTTCTGATACACGAAGATAGAGAACTAGAAAAAAATGCGCCAACAAGCTTGGTAGAAAAATAATCCCAAATTATCTTAATTATAAAAATATCAATCGTAAAATTCATTTTATACTTTAATCTAAGAAATACATGCATAATTACTGGGTTTGTTATTGTGGTAAAATAACGAAGATATCTAAATGATAACAAATCCCGAGTATGTATATACTTTGATTATATAAAATTTTCTTTGCTATCCCAACAACACGGATTTGAACTCTTAAACGATACTCACGGGTTTTTTCCAATTGTAAAATTGATAACAATGTAAATGTGGAAAAGGTAATATAAAAAGGGTAGATAACAATGGATGCTGAACTAGGTGTATAAGTTTTGGCGAATAGTGTTGATTTCTTATAGCTTAATAATATCGAATTCGAAAAAATGATATTTCTTTTTTAAAAATATTACTTTTTCTAATAATAATATAATTTTGTGATTGCAAATTATCGAAAAGCTCAACATATTAAATGTAAATTTCTGGTTTGCAATGCAATGGATATATAGAGTTTAAAGTCTATCTAAATCACTAGTATTTTAAAATTTAATTAACTCTATGAATGATTATTAGACATTAATTAAAAAGTAAAAATATGATTAGTACGCCAGCCGTTTTAGATACAGATGCAAAAGATCTGATCTTACATAATAGCATTATAAGTGAAATCATTGACGAAGTCGCTTAGGGAACACGTGGTATATGATGGCGCGAAAAGCCTTGAAAAGCCTACTAGATGGCAAGACTGTTTATCTGTCAGTGCATTTATATAGGTATATATTGTCACGATAACACAGAGTATTTTACTCTCCATTTTTTTTGCACAATATATCAGTAAGCGACGAAGTTATTATTTTTTCTGCAGTTGTCATTAAGTGCATATAGTTGTATACTTTGTTCAAGATATATTCTTCAAGCCGCAAATTGCTTATAAAGATAACAGTATTATGAGAAGAATAAGTTGACGGCTCCAGAAAAATATTAGTAGCTATACTTATTCTACTGTACTGTAATTCGATAACGCGTTTATACACGAGTTTCCTATACGAAAGGTAACATTTAAAAAATTGTCAATTTTTACGTATTCTAATTTATCTTTTGTATTTGCAAACCTGATAACATATTGCCTCAATGAACTTATTTAGATATGTCGAATGGTAAAAGGAAAATAATTAAGTGATAACATTGCTCAAAGTTTTTTGAAACCTTGATAGCAAACGTATAGAAATTATCTTTATTACGTATATGTTAATAGCGTAAATATCAAAGATAAAAAAGCATAAAAATATCTCATTGACTTTTCTAAAAACAATCCTCCCGCGAAACGCACATCATTAAAAGTTTTCTAAATTTAAACTGCCGTATGATTAATAGCTTAAAACTTCAACTAGCGGCGTGACTATGGCAATTTCAAACAATGCAACACAGGAGCACAAAGTAGTGTATAGCAGTATTAGTGGAACGGCTAACTTTATCCGATAGCGACGAGTACCTATATTACATCAGCACAGCGCCCGAAGAATTTGGGGAACCGCGCGCGGCTATACTACTATATGTGCAATATACAGACAACTATATCGGCATATACACATAGACAAGCCTTGTGTGATGTGTTTCACAGCGTTATATAGAGGAAAAAGATCTACTGTCTAGAGCCGAAGTAGGAAGTTAAGTAGGGGTATAGCAGCCGAATAACCGCCAGTCATCGTCACACTCGACTATATCTTCCTCGACGCGGTGGCGCGCTTATATATACTATACGCGGTGGCTTCTTTCCTCGCGCGCTTATTGGCACTATTTAGTTCGGAGCGCGTGGCCGATGAGAGCAAGTAGCTTATTATACACATATATATATGTATATGTACGTACGCGTGCGCGCAGAATCGAACCGCATCGGCGATCGGCACGCATATAACAGATAATTGCGCAGATAAAAGCGAGATACGCCGAGAATATTATAATATATATAGGAGTATATAACAACGAACGTGCGTTCGTTCGCGCTCACCGCATCAGTATATAGAGGTTCGCGCGCGCTGTGGTTATAACAGCAGCAGACGAAAAAGCCGTAGTCTAATCAACGCACGCGCTGCTTGTATTATATATACTTATATATATACTTTATATACTACCATCATGAGCGGCGCGAGGCAGCGACAGGTGAGTAAAGATCACAAAACGAGGACGCGCGCTCCGGTACGGGACAATCCGGTAAACAACGAGGGTCTATAATGATTACACGTGCGTGTTTGTTTTGCCAGAGACTCATGCCATTTGGTTTATCACGACGAATAAATAAGAGAGAGAGAAAGAGTGCGGCTCGATTGTCTCGGAGGCACGATCGTATACGGAGTCCGCGCACGCAAAACACGACGGTTACTTGAGAATCGTACGCGCAGTGGTTTGTCAGCGATCGTGGGGAACACTGTTCTAGGATAGGTATATACAAGCGTGCACCGAGAACCGGTATAAAAAATCTTGTTTGTAGCTTTCCGTGTGTTGTAGGAGTGAGAGCAGTTGATTTTACAATTATGCGCGTCGATAGGAGGAAACGATGATTTCATAGGAATATTTAAATAGTTTGCTTAGCTGCGGTAACTGTCTTGGCCGTAACGAAACGTTATTCGCGATATTATACCGCCGATTTTTTTGGATTTCAAGTGATGGTTATTAGACAGTTGTATTTAAATTTGTAGTTTAGACTGCACCTACAATTCATTATCAATCGTTCATAATTGCGTTAGATTTATTTAAAATTGTCTTTTTCTCCAAATAACTAAGTCCATATATTTTTTAATAAAAAAAATGAGTATTTTTTAAGTAAAATAAAAAAATTTTATGTTACTATTATTTATTTTTACTTCATGATTTATAAATTATTAAAAGTCAAATAAATATATTGTCAGATTTCACTTTTTCATGTATTAAAATGTTTTAAAAACATTTTGAGAACTATATTCTAATTAAAACATATTATTTATAGGTGAATAGAGGCCAAGGGTTGCGGGACGATGCAAATGTAGATGTGAGAAATACTGCAACAGAAAGATCAGTCCGAATGCTTCGCAGACCACGCTGCTCCAAGAAAAAGTACATGGCTGTAGCTGCAGTTTCAGCTTTGTTATTTTTAATATATATTGGTCTTGCCAATGATGTTAAGCCTCTCAGATTTGGTAACAAAGCCATTGACAACTTGGCTATCTCACTAAATTTGCATAAACCATTTTATGTAGTCATCATTGATGCAGGCTCGACAGCCAGTCGAGTTATTGCCTTTACATTCCATGTGTCTGTAGTGAATGGTCAATTAATATTGGATGATGAACTATTCTATGAAACAAAGCCTGGATTAAGTTCCTATGCCAAGAATCCTAAAGATGTAGAAAAACCACTCAACATTTTATTACAGAAAGCTAAATCTAAAATTCCAGAATCAGAATGGTCTCGTACGCCTCTCAGTATGAGAGCTACTGCAGGCTTAAGGCTCCTTCCTGGACACAAAGCTCAAGATATATTAGAAGAATGCAAAAAGGTGTTTAATTCCTCTGGTTTCCGCATATCTGAAGATTCTGTGACTATTATGGAAGGATCTGATGAAGGTATTTTTTCTTGGTTCACTGCCAATTTTCTGCTTGAACGATTCCCAAAAACAGGGAGCAGTGCAGATTACTCAATAAGTACTGTAGCTGCATTAGATCTTGGAGGTGGCTCAACTCAAGTGACTTTTGCGATAACACCAAAAATAATTGAAAAACAATCAGAAGTTTTAGCAGCTAATGAAAAAAATTTGTATCACATAAATGCCTTTGATAGAAATATGAGTATATTTACTGAAAGTTTTTTGGGAATGGGACTAATGGCAGCAAGAAAAGCAATTCTCACCCATGAAGATAACTTCAAAAATCAAACAAAGAAACCAGACTTTTCTGTGTCATCTTCTGAACATATTGAAATAAATGCTGAGTGCATAAATCCCATCATATCTGGTGTAGAATGGAATTATGGTGGTAAACTTTACTTAGTAAAAGGGCCAGAGAATGGAGCACATAAGATAATCAAAACACAGAATTTTGCTGGAGCTGACGAAGACAGACCTATAGTTCGATTTACTACTTGCCTAGATATAATAAAGAAAGTAGTTGATGCTGCTATTCCACATAATCTTCCTAGTCTCACAGAGCATGAAATATATGCATTTTCCTATTATTTTGATCGATCAACAGAAGTAAGTAAATAATTTAACTATAAATGTTTTTTAATAAAAAAAAATTATTGTTTAAAATTTCTTTTCTAGGTGGGTCTCATAGATCCTTTTGTAGGAGGAGTGATTACTGTAGAATCTATTTATAAAGCTGCTCAAGAAACTTGTGGGTATCCAAATACCGAACAACCATTCATGTGTTTAGATTTATCATTTATTTACACTTTACTTCATGAAGGATTTGGTCTTGATAAAACAACGAAAATTACAGTGAGTAACATAAGATATATTGAATACTTAAGTTTTGATAAATAACTAATGGTTTTTTTTTGTTTAGCTGAAGAAAAAAATCAACAATCATGAATTGAGTTGGGCATTAGGTGCTGCGTTTAATATTTTGCAAAACGATTCGTGATATTTAAGTCAATAAACTAAACTAGTTCAAATGCAGTGGAGGGTGTGTGCTGCATTATGTCTAATTTGCAATTATATACACACCTATGTGATATTTTTCACTTCCAATGCAATTTTATTTCGTAAATTATTACAATTGTAAATGCTAAAAAAAACACGATTCCCATAATTTTTATTATATATATATATATATATAATAATAATTTTGCAGTAAAAATCTATTAATTTTAGATTAAATTACACTAATATCAAAATATTCAAATTTATAGATAAAAAATTTGTAGTAATATTACTCTTTAAGGAGCTGCCTTATACCAACAGAATTCTCTGCCTTACCGACGATATGTTTAATTAAATATTTATTGTTACTCGCCTTTTGTTAACGGTACTCTCTATCTCTGGTGTCGCCATATAGTCTCCAAAAACACTTTCTTATATTATTTTGACCTATTTAATATGCTTAAAACAGAAGATTATTATAACAATTTTTTTATTGCTTCCTATAATGAAATAAAAGCGTATGTTGTAGAGAAAAATTGCAATAGTGGTGGTGAACTCCAAAAAAGTTGCCACCGAATTTTCAATTTTTCTCTACAAAATACGCTTTTATTTCATTATGGTAAGTAATAAAAAAAAATTACAATAATCTTTGATACTTGTTACACGTGCGAAAACTCTGTTTTTGCCGTTTTAAGCATATTAAATAGTTAAAAATAATATATGAAAGTGTTTTTGAAGACTAGATAGCGACACCAGGAGTAGAGAGCACTCTTAAATTCTGAAAGCTGTCGCACAAAGTTAACCTTTTATTTACTTCCAAGTCGAATTTCCAAAAAATCTATTGAAAAATAAATTTCGTCTTTATTTTTCCATAGATTGGTATGACATTCGACCTGATAAATAAGAAAACCGCTAACAATATAGTTTTAATAAAAAAACATTGATATCAAGTCAACAGGAAGTTCTGTCGGTATACAAATATTCAAATATATAAATATAAAAAGGTTATCATAATTATATAATCAATTCTAAGCATGTGCTAAGATCAACGCACTTTTATTAAATGTTAGATTTTTACACAAACTATAAGAAGATTACAAATTGAATTCAACGTGCGCGCTTCTGTGTATATGTATGTATGCGTGTCTATGCGTTAATAACTTTAGTTTGTAAACATTAAGCCAATTAATTGATAATATATTTAAAGTATTAAGTAACATATATCATTAAGAAACTTCTAAAGTTCGAAAAACTTTTACATAATGAAGATTTAACTGGAAATGTTGTCAACCTAATCAATACAATCATACATTCACTAGTTTTCTGGTGAACTTTTGATTTTTATTAATTATTTGGATTATCAAATTTTTCTTAAGTTATTATATCCATTAAGCAATGATCAGGTTAGTTTCTAAAAATTAAAATAGGTTCTTGTGTGCCAAGGGCGTAAAATAGTCTTTTGTAGATCAATTTCATTTTTAAAGCAAGCGAGACGGTTTGCGAGCTAAAGACGAGTATTGTAATCACACGAGGTCAAAAGGCCTACTTAGCCCTTGGAAAACGCCATATTTTTTAAATATAAAGTGGAGCTAATGCAATCGTTTTTATCACGGCAATTACGTGCTTATTGGAATATTTTTAATTTGTATTTCATTAATATTTTGCTACAAAAAAACAACTTATGATGATTTTTTTTAAATTTTCGAAAATTTTTTTGCCGATAACAATTAAAAAACACTTGTTGCTCGAGTACCGGGTAATAACAAAGCTTTTTAAAAATATGCCCAGTGACAACGTTTTTGCCCGCCGCTCTAAAAAGAGTTACTTTAGTGCTGTCTTATTATATATAGGTAAAAAAATGCGAAAATCGTTATTGTGTGATGATAACAAATGTAAATAACAGTTGTAAAAGGATTTAGATAGTCTTGCTGTTCAGTCATTGACTGGTGGTACGGAATTTACCACCTATACATTTTATATAATTCGATACCTTCGGTTTTGAGAAGGAACTTAGTAAAGATGTTTTAAATGTTAATAAACAATTCTTGTATCATTTCGATATTACGCACAAACTCAACAGTAAGACCGTCCGAATTCTTTCGCAATTATTGTTGTTAAAATCATTAAAACACATTCAAATTTAAATAACGAAAAATTCGATATACGAATCTGTAATTCACATTTCCCTTAATCTTCCGAATTTCTTTTTTTTTTTTTAACAGACAAATTTCAATGAAAATATTTTAAAATAGTTTTATTTTAAATGTGCTTCTATATGTTAAACAAACTTATTGTCTCCTAAAAAAAACTAATACAAAATTATTCTGTATTTTATACAACAAGCATTCATTTTCAATGTGTAAGAAATTAATTTAATAACTTTTGACCTCTGCAGTGCCTTTTGAAAAATTTAATCTGCTATTTGGAGGAAATAACAGATAGGAAGTATTTACTATCTATAATATTACAATATAGAAATAAACTTAAAAATTTTTTACATGCATGAAAAATCCGATTAAGCTCAAATTTTATATTGTTAATAATTACAGTATTTATGTAAATTAAATATATACCGTTAAACATGTGTATTTTATCTACATAAAGCTTAAGTATGTAAAAAGAAACTTAATAATGAATTTATGTAAAACAATAATAGATAAATAGTATTACAATAAAAAATTTGAATAATATTTAATATTATACATATTTATAGACCCATAACCCACAATATGTTTTCGGTAGTATTACAATCCGTTAAATTTTTTTTTTGGATGGTCAATTTATGCAATAAATATTTTTCTAGTAAAGCAAATAATGATGATACTTTAGTGACTTATAGTCACATGTCTTCATATTCATGGAGTTGCAGTCGTAACAAAAGCTCGTTATCGAATACCCGAAGCTTACATTGTTTCGATATCTAAAGCTCAGTGTAAACGAGAGGAGCAGACTGGAATGCATAATTATGACTGGGACATCAATATATCAACTACATACGATAAGATTATGAATTTGCGCTAATTAATCATTGAAATTCTCGTCATTTTACTAACTATCGACCATTCTCGCTGCGTTCGGAAGACTTGAAGACTCAGGTGAAATTTAAACAATCAATCGTCACACACAACTTTCTGAATAGTTTTTCAATATCAAGGACTCGTTTTCTAACAATATAAATATTATTTTTTTAACTCTATACACTAGTCTCAGCACTAAGGTACATATTTAAAAACATAATATATTAGTATATCAATAGAATAGATTTAAATGAAGTTAAATATATTTTAAAATGAAAAAATTATATTACTAAATCAATATAAGTACACAGTATATTTTTAGAATGTAGAATGTAGAAATTTTTATGTCGGAAGAACACGACTGTGTAAATATTAACTTATTAAGAAATCTTAATTAACTTAATCGTTCGTAACGCGCTATTTTTGTATGTTCATCGTGAATGGCCGAAATGCAACCAAAATAATATTGCAAAACAAGTTTACAAACAGCAATTAGTTATAACAAGTTAAAAACATGACCATCTATTTTTAAATGATAATTTTCAGAAAGAACAAGAAACTTAAAATAACTTAGGTTTTTTTTTCAACAATCTCGTCATTTTGCAATATTTTTTTTTTAATACAGTAAACTTTAAATTCAAATTATACCAAGAAAAAAGCCTGTACTGAAAAAAACTCGTCTACTTTTCGGTAATTGATAGTTTTGAGATTCTTTTATTCATATTCTCTACGAAATAGTTAATATTGTTTATTTTTAGTTTTAACTACTATTTATTTATTTATTTTGATCAGTATCTATTTAATTCTCTATATTATTATTATTATTATTATTATTATTATTATTATTATTATTATTATTATTATTATTATTATTAAACTTCTCAAGCACTTTAAAATTCAATAAGTTTTTTAAAAAGATTAATAGTAATTTGCGATCTCAACGAAAGGATCGCCATCTGTAAATACCGTACGGCGGGCCCATAAGAACTAAAATCACCTCTCCCGCCTCCGGGAGAGGTGAACCGTGAAGTTCATAATATAGGTTTATAGGCCCAGAGCACAGTAATTACGGTGGCGTCACCACAACGCTGAGGTCGCGAATACTAACAATGTCCTTACTCAACTTGTACCAATTTTACATTTTCAATATTGATTATTATAATAAATCAAATTCAATCGTTCGTAATTATCAGTGCGCACAATTACTTTTGAGAAATATTATCGGAATTAATTTTAAAAAACCAATTCGTTAGTCGTTACCGACCGAGTTAGCAATTGTAAGTATCCGGCCGTCACAATTCGCGAACACCCGCACAAATCACGAAAACGCCATCTCATGGCGAAAATATATGTATATATATAGTATACATTACACAAACAATATAATACATCAGATTTATCGCGATTTCGTAAAATTTCAAATTTATCAATTTACCATAGAGCTTTTGTATATTTGTTTATATAGCCTTTACAGCGCTACCACCCGCTGATTGGCCTCCCGCAAAACGCGTAAGTACGTCTCTGGCTTTTTTTTATCGATAACGACGTCTGCTGCTGTCTCAGCACGTAACACATTCTATACATACATACATATAATCACGCGCGCGCGCTCACGCACACACGTCTTCGGTGTGAACCTGCAAGCAATCGGCTGATCGTCCGCGGACTGCACTACTGCTGGACTTTCCCGTTCTTATTCTTGGTATCATATCATACACACACACACACACACACACATATATATATACATATATATATAAACACACATCGGATATCCCAAAAAGTGAGCGCGCTATTCCACATAAGGTGTATGTATATATATATACACATACTCCTCAGTGTTGTTTGTATGTATATATATATGCACATAGCGTACGATACGTATAAGCAGAGAGCTAAGCTAAGCAGAGCAGAGCAGGTATATACACGCGAGCAGAGTCATCTCGGAAGTGCTAGAACGCACACCTCAGTCTGACAAAGACAGTGGAACATCGGTGAGAGGATATTACCAGAGTAAGTAATAAGTAGGTATACATTTGCGCTAGCTCTACGCAGCCTCTTTTCTTTCACTCGCTCTCGAAGTCTCAATACAGTCTCAACCGCGCGTGTTTCGTGTGTGTGTGTATTATATATATATATATATATATATATATATATATATAAATAATACAAGTATAGTATATAACCGCACACGACAGAACGGGAAAGAGCGAGTGAGAACACGCCCGATACATACATACACGCACGTAAGCTGCTGTAAAGCGGTGCGCGCTTAAGAGATTGCAAATATACATACATGCGACTCTGCATACATATACATATATATCTCTCTGTGTAACGTGTTGCAGAGTATCCAAGAGCAAGAAAGAAAGAGAGAGAGGAAAGCAAGTCGAAGTGCCCTGAAGAACGCGCACAGTATATAGCACAACACGGAGAGGGAGAGAGACAGGCACATATACGACAACTCGAGAAGAGAGAGACGCGCCTTTTTCTATCCTTTGTGTGTATCAATCGAGAGCGCACGCCGCAGCCGCGATGTGCTAATTTGGATTTCATCAGTTCCTTATTTGCCTCATCCTTGATTAGGCCGAATAATCCGTGTGCGCGTGTCTCCCCTCTTATATACTCTCCCGCAGTCTCAGTTGCAAATGTGGAGCCGAGGCGGCTATTATGTCAAAACAGAAACTTCGGCCCTCGTACTTGTTGTTGCGCTTTTCTATATCGCTGTGAGTGCACCTCAGTGTAAAACCGGCAGACAGAAAGAAAGAGAGGATTAGAAAAGAAAGAGAGACATATACATACATATAAAAATAAAAACTTTACTAGCTTTAACCTGACAAAATTAAGATAGATAAAATTTTAAGAATATCACTAGTAATTGTCCAGTATATAACAGAATTGATTTGAATAAATGAATCGAACCACCAGGTTTCTGTCACCGGCCTCTGTAGCTATAAGTGCCTATTGCCCAAAGGTCCATTTGCAGGCAATACCTCATCGCCATCTTAATGTAGGCTCGGTCTTTCTCTTTTTTTTCTTTTATTTTTCTAAAAATGCTACTTATGTCTTAGTATTAGTAGTAATTTTTATCACTTTCTGGCACCAAATCTTTTTTATAACAAAATGGTTTTTTTACAGACTGCTGCTAAAGCATCCCTGTTTTCACCAAAGTCTTCCTTGGAAAGTTGTCAAAAACATTCTTACATGGACAGCAAACTTGATTGTAAGCTCTCAGCTGAGACCCCAGGAATTTCTTCTTTGACTGATAAAGATGATTTAAACACCGCTTTACAAAAGATGACTTTTACTGAGTCATTGTCTGTAGATGAAAATGTTAATAGTTTAGATTTGAATCTTAATGATGACATTAAAGGATATGACAAACGAAAATCATCATTTGATAAGAAACAGTATAAAGAACTTCGTAGATGGAAAAGAATTGGAAAAGGTATAAGTATTTTGTGTGATATACATTTATAAATTTTATTTCTTAGAATAGCATTGGAATATTTTAAAGTGATTTAAAAAGATTTATTGATATTTATGGGTTAATGACTATAGAAAAAAAATTGATAAATAGTAATTATGATTAATAATGAAAGCTTAATGGTCTCAGCTACTGCTAGTTAATGATACCTCCATTAGTCACCCTTGCTTGTAATCTAAGAATTAGATTGATATATTGAAAATTCATTCTTTAGCATTCTTATTTTAAATATTTTAAGAGTTAGCAAATTGAATACTTCAATTCAAAAGAAAAACTTTATCATAATACACATATTTTAATGGTAATATATTTCTTTTTTTCATAGAAAAAATAACTATAAATCCAAACGAAGCATTTGCATTTAAACTTCTTTCCTTCAATATATTAGCACAAGATTTGCTAGAAACTCATGCATATTTATATAGAGGGCACAATAGAGAAACATTACCATGGGAAAAAAGAAAACCACTTTTGGAGGAAGAAATACTGGAATCAGGTGCTCATGTAAGTAAAAAATAATTAAACGTCAAATAAAGAACAAAGAAATAGTTATAGATTAATGCAAAATACAAATGGTTTAGGTGGTTTGTCTTCAAGAAATGCAAGAAGAGCATCTAAGAGATTTTCTAGCTCCTTTTCAGAAGAATGGATATACATACTTGTACAAAAAACGTACTAATGACAAAAAAGATGGCTTACTTCTTATGTACAAAGAAGATCTTTTTAATTTAGTAGAATTTGCAAAAGTTGAATTGTATCAAACTGATATTGAATTACTAAGTCGAGATAATGTTGGGTTAATTGCTAAATTCTCTTTGAAAGAGAGTCCAGAAACTAAGTTTGTAGTAGCAACAACACATTTACTCTTTAATCCAAGACGCAATGATGTAAGATTAGGACAAGTACAGCTTCTATTTGCTGAAATTGAACGAATAGCATTTGTTGAAAATACTCCGTGAGTATAATTTGTTCACGTTTCTAAAAATGACTGATTAACAATTTCAAATGATGATTTTTTAACAGTATAGGACCTCAATACCTCCCTATCATACTATCAGGTGACTTTAACCTTGAACCACATAGTGGAGTTTATAAATTTGTCACTGAAGGTTCAATAGAATTTGTGGGCAAAGGGAGAAATTTAGAAAAATGTGATTACCGATGCTTGTCAAGCTCTCTAATTCCTCCACATCTCTATATCACTGATGAATGTCAACATTTTAATGTTTTATCTCAAAGACTATCTGGTAAAGGCACTGGAAAGGTTATGGTAAGATTATCTAATTGACTAAACATTTATTTTAATTTATAAGTTATTTGAAAAATTAGTGACGTTAGAAAAGATTTCTTGGAGCCTAACAAAAATTTAATCAAATAGCTATCTTGTTGACAGATAACTTATTTAATTATAAAATAACAAAATTTTCATTTGTGGTGGCTTCATCAATTTAGTAGACCTAAATAAAAGAAAATTTTGTACAATGATTTGTTCACACATTCTTATCTGAAAATTTATGTAACAGGAATAATGTTGAAAAAGTAGATTTTGTCCACGAAAAAAATTCCATAAAAAATAGTAATCTTTTTTGTTTTTTTATTTTAATTAAAAGTAAAAATTTTTGGTAACATTAGAACTTTTCCAACACAATTTCTTTTTATATTAAAAATGTATAAATAAATCATTATAAAAAATTTTTATATTTTCTGTTCCCCTAGTGCACTGAAGCCATTTTAAATAAAGACAATAAAAAATAATAGTAACTTTTGGTTATTTCAGTTGAGAAATACAGAGAAAAAAGAAAATTTGCACAATGAAGATATAGAAGACGAGGCAAACAATAGTTTAGTTGATATAAAATCAACTACTTACCAAAAAGTAGAAATAGCTGATGGTCATTATGTCACATTTTCCTCAGGTCTTTTAACACATCCATTTCAATTTAGAAGTGTGTATAATCATATAGACAAAAGTGGAAGAAATGAAGCAACAACCTTTCAAAATAAATGGATAACTGTAGATTATATATTCTACAGTAGTATAAGACCACTGGAAAAATACACATTACCAACAGCAGAAGAATGCCAAGCATACCTTCCTACAATACCAAACTCATTTGTGGGAAGCGATCATTTATGTCTTGGAGCTAGTTTTATGTTAAAAAAGAGATAATTGTTACTTTATATTATTGTTATCTCTTTGTTTTCTCTAATGTATATACAAATTAAGCTATGACAAAATACTTGCGGTTATGTGATTTTATTATTAAAAACATATTTTTTCAATAAAGTACAAAAAATTAAAAAAAGTTTATATAAAATATAATTATCAATTTGTTTTAAATTGTTTTTATAAGTATTATATCTAAAAAGCTGCATTAGAAAGTAATTTTTCCACTTGGACAATTCCTGTACCAAGATTAGGATTTTCGTAATTTAAAATACAAATGTCTTTAAGAAGCTGATCTTTTGGACGAGATTCACAGTTATATCGACGATAACAATCTTCACTATATTTCTTAAACTTTAGTAATATATTTGGATCTGCACCATCAGGACCAACTAAAAAATCACATTTATATTTTGGCTTTTCTTGATCCTTAAGGCAACATTCTAAAAATCTATAATCCGATGTAAAGGTTTCTTTAATATTTATAATACTGTGGATTCCAGCTTCTTCTCTTAAAATGCCAGTGATAAAAAGATCATCAATCCAAAAATATTTTGAATGATGCCTGCTCTGATAGATTAATTTTAATGCTGTCAGCATGTCAGTTACATAAAACCAACCAGAAAGAAAATCTGGATAAGTTTCTTTTGGGAACTCTTCATAAGTGACATACCATTTATTAGCTTGATTTCTTATTGGCTTCATATTTTTCATTTCGTACCCCATTAAAAATTCAACCTTGGTATTTGAACTTGCCTTATTTTGTAAAAGTAGTAGAGCCTCGTACAAATTAACAACAACATCATCGTCCATTTTGATAATATAAGAATAACTACCACTACAATTATCTACAGCCCATTGTAATCCCATTAAATGTTTATAAGTTAAATTTTTATAAGCTTCGATAAAGTTTCCCTGTATAATATCTTGAAATCTTCTGGCTTCATCTTCAATTGCAGCCTGTGTCACTCCAGTTTTTTTTTGTGCACTATCATCTAAACTACCAAGTAAAAATATCCTTCTCACACCAAGTTCTCTTAGTTCTTCAGTAGAGTAAGCATGCCTCAAAGCACTTCTTTTAGAAACATCACCGGCATAGGAAGTAATGATCCACACAGCTTTAAATTTTCCCTTATTGTCAACCAACTCCTCAAAATCTTCATTAGAATAATTGCACTTTGTGTCAATCACATATTGAAAATCTTTTAAATCTAATAACTTAGCAAAATTATTCCCGAACGACAGTCTGTCGTTTTCCAATTTTTTTAATTTTTGCATAAAATCGTCCGATGCAAGGTAACGCGTCTCGGGCTCGTCATCGCTCAGTCCAGTCAGTATTATAATTAACAACACAACACAGCTAGTCAGCAGCAAAAAAGTCAGCATGCACTTCGTCCCCATAATTAGCACTTATTAGTTCCACGCGAACGACACCTCTTTTCATCTTACCAAACGGCAATCCATTCAGCAAAAGCACAAAGCAAAACTTTCGTGAGGAGGGATACAAGCGCAAGGAACAAACAGAGATAGTAACTAGGTATACGTTAAAAGGCCATTATTACCGCGCTGAAAACACCACTCCTCTATATAATCTCTTTCCTCTCTTCTCGCTCCCTTTCCCAGAGCGCCAGCTGCGTTTCTTTCTTGATGGTATAGAAGTCAATCTCACTCTCTCCTCCTTTGATCCAGCACAGCATATAAGCACCGCCTACATCACGAACGAACGAAAGAAGGCGCACAAAAAGGATAAAACACGGCCCCGCGTCACTCGATCCTCGCCGTGCGCCTTTCACTCGTGCTCTCCTCGCTCGTCTTCCTTTTCTTCCCTACTCGAATTTCGAAACGCACAACAGACGCAGCGTGTGTGCTCCAAAGAGGAGAAGAGCCGAAGGGAGCAAACAATTAAGAGTTGTCGGCCGCTCCTGCACGCCGACGCGACACCGACAAGTGTAAACATTCCATTGTGCCGCAACGTTCGAACCGCCTTTATACACTTGTAACCGGCTCTGTGCAAATTTTTTATCTTTCGCACTTGTGCGCGCCTGCGCGTCCCGTACACACGTGTGTATCGCCCTCGCGGCACATGCAAGTGAGAACGAGCGACAGTATATATACTTATAACGCGAGAGCAACAATCAAGAGAGAGACAGAAGAGAGAGAGCGAGTGCTCAGTAGTGTGTGCACTGTGCACACTGCAGCGCACAGTACACGTACAGAGGCGGTGAGGAGGCGGCGAGTGATCGTGTACGTGTTATTTAGCGAGGGGGCGGCCGAGCGAGGAGAGAAAAGATGCAAGAGATCTGCGAAAATCTGCGCAGGGCCATCGAGCACGGACGCACCGACATCGTCCGGTCGATCCTCGACGCATGTGAGTGTGCGCGCATTCCTATATAAGTATACGAGTTTTTCGATCTTGCGCGATTTTGTTGCTCTTTTGGAGCAGGTGTTTCGTGCGACGGCACAGACGCGCCGGTTTGTATACTTGTATATCACTTTGTTCACTGCTCTATACGTTGTCGTATACTTATATATATATATAAAACCTTTATATCGCGATACGCGTATATATATATATGTGCATTCTGCGTAGGCGGTTTTGATTTTTATAACCTGAAATTGGCTATTGTTTTGATAAAGTGAATTATGTATCGCAGAATTTGATTTTCAACCTAAAGCTTTATATATGCTTATGGATTTTAGAACGTGAGCCGTGAATCGTGATACTTTCGGGTGTATAGTTGCGAAAGGTTTGTTTTACTTGGAAATCAAGCACTTCCAGCTGAACTGAGTTAATCGTTTTGACAGCTTATATGTGTCACATTATTAATTTGCATTTTTGTTACTTTTAAATGCTTATAAAACAATCAAGTAAAAATAATACTATAAAGTATTCATAAAAATTTCTTAAATTTATATACTTGTATGCAAAAATTGACGTAGTTAGCGTAAATATGTAAGGGAGTGTTTTGGTTTTTTTTTATTCCTTAATGTGGGATCGGCTCCAGGCCACGTCCTCGGAGTGTTTTGGTTATATTATAATGTCAGTTTATTTCTTGTCGGGTAAGGTTAGTTTAGTATATTTTATTAGCCGGCATAACGTCTGTCAAAACGTCACTGCAGTATAATGTCTATCACGTACTTTATGCGCATTCACGTTTTAAAGTAATCCGACACAAGCATTTTAACAAAGAAAAATTACGTCACTTGGATATTTTTTTTAATAATAGGTATATTCCCTTTTCTGTAATATAATTACTAATGGTATAATATTTACTATATAGGTGAGGATAATGAAGTTGGTGATGGAATCACAAAAGAAAAGATTTTAAATGGATCAATTTTTGAAGAAGGCACACCACTATTATATGCATCTGCTGTAAGTATTTTAGAGTGTTATTATTTCATAGAGTTTTAATAAAATATATTTCACTTTTCATCAAGTTATGTTTATTTTCTTTATTGACATCTTATTCCAAAATTAATTAAAATCTTAAATAATTTTGCAGCATAATCAAGTTGATTTAGTAAGGACTTTGCTAAACTGTGGAGCAGATCCAGCAGTCACAGATATTCAAGGAAGAAATGCATTAGAACTTGCTGTAAATGATAGAATACGACAAATTTACATAGAAGAATTATTGAGAGCAACAGCAGCATCGGAGTAAGAAAATCAATTATTTTTGTACAAATTCTATAGTTTTAATTTTATATATTTTATTATATCTATATTTATGTATATAATTCATATTTTATTTAGAATTGACAGAGTACAACGAATATTATCCGCGGGTATAAATATAAATTCTTGGGATTCAGAAGCCAGTAGAAATACTCCATTGCATTGGGCTGCATGTTATGGCAATAAAGACATGGTACAATACTTAACTGGTAATAAAGTTTATATACATAATGTTAAGCTCTGTTTAATAATTCTACTTTTTCATTACTCATAAATATGTACCTTTTTTCATTGAAATTTATTTCTGTTAGATAATGGTGCTAATGTAAACGCAGAAAATGGTTGTGGTGCAACACCTTTACATGAAGCTGTAAATCGTAGTGATATTGGGATTTGTGAAGTTTTATTGAGAAACAGTGCAAATCCTCTTGTTCGAGCTAATAAAGGGTAAGTTTTTAAATGGTTCTATTATAAATTTTTATTATTTCCTGACAGCTAAAACTAAAATTTAATATTTTGCAGTACATTTGCTGGAAAAACAGCTTATGATCTTTCTAAAAATAACAATTTAGTACAATCCTTAATAGAAAAGTATTTAGAAGATATGCCATCAAAAGAAAGAGAAAACTCACATAATCCTTTAGAATCTGTAGAAGAACCAATTTATTCTGCAAAAAGTATTCTAGTGGACACACATCAACCTATTTCTGTTGAATTGATAAAATCTCTAGAAAATAGTTTTGATGACTCTACAGCTTTAGAGAACCAGAGAGTAACTAACAATAGAGAATCAATTAGTGACAGTCCATTAAGAACTCGACGTTCTATTTCCAGTTCTGGTATTTATGAACTGATTTGGCCACAACCAAAATGTATTCTTGACCTTGGACATGTATCACCACCATTTATTGTTGGCAAGGAACTATTAATTTCTATTATACAAGTAAGTTGTATTTAAATTAGAAAAATTACTTGGAACTATTTTTTGTTAAATCTAAAATAATATTTTTAACTCTAAATAATTTTCTTAAATTAAGGGCAGTGAATCTATTCATAAAATATTGGATGTTTGGGAAATCAGTCGAACTCATTTACTTGAACTTGGTTGTGATGTAAAAATTGGTGAAGTTCAACCAGGATCTGGAAGAATATCATGTGATAAGAGAATTGATTGCATTGTCAATTCAAAGCTATTTAATATTGCTGAAGGTTATCAATTACATATTTCTCAGAATTCAATTAAAGTTAGTGCTGGTAGTTTGGCTGGACTACATTATGCAGTTTGTACATTTGTGCAAATTTTGCGATTAAGCAAAAATCGTTCAAGTAATACAGAAGTCTGTGAAATCGAAGCAGTATTAATTAAAGATGAACCGAAATTCGGTCACAGAGGTATACTTTTAGATATATCTCTAAGAGGTCGTGCGCCTACATTAGAATATTTGCTTCACGCCATTGACGTTTGGTCTTCCTTGAAAATATCGCATTTACACCTTTATTCTCGACTGACACCAAGCTGTGACTGGCAACTTTGTTATTCTAGGTCAGAAATGGTAACCCTGGATAGATATTGCAGGTATATTTCTTACTTTTAAGATTATATAAAATAATTATTTGTTAAAGATAATTTTTTTTATTTGTTGATTTTGCTTTTTGTTTAATTAGAGATCGTCACTTAGAATTAGTACCAGCATTAGATGTAGATTCAAACGTAAGTCTACGTCATCTGTCACAAATGTGGCCACTTTTCCAGGAATTACTGGCAACATTTCCAAGTTTAAATTATGTGCATATAGGTCCTAGATTAGCTAGTTTATTAGTACAACCAAATAATCTTGATTGTTCTCTATCTGTGGATGAAACTATAGAAACAGATATGTCTGAAGTATTAGAATCGTTCTCTAGTCTTCAGCAACTTTGGCATATTCTTAATATAAATTATGATACTACAGTATTACTGTGTTCTAATGGCTTACACACTAAAACTGAGTTTCGTAGTATTCCTAATAATGTTATACTTGTAGAATATGGTTTCCAAGTAAGTTATTTTTGTATTAGTATATTATTGAAGTTTAAAAATAATCTTAAAATTAATTTTCTTTTTCAGGCAGACTATGATTTTTCTGGCTGGACACAAACTTTTAGAGTTGCTGGTGCAAATGTTCTACCAAGTTCTGGAACAGCAAGTTACAATAGTTTGGCAGGCTGTCCTGCTTCAACTTATGCTAACACAAAAAATGCTATTAAAACTGCTGAAGAACAGGATTCTATTGGTATTATAGTAGCACATTGGTCAGGTAGTCATCATTTAACATCTCACACGTTTGCTTGGGTCGGTTACCTTATAGCTGCCGGCTTATCATGGAATCCCGATACAGACGTTGATATCGAACCAATAGATTTTTATGATATTCGCGAGTCAAGTGGTATTATTAATAAAAGGTATTTATAAATCAACCTTAAGTTAAACTTTTTTTATAGAAAAAAGAGGAATATTAGTTATTTTTTCATATTAAAATTGCAGATCCATAGCAAGATTATTAGATATACATGTGTTTCGTGATTTAGAATACAAAATAGGCAGTGCAATTCTTGAACTTGGACGAGTTGATACATTAGTTTTGACGTTAAGTAAAAATCAAGGGATTAATGATCTTCAGCAGATACCTGACAATCGTGGATCAACTTTATATAGACTTTTAACAGATCCAGATAATGTTAATCTTGAATATCTTTCAACGGACTTATTTATGGTAATATTCCAAAATTCATTTATATATAATTAACTCATGGAGTAAATAATGCTAACAATCGACTTTATTTTATAGAAAGCAACGAAACAAATAAAACGGGTGTCTCATGCTTTATTTGAAGCTCATCCAACATCGAAATTTGCTTCTATGGAAATTCAAGAATTGCAACTGACAGCAGATCTAATGTTAACTGCATGTAAAATTGGTAGAACTCTCATTGGTGTTGGTATTAATCCAAATAGCAATATGGGGTTGGCTGTTATAAATTTAGGTGTTAGCAACTTACCACCTACATTCAGAACTGATATTGCCAATAAAATGTTGGCTCACATTGAGCAATACAAAGGCGCGTGGCTGCAGAGACATTTGCCACAAGGACTCCAAAGTTCCTTGCTCATCTTGACCAGTGCATTGCACAGATTTGTGCCTGAATCTTGAATTTATTAACGTGATAAATTATTGTTAAATTTCGAACAACTCTAATCAAATTACATGAAGACATTTTTGTAATAGAGTCATCGCTTGTTGCATTTGTTATTGACGAAGTGAAACGCAGAAGCAATTGTTGAATAATGAAGATTATCAAAACAAAATGTTAAAGTAGCTTTGTAAGTATATATCACTAGGTCCTTAAATGCTATGTTGAATCACGGTATTATTAATATACCATAATCACATTTTGTATAAACACTCATTAATGATGTTGTATTCAACACTTACTCTACACGTAATACGTGTTGTAAGTAAATGTGTACATAGTATTAATTGTACATACGCAAAAGACTTATATTACTGTGAATTATGCGTGCATATACTGAATATTGAATTTATATAAACTATTCAAAGGTATTCTACTGTTAAGAAAGCGTGAGTGATCCAAAATATAAGATATAAAATAAGAACTTTATCGACTAATGTGAACTTTTACATACATTTTCATACAGTCATATCGTACTTTTTACGAAAATATTCAGCTTTATGAATTGTCATTTTCTTTGAGTACCATACTCAAAAATTATGAAATTCTTATTTTTAAAATAAAAAGCTTTTAATTATAAAATGCCAAAAGAAACAAAAAATAAATTTGTTTTAGAAAACGATAATCGCCTTTAAATTTCTTAATACATCTATAATTCTTTTCTTTAACATTACAATTTCTTTTTATAAATATGGAAATTGAATTTTGAGTATTATAATTTGATAGGTTTAAAATGAAATGAATCTGTCAATTTATAAAAGCTAATGCACTATATTATCGATTTTTCTTATAATTAAAAGTAGAATGCAGAGTTGAAAAAGTACCCATTCCTATCGAGTATATTTATGAATACACCCTATAACGCCTCATAATATGAAAAATGTTATACGTGGCAATCCGATTGCAAATAACAAAGCAAAAGAAACATGATCTACTTATATCATAAAGACAAATTTATATAATTCTAACTTGGAGAGGTCACGGACTCCGGATCACGGATTTTTCTCAAACTTTGAAGTATATTTTTAAATGCTAAAATATAAAGAATGATAGAATATTAGACCCTGACGCTTTAATAAACTTGAATTATCGACAGATTTAGCTGCATTTGAAAGAAATACTCAAAAAATGCTCTGTTTTATTTATTTATTAAGCTAGAAAATCCTTATATATAATTGTAAAAAAGGAAAATGAAATTAGAGATTACAAGTTTTACGTTGCTTTTTTCACAATTAAAAAATATTAAATCTCTTCTTAAAAAAGAGATACGAGAAAAGTGAAGCCGACTAAAACGTGTTCTGATTGGTTGACCTTTAAAAATGCGTGATATTTTGAATTAAATCTTATATTTTGAAAGTTTTAAATGATAATAAAATTAAAATAATATTGTCATTTAGTTTTGTTGTATTTATTATCAATATTTTACTATAACATGATTATATGTATTAAGAACTAATGTGTATTTACTCAATGTTTTAAGTGTAAAATACCGGAAGAAAAAGGAATGACTGACGTTCTTATATTTCGAGTTCTTACGTACATGTATTTATAAAAACATTTTATTTTATTTTATTTCACTATAACCTATGATTCGGAATTAAAAAATATTAAATATATCAAAAGTTAAACTTGATAAATTGACAGACTTTAACTTTATACTTATTTTGATGCATTTACGTTGCTCAACTTTAAACTATCATAGCTTTTGATATACTAGATTTACTTAAGCGCGCTATGCGCGGGCAATATCGATATCGGAAATAAAAATATTATAAATAGATATATTATGGATAAATAATAACTAAAATAAAGTCTTCTGTACAGACATCATAGGTTATAGTGAAATAAAATAAAATAAAATGTTTTTATAAATACATGTACGTAAGAACTCGAAATATAAGAACGACAGTCATTCCTTTTTCTTCCGGTATTTTACACTTAAAACATTGAGTAAATACACATTAGTTTTTAATACATATAATCATGTTATAGTAAAATATTGATAATAAATACAACAAAACTTAATGACAATATTATTTTAATTTTATTATCATTTAAAACTTTCAAAATATAAGATTTAATTCAAAATATCGCGCCTTTTTAAAGGTCAACCAATCAGAACGCGTTTTAGTCGGCTTCACTTTTCTCGTATCTCTTTTTTAAGAAGGGAGGATCAGAACACGTTTTAGTCGACTTCACTTTTCTCGTATCTCTTTTTTAAGAAGGGATTTAATATTTTTTAATTCTGAAAAAAGCAACGTAAAACTTGTAATCTCTAGTTTCATTTTCTTTTTTTACAATTATATCTACGGATTTTCTAGCTTAACCAATAAACAAATAAAACAGAGCATTTTTTCATTATTTCTTTCAAATACAGCTAAATCTGTCGATAACTAAAGTTTATCAATCTTCATATTTTAGCATCTAAAAACATACCTCAAAGTTTGAGCAATATCCGTGTTTCGGAGTCCGTGATCTCTCCTAGTAAGTCAAAAATAATAAAATAAAAACCATTTATTGAATTTTCATATACGTATATTGATTGATACTGATAAAAAAGTTTTAGGGTTTAAAGGGGGCCACCTAATGGCACGAACGACTCTTACCTTGAAAATCGCGTTCAAGGTCAAAGTCGTTGGTACCATTAGGTGGCCCCCTTTAAATACTAAAACTTTTGTATTTATCATTTTTTGTTCTCCGGGTACATCTTCTGCCAATTTTTGGGGGTGGGCGATTAAAATGGGACACCTTCTATAAATGTATTTAGGCTATATAATGCTTATATTTTTAAATTATTACGTATAGAACTAAATATTTTTCTTGGTATTAACTATACATTACACTTATAGCATTTCTTTTTATTTTTTTTTCATATTATCTACTTCCGTATGTTCGATCCTTCCAAAAGTGTATAATCGTAAACTTACGTAATTGATTTATGTGGATTTCATTGATAAATATATGAAGTACTTTATTTTACAAATTAATTAATTAAAAAAATTACACATAATTTAAAGAAATATGACAAATAATTCAAAGTTAAAAATTATTAGCTATATTAATTTATTTAATTATTGAAGAACTTTATCAATGTAGAAAAAAAAAATACCTAGAATGTCATTATGAAATTCAGATAAAATTTCAGTAAGGCTCCAATAAATATATAGTTATGTATAAATATAGCTATGTATCAGATACGTACATGTTATATGCAATGTGACTTTTGACCTTTAAAGTCACATGCTGCTTCTGCACATGACTTTAATCATATGGTTTTTGTTTTGTAGATAATTGCTAAATCAAGATCAGCGCTTTCACAGTCACGCGCATTTCATTGTTTTATCGTACGTTTAAATTCAGTTGTCATGTGATTTATTTGAGATTTTTGCACACAAAGCTCCACATAGTCCTATTCCAAATTATGTGAATTCCTTTAAGAATATTAGGACGTATATGAATGTATTGTGTAGAGTTAATCCACGGATCAATTGATATCTAAATAATGTGATATTTTCATTTCCTGAAAATGCTTAAAATAAATTTTTTTGAATTTTTTAGAATATGACCTTTTGAAGCAAGAAACAGTTACTTATAATTATTAAATACAATGAGGAACGAAAAAAAAATTATTTAAAGTTTATCGGAATTATAATTATTTACTAAAACCTAGTTAAGTACGTTATCTATATTTGTACAAAACAGTACCTGTTCTTTTACTTTGACATGTGCTTTAACGTAGTTTAAAATAAACTTGTTATGAATATTATAATTATTTATTAAAATGAAATCTTAATTATATTATGTAAAATATACCATACTTATAACGCAGTAATGTGCGATCAAATGAAATTGAATAGAAGTAGTTATTAGTTTGCATTTGTTGTTTTCAATTTTTGGTAAAAATATAGATGAAATAACCGAAATACATGCACCAGGACTGGAAAAGTTTACTTTCACTAAGTTATATAGAGTATTACTATGTTGTTTTATAATTGGAGAAAGTTAAAGATAATCTTCGGTATTAAATATTAGTAATTGAATGAAATCTTCAAGAATTGTAACTTTCCGATAAACGTTGTCTTTAATCGTTTTTTATTTCTTTTACAGTCATTTTGGAAAAATTCATAACATACAGTTGATTATCTTTATTAATAATTGTTTGTTTGTTTGTTTGTTGGGATGTAGGATGTAGAACCATGCGTCAAATAAATTATTTTAGAATACATACATATAAATTTTATTGTCATCCACAAATTAATTGCGCAATAATTAACTTTTTGAATTGTAATAATTATTTTAAATGCTCACGTTACAATTAAAGTTACTAAATTTACGTCACTCCACGTATACATTCATACATGTTATTTATACATAAATAATAAGTGATAAATTTCGTATTATTATTTACTAATTAACGCACTTATTTTTTCATTTCCACTCAATGCAAAATGATTAAATGAGAATACAATTGCTATAAAATGTTCGTATTATATATATATACTCAATAATTTTGACGCCTATTATCATAATTTTTAATTGAAAAAGTATATGAATAAATATTTTCGGTTGATGGAAAGCAGGTACAACTTATAGTCTATATCTATTTTACATCGCCAGAAAACAACAATTTTTTAGTTAGTGAAGTTACATATACGATATATACTTTTAAGACAATATATATTTTATGATTATCTCAAAATTATATATTTTTAAATATAACTTTTAAGATAATTAAGTATAATTTCAGTGAAACGCAGTCTATGAAATATTACACAAAACAGTACAACAAAAAAGTATTAACAAAATGTTCATATCGAATCGAAATAGTAAAACAAATGCATAACTTTATATTTTAATGAAAAATAAAGTTTAGAACGAATTGAATTTCATGATGGTCGTATACATGAGTGATAATTTAAATACCTTATAAAACTTATTTATTACTGTTCTAAAAATAAAATAAAATATTTTACCAATACATTGAGAAGTAATTAATACATTAAATAGTTTTTTTATAAACAAATAACACACAAGAGTTATTATTTAAATATTAAAACATTCAAAACATTCGGACATTTATCTCTTCTAATTTTCCATTTTTCCAATACTTTCCAAAACTGATACTTTTGGAATAAATACAGTATTTTATGAGTATTATAATAACGCCGAAAAGAGTATTGTTTTATTGTTTTTCTTTTTATGAAAGTTTGATTATCTCGAAGTTAAATTATTTTCATGATTTAACAAGTAAAACCTTTTGCACAAAAACAATCAAGAATTGAAGTATAAAATACAATTATTATCGATTTATCCTACGTGAATCGTTGAATTGTTACCAGATGCCGAATAGTTATTAATAAAAAAAATACTAATTAGGCCATCTATAAATAAAACGTGCTAGTTTTCACAAGGGACATCGATACATTAAAATACAGTCGTACGCAATCGTACATTGCACGCGAGTTAAAAAGATTATAAAATCCAATATTTCGACTTTCCCAATAATGGAAAGCAAATCTTTGGACGCCTAAACATTGAATTAGGCATTGATGACTCATCAATGTATAAATTACATAAAAATACTTGGAAACTGAGCGAGGAACCGACATACAGGAATTAACCGGTTAACCGGTTATCCTCAACACTCGATACGCACTCGACAAAGTAACTCTGCAGCGCAATCTGTTTGCAAAAACCTCGTTTCATCGAGATCATAACTGTATTACTGCTCTTCCTCCTTATATTATTCTATCTTGCATATCAAAAACATGAAGCGCGACCGCAAATCAATATAGAAAATGCAATTCACCGTCGCACGAAGACTTCGGGAGGGAAAAAAGATATAAATCGACAATCATTTTGACTAAAACGTGTAAAAGTGTACACATATGAAAGTAGCCGGCTTCAACTGGTCACGGACGGCAACAGATATTTTTCGGCAATCGGAGCGTATACAATGCGTGGGGCGCGCGCAGGCACCAACGAAGCAGCTTTATATTCTTTTGTATACATATTATACTTACATGCAGGCTATACATAGTTGCCAGTCGCAAACTCAGCCTATAGTGCCGGTAGGATAAAACCGCACGTTTACGATGTAAATATATATATACATGTGTTTTTCTATTCACCGTGGATCGCGGGAATTAAGCCGCGTGTAAAAGACGGCGACGAGGCAAACTCCGAGGAGGAGGGTCAGATCGCGAGGAGAGGCGGCGAGGCCAGCTGCACCGCCTGGTGCTTGCTCATCCGACTGGATTTCATTGTCTCTGTCGTCGACGACTGGTGGGATTGCTACTTTGGGTGAGTTGTGCAGCACCAGCCGGTCTGCCAGTGGTTGAACTGGACGGAAATTGTGCGTGAGCTTGCTACCCTCTGAACTCCTGATGTCCCGGAATGCTGCGATCTGCGGATGTGAATGTTTCATAATGTTTTTTTTTACAAGACAAAATTTATGTTCGGGTGGTTTGTCAGCATTTGTTTCGATCTGTTTACTCCGACAAGTTTCGCGCGATATGATGTTAACTAATCGCGAGAAAGTACGAAAGTGGAGTGATGATAAATAAATATGATTAAATTTATTGGTTGTAGACGAGATAGGTGTCAGTTTAGAAATGTAAATCTAAAAAGAGAGCAGAGATAAGCCAAAATCTTAATTAAAGTAATTGCAAAATAATGCGATGTATTTTTCCAATTGATAAATTGTTTCCTTCATAGATTTCTATCTGTCAAGTCATTACTTGCACAACATCATCTTGGCAATTTTTCTATTTTTGTTTGTTCAACAATTCCGCTAATTCAACTAACAATTAAGTAATAAAGTCTATTACTGTCATCGTATACATCTTTCCTCATATACTAATGCATTTAATTAGGAAAATTCATACTATTATGTCATCATTGATGATCTTTCGATAATAAAGTATATAATTGTAAACCGAGACTATAATGATATAAGAGTTTTCTTTTGATAAAAAGTATTGTACAATAATCAATCTAATTTAATTTAAAGAAAAGCCAAATTTTGCTTTAATAAATGTCGATAATAATATATTTCATCCTATACATGGTAAAATTTATTTCCCGATATTTTGACAAAGGATTTTAAATAAATTATTGATTGTAATGGTGAAATACAAACTTACAGATTCGGAACCTTACTTTTAAAACTACCGCAAATATTCAAGAAAGTTCGCGACTATGTGTTCACTCATCCAAGAACGGCGAAAAATCAATGGGGAAATCGCCTGACTAATCATTCAAGGACTCTCGTAATCGTGTCAATTCCGCATTATTTTGATGTTTACGAATCAAGCTTAAATTCAAAAGAACCACGGCAGAACTAAGGATGCGTTAAGTTCAACGTACTTCCTGGAGGACATTTTTTTACATTTTTCAACTAAATTACCTACTTATGGTTTCTTTCCTTATATACTTAGAGACTTTGATCTCTTTAAAGATTTTTCAAAAAAACGTTTTTTTTCTAACTAAAAAAAAAGTAAACCAAGAGCTCCCTTTTTCATTACAATAATATAATGTATTATTATAATGAAAAATATTATTATTATTATTATAATGTATTATTATAATTATGATTTTATTATGTCATAATAAAATTATAATTCAACAACAATATTAAGAATGAAATTCTACCAACCTGTGCGTGCGAAAGATACAGCGGGTGCTTGAAGTCAATCCACGTAACAACTTCGGAGCATGGTGGCGTCGTCAGCGAGCCGTTGTACGTGAAGTAGTTTTGCATCCTGTCGTCGGGTGGACCTGCAGGGTCGAGTAGATGTTCCAGTCTCAGACTCTCGGGTAGTTTGATCTCTTGACCGACCTTTTCGATTTTAGGCAGCGCCTCAACCACATCATGGAACATCGAGTTCGCCTTGTTGTCCGTCTCCGGCTGCGATATACAAATTTCTTTTATGATTGCGAAATCATTTGCTACGGCAACGGTGAATACTAATGAGTACGCGATTCGAAGGATGAGTCGGAAGTTCGGGTTTATTTATTGAGGAAGAAGTTGTTACGTAGCGGATTATGGTATACATATATTTTTCGCGAGTGGCGAATCTGTTTAGTCGCAGGTGCGAGTGAATGACCGCGAGAGGCCGCGGAGATGACGACCGCGGGTCATAAGGTCTGTCGTTGGTATAAAAAGAAAATTTTAAACTTTGATGGAAGTTTTTTTTTGAAGAATATAGTTTTGCAATAATTGGCTTCGAATTTATTTAAATTTTACCACTCGTAGTTCTTGAAAGTCGAAATTTGAATTAAGTTAAGGATGCAATTTAGTTTTGTAAAGTGCAAATCAATGTTTTCATGCATATTCCTTGCTCATATAGATAAAGTCAATTTAAAACAGCCGTGCTTTAAATTAAATTTAAGCCCATTTAGTATAAAAAAAATGAATAATTTTTATAAAATGCGTAAAATCATGCTTTCAACTCGAATGACGAATAAAAAAAAAACATTATCGTAGAAATAAAGACAAAAATAGGCCGAGGTCTGCACTGAAATCCCTAAAAATATCCTCTTCCTGGAATAATGAAAACGCTAAACATATCACCAAACACCATTCTCACCAGACCTACATATGTACACATACATATTACACGTGTAGTGACTCGAAAGTGTATATATATCTTCAAAATTGTGAAGCGCCAATTCGCAAACAGTATACAGACATTGACATAAACCTCCGACGTCGTTCCGTCAAAGTGCCAATATATATGGCTTGGAACATTGCAGCGCGTGTCGAATAGATACACCGCGTGCGCGCGTGTCGGTATTTATAAAGTTTGATGAAAAGTTTCATTCCCGCGCGATCGAGATGTCTGTTATATATACTGTTTTACGAGCGTGCGCGGTATACGCGGATATGCGATGTGTGTTGGCGCTCGTAAAAAAGAAATCGACGCGCCTAATCGTCCACGGACTGCTGAGTTTATCTTAAAGCGTTATTATTACGTCTTTGCCGTATGAGGGTTGTTAACGCGCTAACTTGGCGTCTGGCATGTGTATATATAGTTAAATCTCAATGTGTGGTTTTTGACGAGGTATGCTGAATGTGTATGTATATATATGCGTCGTATTGGAGTCTGCTTTGGATTCAAAGCCGGAAAAAGTCTTTAACGATCTGTTAGCTCTGTGTTGTGATGACTGCGATACGTTAACGGTTTCTAATTTGTTCTCCTGGTTTTGGTATACACTATACTGAATACGTTCATCAATGTTAAGCTAGAAGCATGCGCTGCTTTATCGTTGTTCAAAAGTAGCTTCATGTGTATGCCAATTAACAGCTCTAATTGCATCCTTGAGAAGAACATCAAAATTTGTCTTAGAACTGTCAGTCATGAGAGTAATGCGTATTGCACTGAAATCTGTATAGTCGAAGGTCTTTTTTAAGGCAAAACTCAAGTTTGTGAAACAAAAATAAGTAATACTTTTATATCTACCAATATAGTTATTATAATGATAGAGAAATGTTAATCCAGTTTATAAACTCAATTAAACCTGTCAGCAGAAATGTAAAGCTAATCGCGAACGTGTCTCTTGCGTTCACTATTTATTTAATAAACGTTTGACTGACGTCTCCTGGAATGTGCTAATAACAGAGAGCATGAGCTAAAAATGTCCTGACTAAAATGAATCTTCGGTTAATGGTCATTAAATATTTGCACACCTTATTTTTGCGTTTAAAATATCTGAAATTCGCGTTGATTTTATTTGTTTAAAAAATATATGCTACGATAAAAAGCAAACTTTTTAACTAATTGCACGATGACGTTTAAAAACTACTTAAAACTAGTTTGTAACGGCTATTTTCCATTAGTATTTATAATTAATATTTTTATATGGATTTTTAAACACGTGTATATAAATAACAATTATCTATATTCTATTTTTGTGCCCTTCTATTTTGGTCTATTTTGATATCCATAGATAAAATCAACTATCATGTACAAATATCAGATTCAAATCAATATTTGTTGCACGCAAAGAAATTAATCATTAAACCTCATGAGTTGGCCGTATGGAAAAATTTGTGCCACATACCAATACAACATAAAAATGTAATCTATTATCGATTCGGAAATTTCAGTTATATTATAGTTTTTGACCTTTAACCATATACAAGTGATTATACTATATGTTTCGTTTCGGAAAGCCTTCGAATCATCTGCTCTACCATTAACAAAAACATTTGATGCGCAAATATATAAATTCATAAAAAAAGAAAGATGTACGTACCTCAAAGAAGAAAGCGAGCACAGCCAAACCATCGGGATAATGGACAGCACCGTTCATAGATCCATACTGGTCCTTGTAAAAGACGGCATGGAGCTCCATAGCGAAGGAATGGTTGTTAATAAGATCCTCCGAGCCCTCCCGGTCGTTCTCGCCCCAGTGAAAGTGCAGCTGCTCGAAGACGTAGGTGCCGTTCAACGGACCACCCGACATGTACGCCAACTCGCTGTCGTTAGACGTGTGCAGCATCGCTGTAATACAATCGTATGACAATTTATTTCGATTACATCGTATAATAAACGTTTTCTTTATTTTCTTTTTTTTTTAATTTTGGATGACGATCTGCGCGCTACTTATATATGCGTTTCTCGTCTACATTGTTTTCGGGTTATATATAGAAAACTCTGGTATCTGTAATTACAATCGCTTTTTACGCGCGACAAAGAACACTTTTGCGATATATTCCGAAGCTTTTTTATGTATAGCGGAAATTGAACGAAATAGATACTAAAATTTAAACGCAAAACATCTGCGCAAATGTCTTATGCAAGACTGCACTAATGTTATGTTGCTCCAGTTATCTTAACGTTGCGATTAAATGGCTATATACAAAGTTACGAAATAGGGTAGAAGACCTTGCTAAAAACGCTCATAGTTATCTTTATGCGTAACGTTGTTCGACAGCCAATATCTATATTCATTAATTATATTTCACGCTTTACGTTCGAAGGTGTAATGAAGGTAAGAAACAAGGTTCGTATATAGATATAAATCTATATAATTTTGACGCAACCTGCCAAAGATAATATATATGCAGTTGTTGGTTCACGTACCGGTATGTCCATTGTTCGACAAGTAGACTTTTCTTGGCAAGTCCAATCCAGAAAACAAGAGAGGCGGTAGGTCTACATCTCGGACGTCGTGTTCTTCGATGTTTATGGGTGACTGGTGCTTTCCGAAGCAGGTATCATAGTCTTCCGCCCAGTGAGCTGGACCTATATCAAAAATAGTTGCTTAATGAGCGAGTTGCTTATAATTGGCCGACTCGTTAAATTTCTAAATTCGTTATGCGTTTTGATAAATTACAGCTCGTTATGTTTGAATGTTGTTTAAAGTAAACACACTTAAATCAGTCGAAAGCTTCTTATAGCTGTACATGTGAGTATAAAGCTCAAAAAGTTAAACAAACTATAAAAATCATTATTTTACAAAATTTATGTTCCCGTCAAAACAAGCAGATTTCAATTAATTTGCGAAATTAGCTTGCTTGATTTATTAACATTTAATCCTAATGTTTCAAGTGAATTTAAAAGAACAATGTTAATTGTTCCTTTCATTAATAACCGCGAATTGTAAATGCAGCGTATATTCATTGTGATATAACTGAAAAAATACTTAATGATAAACATTTCTTTGAAAAGTACAAACATCTTCTAGATAGAGATCTACAATAGAGCTTTTTTTTCTCGTGGAAATCCCAGAAAAATTGAATGTTCGTCTTACTACGTCAGAATTAAATTACTTAAAATTAAGAAATCTATTATAAAAGTATTTAATTAGTTCTAACCAGCTTTTTGTATTTATTCCAAAGATAATATCTTTATTTCTCTTAAGTGCTAATAAAATATATAATAATACTATTAGAAACCTTGTTCAAATATTTTTTTAAATTAAAAATTTTAGATTACTTATAGTGTACTATCAATTTTTATATATATTCAACTATCATAAAATTGTTTAGAATCCTCAATAGACTTTTAAACGATATCTCGAAAAGCATGCAAATCTAATTTTTATATATAATTGTACATCCGAATTGTAGAAAATGATTTTTATTTTGCATTATTGTTATTTTCGATTAAAATTACATAGAAACCATTGACGTGCGTACGTATATATCCTATACTTAATTTCCGTTTGCATCACACTATCATTATGAAATATAGTAACAACAAGAAAAAACAATCGACATTTCTTGCAAAATTTAAAAAAAAGGTTCAATCTCTCGTTCAGAGCAACGTTCTGAACTAGAGCAAGCACGATCCATAAAGACACTCTATACGCGACAAGGCCACTTTTTGAGGCTTGGGTGGAAACTGTGAGACCCAATCCATATCCACATACATGGCCGAAAACTTACCATGCGGCCCGCTGTAACCAAAGTCGACGTGTCCTTTGCCCGTAGCTCCAGCTGCACCTGCTCAGACAGAAACAAAAACGACGATATAAGATTAGACCACAAGTATGTCGATATATATATATATATATATATATATATTATAAAACGTGCGTGTGTGTATATAAGCAATTGCCAATGTCATAGCGCAAGTATATAGCAAAAACATAAACGTTAATTGTTACAAGCATACCCGTGTTCGGAGAACACCGCATTGTTCGTTGTGTCGATAATATATATAGGTATGTGATGCGTCGAGCTATCGGATTCTATATATCTTCGCGCGAGTGGCCGACTTCTTTACGGTCGTTGCGCTCGATATATAATGCTTGCGAGTTCGTGGCGAGAGATGATGAGGATGATGTGAGTGATGCACATCACGCGCTCCATATATACACACTTGCATGCAAGGATATATATATATAGTAAATGGGGATGTACCGAAATCACGTGCGCGAATTACGGCGACGCGACATCGTTTTGCGAGCACGAAAAACTATTGTTACATATTATTAGATTCGGAGAATTGGTTGCTATTTTAGGAATATAATAGATTGCTTGTATATATAATTCACCGTTTCGAAGTATGTGGGCATCACGATATGTTTGATAATATAATAAAACAATTTTTAAGTACAATGTTTTCATGTACGTATATTGGTTCGTTACATATGCATCAAAAATATAAGAATTGCTTTATAAGGATGCAACGTAAGTATATTTCAACAAGAACAAAAGGTCGAGAAATAAATAACATTTCTCCTATATATATACTCAAGTACGATAAATTTTACTCTGACCACTAATAGTAGTATAAACGGGAACCTCGGTTTGGCGTTGGGAGCCATCAGAGCTTCCGGTGCTAAGTACACGCGCCCTGACCCCCCAATATGCGCGGGATTTTGGGTAGACGCCCGTTGCAGGGTCGGACGTACACTTGTACTGTTTATACTATATATTATATAAGTATATATGCGTTGAACATCTTTATATACTATATTATACACGCACGTGCGGGTACGAGGGAAAATTTGAAGATGATGATGAAGACCATAAATCTTTCCGTTTTACTCTCAACTACCTGCATCCTGTGTATGTAGCACAATGTGTACATAATACACTGCCAAATTTATCTGCCGATTGTTTCCTTTTTTTCTTAATAGAGGAGGCTACAGCTATTGTTGAGAGGATATAATAAAGAGCGTGTGGAAGTCTATCACGTTGTATATGTTACACAATTCTACATATTCAACCCGACGATTCCTGATAGTTTTCGTCTGTAGTTTTTCTTTTCTTTTCGGATCACGTAACTTTCGTAATTTTACGACTGTTTAGGAATTGTATAATACAGTGGAGCACGTGTGCGGTAATTTGGCTTGTCTATATATAGCGAATCTTTTTTATTGAAATCGTCCAAATTTTTTCGTACACGCGCAAAGCCCAAGCGAACGCTTAGGTATGTAATATATAAATTTGCATGCGATTTACGGTGAAAAATCGTTATTCCCATACATATACAAATAATGGTCCGTCCGCAAAAAAAAGCATAAATCACTCAACTCCACCTTTTCTCTTATACATCCTCGCTTCATGCGCTTAATTCACACGTGAAGTAACAGCTGTGTTAAAGCGCGCGTGCGTACCCACACTATAGGAATGGGAAAGTCAAACACTTTCTTTGACACCGTCAGCTCTACGATGGGAACTCGCACCGCTAGGCACGCGAGAACAAAGAGGATTTATATACGTGCGAATAAGGTCCTCCGGTTTGTCTACATAGGGTCTAACCTCTTGTTTTCCTCAGAAGTGGCACATAGCGTATACCGGTACCCTGCGGTCATTAAGTAACGTACGACGTTCGATTTTGCCAGTGACGAGAAGCGCGTGACAATATTTCTGTATTATATATACATATACACAAGGCTGCGAACGCGCGCGCGCGCGCGTCATTGAGCGAATAACCCGTACGCGCGCGGTCACGCTTTCCACGTCGTCGTATAACGCGCAACGCACGTACTTGCGTTTAGGTACGTGCCTCGGCTGTGCCGAGAGTATAAGTAGAAGTATATATACTATATATATATATATAGTTTGTGTGGTATACGCTCGTAAATTAACTAATAAATTTGGTGAAAGCTGTGCGGCTATATATGCGAGTTGTACGTATAGCAACGCTTGGGTTCTGCCTTTGACGTTGTTCGGTTTCCTATGCACGACGGTGTATATAGACGGATTGTTGACTTCGTAGAGTTTACTATACACAAGAGAGACTGTTCTTCGAAAGCCTTTGTGGTAGTTTTTTTCTCTCTCGCTAAATTGTTGGATAACAAAACTGGAGCGCGGGTGTAATAAGAAAGTCGCGTATAATTGCTTTGAAATGTTGTCACGTTCGGAGGTGCTAGAATTTTCGATGTTTTGTAGAATGTGTATAAATATATGTATATATGGGCAGTCTAGAATAGAACCTTCTATAATGCAATAAATTTAAAGGTGTTGAATGGGTAATTATTAGCATATACGACTGCGTTTTTATTGATCTATAAATATAACATTATATACCGCTGACCGTGTGCCGGACAATATTACATTGTGTTTTAAAACTCATATATATATATAATTATATGTCTAATGGGTAAGAAAATCGGTGACAATATAGAAAGTTTAAAATGCGAGCATCCTCTTGAAATGGCGTGGGAGCTTAATCTGCTGTATATATACTCTTCTTCTTGTCTTACTCTACTCGAATTTTTCTACTTTCTATATGGGCTTTTTTTCAAACCAGTTGCAAATGTCACTCGCTCAACTTTCCCTGCGCAAGTAGATCTTGTAACTTGTTGCTTTTTTCTGTATGGAAGATTTTAAGATTTCTTATAAAGTGTATGAAATTTCTTTTTATCGATATACGACTATGGTTATAAATATTCAATGATAATTCTGTACGAAAGAAAAAGTTTAATGATAAAAAGAAACCGTGATAAAGCAGTAATTTTTAACGACTAATGTAAAGATGAGTTACGACAGGAAAAAAGGATACATGTAAGGTGAAAGAGACGCGAAGAAGGATAACCGGAAAATCAAATCAACGGCGATGATAATCTTCCATTGTCATGCCAAGTGCTCGGCTTATATGTATTATTTGCAATATTACATTCATACGAGCACTCGATCTTGGCCAACCGAAAAGTCTCAAGGATCAACGCGTAATGTTCAAGCGCATGTGTACATATGTTTATATATATGAGAACGTCTACATTCGCGCGTGGCTCAGCATGTATAAAAATCATAGCCACTCGAAAACTGGCGCTAATGTAAAATCTCGATATTAACCTACATAAGCCACCGAAGGAACTACATGTAATCTGTTTTATATAGCTCAGCATATATACAATGTTCGTTTTATGTAAGAAGCTATCATCCAACATCTCTTCACGCGGTGAATATATAGTAACAACCTAACGTCTCTCGCGCAATTGTACTTTGATAGTATATATATATATATACGCGCTCACGCAAGAAAATTGTGGATCCTCGCGTAATAACCCCGGCGCGTCCTTTGCTAGTGCGAACGTTCGCGTACTTATGTATACGCGCCATGCCAATTAGAGGATACGTGCAAAACGCTTTCCGCCTCTGTGTATATGTGTCGTTTGCAAAGTACACTGACGGTCCTTCGCGAAAGAACGAACACGTATTATCGCATTCCTACTTTTTCTTTTTGCTCGTAATTTATAAGCATAATGGTGAATTTGTCGAGTGCTTGGTGTATTAAACTAGATTTTGTAATTTTTTTGTAAAATTGGAGTATTATGGTGAGGTCGTGAGTGGCACTTAATTCAAAACAATACGTGTAATTTGTTCAAGTTCACTTTTTAATAAGAAAAAAAAATTTTAATCCCCAGTGCAATTAAAACAACTACCTCAATTACGGTTCTAAGTAATGCATCAAAGAAGAAAATCCTCTGCTTACCGCTTTATACTTCACACGCGTTATTCAAATCTGAGAGAAAAAACTGTTTTTTTTTTATTCACGTAATCTAGTTTTCGTAGAAATACATATTCTATTATAATAAATCGGGAAATACGCTGTATAAATTTGTATTCCAAATATACTTAACTTGCTTAATTTAAACTATTAAGACGTTTCGTATTAAGAGGAGAGTTGCCGAGGCAAAAAATTAAAGAGCTATTTAGACGTCTTATTAAAAAGATTCGTTGCGGTTACAATTGAATCATGTAATTCCTCGAAATCCCTTTATTATACCCAAGGGTTGGGTTAAAATAACTCGCAACAAGCTATTAGTACTATCATGAAAGTAGTTTTTTTATTATTATTATTATCCTCCCTAAAAGTAGTCAAGTATTTTTTGCGCTTAATTTAAGTTTATACTGTCGTAAACTTTAATATTAATTAAGCGGATAGTTGTTTATTTACTTTAAATTTATCAAAATTATCCAATTTTGCACTAGTACGAACTTTTGGCATATTTCTTAATTTATTGTATACATTAAATTAATATATTTTAATTAACTCTCTTGACTTTCTAGGAAGTTCGATGATGAATCACCCAGCACTTCTACCCGAAAATATTTTAATGATTAGTTATAAATTCCGGGTAAAATGTTACCATTTCCTGCTCTCGGGGTGCATTCTATCCTTGAAATAAATTTCATTTTGGCGAGACTATACCCAATGTATAGTAACGCATTTTATATTTTTAAATTTTTATAGGTATATAGAATGTTATTTTAGAAATCCTTTTTATAGCACTGGTATGTGCATATTGTAATTATACTTGTCATAAATATATTTCCGCGAGATATAAGGAATTTTCATTAAATAATGACAAACGTGAGTCTAACAAGCTTATTATATTTGACGAAACAATGAATTTTTGGAATTGACGCGTGTCGTGTAAGAAATTCCATTTGTTATGCAGGCGACTTATAGATTTGAATTTTGATATTCATTGCGTTTAAATGATTGGATAACATTTGATTACGCTAATTTATCATGTACGTGAAGATAATTGCGACATTTGTTGTCAATTGAAAAAGCAGAATGATTAAAACAGCTATCCTTTCAACACATTTTAAAAATCATCATAAAAGAATTTTTCTTAAATAGTCTTGTTAATTAACAAAAAATTGATTGCACAGTAGATAACTGTTCTTAAAATTTTTTCTTGATGCATAAAAAATATTTTAACAATAGAAGCACATCAAATCACGTATGTCCTTATATGAAGATTCTTTACTTGATGAAAAAAAAAATCAATTTCTGCTGATTAATAGTAATTATTGATATATTTGTATATTTTATATAACTCAGTTTACAATAAAAATTTATATTATCTAACCTACAGTTATCGAATAAAAAACGAATATTTGAATGTTTTTCATAAAATTTCACTGATATACATTCTTGTAAGAAAAACTGCACTTCCTGATCAATCCATTGTTTAAACGGCAAAAAGATCACTCGGCGAAATCTGGTCGCAAGTAGGTTTATACGTTAGGAAAGTAGCCTACCACTATCGCACGCCTTGAAAGAAATAATCGTTGCGCTATCTTTCACAGTATTGTGTCTATTCTACGCGCATGATTACCGCCGTGGTCTCTTATTTCCAGAGTCTGAAGAATTCTCAATGAGTCAGATTTTCCAGGTACACAGTTATCACTTATATATTACATGTATCAAAATGGGGTTTGATACACTGAGAAACAAAGTTAGGAAAAATTCCAAATGTTTTTGAATTATAGTAATTTTTTCTATAATTATGGTAATTTTTTGGGTTTTTACTTTTTACAGCCTGTAGTGGCTTTACTAGAATTATGGTTTTTCCATAAACATTTGGAATTTTTCCTAACTTTTTTTCTTAGTGTACCATGAAGAAATTCTGCAATGGAATAATAATATATATCCATCATGTAAAAATTGCCGATTTTCATCAAACATCTTTCCGCGATCATAATTAAATGATAATTGTTAATTTTTTGTTGAGTCAGCTGGGGTAATGGAGCTCTGACCACCGAGTAAATGCATTACTCGCCCTTGTATTTTTCATTATAGAAAGAAACTTGGATACATGCGATTTAATGTCTGTACTGACACACAAACAATGAAATGTAATTTATAGATTGAAAATTCCGGGTTAATAATGTGTACAATAAACGAATATATGTATTTTTCAAAAGGAATTCTGGTATTTAGAAATACCATATATGTATGTAACTGTGTTTAAATATTTTGATAACCTTTCTTAAATAAAAAGAATTTGTAGTTTTAATTAAGACATTTATAAGCTCTTTTGAGTTATTTAACTATATAATATACATAGGATTAGAGTGTAAAAATTTGAATAGCTATTTCTTAATTATGTTATAATTAAAAATTAAAATATCATGGAACGTATATTAATTTGGGTAAAAATCACCTTTTACAGCTATATGTATACTTTACTTTTTGCATTCTAATGTCTACGCGCTCAAATAATAGATTTTCATTCTTGCAAAATAAACAAGTTGAATAAAAAGGTAGTTTCTCACGGTTTCTCATTTTACTTTACACGATAAATCATTAGTATGAATGCTTTTTCCTTGAAAAAAGCACTTTGTTAAAGAAAAAACTAAAATTCCATTCTGTACAGTGAGCTGCATTTACGTAATGTATGCGGAATTTCGGTGGTACCGTATACAAAAGGTATAAGAAAGTTACAGTTTTGGAAAAAAAAATCAGACAACATTTTTCATATTCTTGCAACCTGCACTGTGGTGCATTCAAGCAAAGACATCGTGTAAGAATAAACAAACAATAAAAAAACCGCGTTCGCATATTACCAATATATATAAAGAACGTTTTGAAATTTCAACAAAATTTATTCATTCCCATTCACCCGGGGAAGATCAGTTACAAGACTGAACGGAAAAATTTCCAAACTACCGAATATTTCCGCGTGTGCGCAGCTTAACAGGCATTTGCTCTCGTAAAGCCATTGTCGAAGACGGCAATAAAACGGCTCGCCACACATCACACGTCTCTGAGCGCACTTCTGCATCAGCTGGTGCCAAAATAAAAGCGACACTAGCCGTATATACGTATATCGCGATCTTGAGAGTTTTCCGCGCGTAAATCATGCCTCGGCGGGCGTGCATTTGAGTGCTACATTTATGTACATATATATATGTATATTTCATACTATACTTATATATAAATATATTCGCGACGCGGCTTTCGGCTAATTAAGTTTTCCCGTTTTCTTTTTATGTATTATACGCGCGCGTGCGTCGCCGACTGTCGTTTAATTCATTCACTTAATCATGTGAGACGTTAAACAGTGGATCGACCGATGTCCGGCCTTATATCTGCATGGGTGTACGTATATTATACATATGTTGTGTAGGTTGGGAATAACAAACAAATAGTTGACCCAGCACGTACATAGAGTAAGTGACATTTTAATGCAAAGGAATGTATAGAGACATTATCTTAATTTAATCGGAAAGCATTTAGAGGCTTTTATTCGCTGTCAAAAGCCGATAGTTAATAGCTACTTTCATGATGTAATATCAGTCGATATCTGTATATGAATACATTTCAGTTTATCTATGCCTGTGCATCGTTTAGTGTTAAATTTGGTTCTATAAATATATATGTAGTGAATTAAAAATAACGCAGTTTAATTAATCATTTTTATAAATAATAACTAGTTTTGGCTATTAGGGTTTATTTGATAACTCTAGTTAGATTTTCAAAGAACAAATGATAGATTACTAAATCATTTACATACTTGTAAGATATAAGACAGGAATTTATAGAAACTGAATAAACATGCACAAGTGACATCTGCCATCACAAATGAGATCCTAATTATTGGCAAATTGCCACTGATCGATGAGTCAATGACTTAGTGCGGTTGGTATAAAAATTCAATTAACATCGTTTAGGAACGTTCCACTACATCTTGCGAATTATAATTCAAAATAGTGCCGAGACGAAATTTTCTGATAATTCAAAAGCAAAATATTGGCTCAAATAATAATGAAGGAATGTTGCAGTTAATTTTGTTAACGTAGTTTTTAATTAGAAGCGTTTATAAAATTGTTCCTTTTGTATTTCGTTACTTTCATTAAATGTATCTTCAAAGTATTTTCATATGCTCAAGTCACTGTATATGCAGTTATCTATAAAAATATTACTTAATGTTAACTATAAATTTTTATTAAGCAAACAATATTTTGAAAATAGTATGATTCAAAATCCCAAAAATAAAAATACCAGTATCGCCCTAAATCAAACATAAAAGGATCGTTATCGATATTTCACATGGCGTAAGCATATAGCATAGTCGTCAAATTATGACGACGAACATTTGAATGTAGCCCAAAACTTTATCGACTATAACGTATACAAGTGCGTCTTCCCTTACGCAACGAATATATAGTTTTAATCGTTATTCTCAATTGGCGACAGACGCCACAGCAGCCGCGTGCAAGTAAAACGTTAGAAAATTTACCGGTCGCCACCACCCACTCATGAAAGTGCCAACTATAGAACTGTTGAAACGAGTGAACTAACGCGTATAGAGAAATGTGCGACTGCAAGTATAATATGCCCGCCTCGTTAACAACTGATCTACGGCTAGCGTTGAGATTTTCCTAAGGTCATTGTCATTATTACGATATAAAAGTTATTTAACTGTTTCGCTTTTTTTTTGCTTTACTTAATTGCCCATGATTCTCATTCGATTATCAGTAGGCAATTACTAAGCATTTCAGTGTACCATTTGTTTAGAGCTTACACTTTTCTTTAATACTGGTTTGAAAAAAAAAAAATGAGTTTAACGTTGATGATTTATGTTAATGACATGGGGTCTTTGATTGTTTCTTAAAACTACTATGCATTTTAGATGTTAAACGAAATTAAAGTCGGACGTATATAATGGCATCGATGTATTATTTATTTACTTGTAAGTTGTTTTACTTTAAAGCTATACTTTAAAGAAACTAAAAATGATTTATTTATATTTGAAAAGAAAATTTTCTGGTATGTGAATGCGAAGCCCCATTTATTCTGAATAGGCGCGTCGTTAGTTAAAATGAACTTAATTTGTACATACAATCAGACACACACAGTAATAAAGTCAATCACCTATAGGTATTTAAATAGGAGCGCTCTAATGAGACTTAACATGCGCGCAAAAATTTAAAAAGCATTTTTTTCCGAACTTGCAATTTTCTGTGTTGAACAATAGATCGACACTTACATAATAGAAAACGCCAAGGAAAAGGTTAAAAATTTCCAGTCGCGCGCGCGTTGAATTTTTTTTTTCCAGATCGAATATTATGCTACGACAGATAAGTGTTCTATTGTCGGTCTATCCTGTAATGAGCGAACTCTCCCTTATCAGATCGACGCTCGCGTTCACGCCGCGGCCATTCTGTTATAAACACTCGAGACGCGAGTGTACGGTAAAGCAGAATTTTTTGATTCGCGATTATACATTACGCACTGTATATTCCACAACAAATAGCCGCATTATTGATGCAGTGTGAATTTTTACTATTTCCGGTGGAAAAAAATTGCTGTAGTATTCGGAAGCGTAAATTTTGCTCTATCGTTGGGATGCGGAGATAAGACGATCGTTATGGAAAAAATTTCACAAGTTTCCATTGATATCGTCGATCGCTGTGTCTATACTATTAATCTTCTCGGGCTTATCTTTATTAGTATCCGATGAACTTGATTCTGAGGATTTACTGTATTTTGTCATGGGTCATGCAAATTTTTTTTATCTACGGTCGAGCGATTTATTGGAAAGTTTCGTTTATCATTTTTCTCCCGGTACCAATCTACAATGTTCTATCTAGAATAAAAATTATTTTGAAATCGTTTACAATTTTAATAATATACATATATACTTCATTTGGATTATGTACTATATAACTTAGTTTAATCTTGTCATAAAAATCGTTTGTGTCAACGCAAACTATAGTGTTAAATGTACATATTATGTGAATACAACAGTTTCCACTATAATAGTTAATTACAACCATATATGAAATAATAGTACAAAATCAAAACTTTTATACTGTCAGAATATAAAATTCCGATAATTTAATTAAGTAACGATTGTTGAAGAATAGTTTTTTTTTATTTTTCTACATTTGTATAAAAATACTTTTAGTTAAATAATATTTCCATGTAATTTTCAAAGTTAGTTATGAAATGCAAGGATGAAAGTAGTTTGCGCGATACACGAGTAAGCCGGCGCTTCACAAGGTTGTTCTTTAAAATTAAACCTACGTTGATATAATGGTGTATTTTATTTTTATTACCCTTTATTTAAGATTCGCTATATAACACAACACCCACTAAGAATAACCAAACTGCAATTCGACTGCACCTTTACACGTAAAGACTATTTATAATGTTAACGATAGATACGTGTTTCGTTATGTGATAGCAACTTTATTACTATTATATAGATTTTGCAATATTATTAAGAAAGAATTTTTATTACAATATTTTCATTTCATTGTCCGCGGTACCAATGAAATACTTTATTCTTAAATACGTTCCCTACACATATTATATCGTCCCTAGAAATATAATCTTTATCAGACGCAGGAGCTTGGACCAACGTAAGATAATTCTACGGCAAGTATAATATAACATCGACGCGTCATTAGGCTGCAGTATACGCGAGCGCGCGATAAAAGGGGATGATACGGCTGTTATATAGGTATGCGCCGTGTGGTCATGCCCGACTGACTCTTAACTTTCCCGAACGCAAGAAGATGTTGCTGCTGCCTATATCCTGATGGAATATAGTTTATATTATAATGAGAAAAATGAGCGTTCACCGCAGGATATATACAAGCCGTATACATAAATTATTACTTTCATTCAGGATTAACGCGGACGTAACGGACGTGCACTAGACTCGTAATTATGACGGAAGTACGATTTGTGCGCGCGATTGTGAACGAATTTACAATGACATCTGAGAGGTTGTTGTTGTCGTATATTTGTTTGCTGCATTTAGAAGTTTATCGGAAACCAATTGTGTTTTGTATGTGTAGAAGAAATGTGAGGTATATATATGTCTAATTGAAGCGAGAAATAATCGTGTTGCTACAATTAAAATAGCTTTTCACTTTGTGAAGTCGCGAGACAGGATTTCTCTCGTTGCACCTTCTCCTGCGCGCTCTTACGTCACTGCAGTTTCATAGTGGCATGTGCTAATTTCTCTACTCGCGTACTATATACACAATAAAAACGAACGTTTTCAGATGAATATTTTGAAAGAATTAATAAATGTTTTATAAAACGACAGAATTGCTGCTGTGATGTAATAAATGGTTACCTGACTTTATATTGGACAGGAAAGAAAAAATTAGATTATTTTATTTCCGGATAATTTATAATTTGGCAAATTTAATAAAATTATACGCCTGGCATGGTTTAATTGAATTGAGTGATTTAAAATAATTTTTATTACTTAAGAAATTATTTACATTTGTAAATTTAAGGATAAAAATTAATCTAATTATTTCGGTAAGTAATAAGTGTATTAAAATAGTTTCAAATTGAGATGCTTCTCAAGGCAGACTTAAAACATAAAGCATAATAATAATTTGTAGTATGTAAAAAGTTAAAAGAAAAAAATGATAATTTACTTAAAGTATTGAGTAAACTTTTTTTAAATTACTTCTTCGACGCGTAGTGTTATGTCAGTTAAATTAAGTTTCAAAACCGCGGGAACTTTTAAATCTTTATGTCTACTTTATTTAACGTTAACGCCTACAACTTTTCCTTAACATCTTAATTTTCCCACATACTGGATCTATTAAAAAATTCCATTTTTTAATGATTCAGGTATATAACTATGAGTCTCGCATGAAATCACTCGGTAGATAACCACAGGCACCGGAAAAAGTATATATATATATATGTATCACGATAAAGAAAGCTTATAGAAGTGAAAGAAAAAAAAACGAAATCAATTTTAAAAATCTTTCTGATTCATCGAAGGGTCAACAAACTCGTCTTCCCAGCTGACTCAAACAACCACGCACGTACACGCCTCGTTCCTTTCATCGTCGCACCCTCGACTTTTTCATTCCCGCATAAATATTCGACAACACAATATAACGCGTACACTATTCCGATGTCTCACCGATCCTTACACCCTATATAATGAACTCGAACGATTGCTAAGCATCACCACCGCCGCGTCTCGGCGCTTATGTTCTGCTCATCATCGTCCACCCGCACATCACAATGGCAATTTCTACACACCCGCACATATAAATATATATTTATATATACTAACCGCAGGAGAACAGCGTTGGAAGAAGGACGAAGACGATGAGAGCCATCCTCTTGCAAGCCATCGTGACTGAAGTATAATAGAAACCGGCACGAAAACCAACTATGCACTCCACTATATATATAATAATATATAAAATACTTTGCGCTTTATGCTGCGCTGCTACGTTTCTTCACATTCGCGTACCAGCGCCGCTGATGTGTTATGGTTGATGATAAAGAAAAAGGGCAGCAGCAGCGCACACTCGCAGGTATATAAGTTATAGACAAGTATATGTGTCTGTGTCAGTATATGTGCGCGTCTGTATATGTATATCTATAAGTGAGACCTGCGCCGGTCGGACGTCGAAGCAAGACTGGCGCTCGGCACCGAACGGACCGACCATTTTAAATACCTAGACGCGCGCGCGCGCGCGCACACCCGCGAGAGCGCGGGAAGGATGCCCGGCTCTCTGCATGCTTTTATATAGGTAGTATACAGTGCGGCATGCAAAGAGTCGCCGGTTGACGACGACGACGATGACGCTAAGTGGTTTATTCGGCGTGCGTGATGATGATGCGCCCGCACGTCGTGTGTATATTGTTGGATGTAAGTGGCGCAAGCGCAAATGCGCCCTGGCAGCCGATTATTATTATTATTTCACTGTGAAGAATAGATGTATAGGTGGAATTCTTCGGAAACTTTGCCCTAAACTGATTCAAAAAATGACCAAAATTACATTTGGAGGCACGCCTCTGAAGAAATTTTTTTTCTTGTTCTATGGGTCATATAGAAGAGACGATAAGAACTTGGGGCCAAAGAAAACGGTTAAAATCGGACAATTCAGTGCGCACGTTAAAGTTACATGCATTTGAAAATCGTCAAAAACGACCAAAAACAATGAAAATCTTAAAAATTTCGCGAATTCAGAAAAAACGCTCATTTTTATCATTTTTCACGATTGTTAATATTGGTTGATGATTGATGACTACTTTTCGTCAATTTTTCCCATGTTACATTCCCATAAGAAAAATTGATTTGACTATAAAAGTTCTTATTGTCTCTTTTATGAACCAAAGAACATGCAAAAATTACTTCAGAGGTGTGCCTCCAAATTTAATTTTGGTCGTTTTTGGAACCAGTTTAGGGAAAAGTTTCCGAAGAATTTCACATATGTGTGTTACAAAGTTGCCCTGCGTATGATCCTTATTTTTCTTCTTTTTGGGTCTGCGTTTTATCCCGGTCAAAAATATCCAGGTAGGAAATCAAGATGGATTTCCAGCTGAATTCCAGGTAGATTTCCTATAGTTGGATCAGGTGAATTCACATAGATTTCAGTAGCTTTCCTATACCTAATTTCTAATCAAAATGAGAATAACTACTAAAATTTACGTGAATTCATCTGACCCAGCTAGGAAATCTATCTGAAATCCATCTGGATTTCCTACCTGGATATTTTTGACCGGGTTTATAAAGGCAAGCGGGATTATAAAGGCAAGAGGGATTATAAAGGCAAGCGAGATTTTGAATTTGGTTGGATATTGGAGTAGACCAGTTTCAACTCCGTGTGTATAAAGTTGTACCGATTTTATGTAGAACAGGAGAATCTTATAGTCATTGAGGTGTAAAATTTTCGAATCTTTCCTTTTTTGTTGATGGGTATTGTTTTGGTTTTTATACGGGTGTGGCGTATTGAACCACGTGTTGTACTATACAATACAGATTCTGAACTCGTGAAAAGAAGTTTTTGAATGACTTTTTATCGATGTACTTGGCTTTTAAATTATGTAATTGTTATTTCGTAATATTGGGAGCAAGATTCTTATCGTCATGAATAAATTGAAATGTTTCATCAATGGTTTAAATCTGAGTATTGATTAGATGTCACGATAAAATGTATCCTTTGTCCTAAAGTAACAAATAAAATCATGGGCTATTAAATCTACGATCAATCAATGCAAGTATTCACACTTCATTCAGGTTTAGAAAATTGGCGTAAACAGCTACTATAAAAAATAAATTATGTTTATTTAACGTCAATAAAACTTTACAACCTTCAATTTTCAATTTAAAAACCTGTATCGAAATGTTATTCCATTGTTAGCTCTATAAATGAACAATAATGGAAATATAGACAATTCAAGCAATAAACATAATTTTTCTATTTATATTCTAATAAAGTAAAAAATAATGTAACCTTGAAATAAAATCCAAATTATATATAAAGAAAAATATATATTTATTCGATTATCTTTATATTTCAGTATATTCGAAGAAAGTAAAGTTACATTATCGATATAATAAAATTAAAGAATTAGATATCAACACTTAAGATTATCTTCAATAAGCAGATCAATTAAAATTTTATCATTTTGATACGGCACTCATTAAAATTATAATTATATTCTTCTGCAAACTCAACACTTTTCTCAAACATTGCAATCCTTTTATATAATACTAAATTGTTTGAATACTTTCCAAATTGTATCCTATTCGACTATAACATCTGCCATTTCATTTGATCTAAATATTATGAACTTTTGTGTGAAAAAAATTCCATCCTTCGAACTTCAGAACAGACTTCTATAGAGAGCGCATTTCGTCATTACACGAGAATACTTAAAATTTATCGCACTATCCGCTCGTGCTCCCAGATCTAAAAATCTTTTGTTTCACAATAAAATTCAGCAGCCGGCTGTATATAACACAAGTGCGTGATTTACGATTTCGCGAGGTACATGTGTGTGTGTGTGTATATATATCCTCAGTAGCGGCTTTTGCGCGCTGCTCATACACTTGCATCAGTCTCCTGCGGAGCGTAATGACTCTTTGCGGCTCTCCCGGTTTTTCTCTCCACGCAACTCCTCGGAGAATACCGGATTAGTTATTTGCGAGATTTCACTCGGTGGACGAATGTTGCCATCGATCCCAGGATGCTTTACAGATACTGAACATTTGTCTGTAAGCGATGTGGTCAGGATCGGTGTATTGAAATGGTTTAGTTGGAGTATATTGTTAAAGGCAAAGGAAATTTACGAGTCGATACTTAAAAAAGTGGAAAGTAAATTTAAAATATTATCGGATTTACTTTGACGTAAACATAAATAACTTTGAAATTAATAAAATGTTCGAATCACGTAAATACGCTTTATTTATACATACTTTTCATTCTGCGTTCGTCACTACAATAAGTATTCGTCATTATGTGACAAACCATACGTTCATTCTCCATATTGATAAAAACGTGATCTTCGTCATATATCTTCTATTCGAACGTTTCACCGATGTATACAATCATTTTGTTTTGTTTTACATAATTATTGACTTCGTTTAATTTTTAATTCACTTCCTTTGTCTGTTATATTATAAAATATATTATCTATTGTTACATAATTTAATCAGCACTGGATGACCAGTGAAGTATTTATATGCAACAGTCAATATACACTGAAAGTAAAGAAAATTATAATCTTATCAACCAACAATAGAGTTATTCGAACTTTTCAGGGACATACATATGTCGTCGATATAATAAGTTTTATAAATATTGTGACGATTAGCTTGAAATTATCAATGTAACTGTGAAAATTTTTCATGTCATGTTTCAAAATCATAAATCAAATTTTCAAAGATTATCAAACTACAATGGAGTTTTTCAAACTCTTCAGCAACAAACAATACTGCCAATGAGTTTTATAAATATTATGACAATTTACTTAAAATTATCGATTACAGTGGGAAGTTCGAGTTATTTTTCAAAATCATAAATCATATTTTCAGATAAATACATGACTAAATAATGTATCAAGATAAAACGCAAACTAATAACAAATGATAAACATTCACAAACTAGATAATTAACTGTTATTCCGAAAAATAAAATAGCCCATTGTGTTCAGTGGAGTAAGAGTTGCTCATTTGGCGAACAATAGCTAGAACCCGAATGCACATTTCATAATGCCAGTGTTCGTTATGGGGCGCGTGCACGTATGTGTGGGTAAATAGCGATACATCACGTATAGTATACTCAGCCACACTGCGATAGTCAAATCGGTCTGTGTGATTCAGGCAGAGCAGCCGATTTTCATTGCGGAAGCATAACTAACGCGTGCGATCTCGGGAATTTATTTTCCTCAAAACGAATGAATATTCCGTATTCTTTTGTTCTTACAGCTAGAAAAAACATATATCTTTTTAGAATAAAATATAATAGCGCGTGACAAAAATCCTAAGACGAGGGGAAAATCTCATGAGTCTATATATGCGCGTATGTTGATGAGAGGCTTATGTTTATTTAATTCGGTGAAGCATATACGCAAATGAGCAGCGAGAGCGGGATGTAATCGTTTAATTTCCTGATCAAATATTTTGCGCGTGTTCGCAGTTGAATTTTGCGTTATAATAATAATCGGGCGCACAATTGAATGCCGCGCGGTTCTTTCCATCGCGCAAGGTGCGCGAACACTTGTTTCTTGCGTTATTCGCGCACTTGATATACATATGGATGGTAAAAGTATCAATTCAACTTATTGACTGCATTGACATTCAAAATTCTATAGAGTATACCTGGCGCTTGTGTATATCTTGCCGATCGGTAGTGTGTACATATACATATATGTATAGACATAGTGTAAGTGAACAAAAAGTATTATATTATGCCGTAATCGAAGACTACATTCTTGAGGACGATTACATCGCGTTGCGTATCACGCTTCAGATAATACGTGAAGATTAATCCAATATATATTTAATTAACTTTTTTCAAATGATAATATATGACCAATGCAAGACAATTAATAAATTATGCATCGAGCCGCGGGGAAGTTGAAAGACCATCGGTATGTAGTGTAATAAATTGTATTGGTACGTATATATTATAAAGCTGCGTCTTTTAAAAATTTTATACGCATCAAAGTAGCTTCTTCCATAAAACTGCCGGGGAAAATTGACAGCGGCAAAAATAATGGCCAATATATAACATGTAGGTATATGTACGTTGCGCATATAGTGGCCTACTTGAAAGCAAAGAAAAAAAAACTAAGTAATTTCGCTGTTCTCCACTTTCTTTTCAGCCTCATGCGCCTCGCGAACGTACACATTTCATTATGTCACTTAACTATATGTACATATATATAATTCGCTACAAAATTTGGAAAGTAACATTTGAAGAATTAGGTAATAACTAATTCTCATACTCCCAGTGTATTAACACAGAATTTCACCTCCCTTTTTGTATCCAGACTAATGAGCCGCGCAAAAACCTTTAGAAAAACAACGTACAAGACACAGCTGTGCATAGAACGTAAATACACGCATATATATATACACACAACAAAACGCAGATTTCAATCAACGTTCGCTTTTTGTCACCTATTCTATATACATTACATATCATACACACACAGTTATATACACATGCCTGTGTCATTCTTTGTTCAAATGAAAGTATAGAATACGCATATAGTTATATATATATATGTACAGACACACGCGACGTATACGCAGCATCCGGATAGTAATCTCAGCGTGTGTATATATATATATATATATATATATATACCCGGACCAGGCGTTATTCGCTCGCTCGCATGCTTGTCCGCGCACCCGGAAACCCGGGACCGGCTTGTGAGGTTTACCTTACTATTCTCAAGTCAAGAAAAACCGCGCGCGCGCGTTCGGCCTGACGTCAGTATGATAATAGAGGCCGATAACTGTACACCTTGCGCGTCGCACATTTTTTCTTTTTCCTCTCCCTCTCTACCTTAGCCTCTCGTACTGTAATTATGATCAAATATTTGCGCAAATTAGAGCGAACGATAAAATAAATAAACGAAAAGATACACACGCGGTGACAAAGCAACAAATGCGCTCACTTGAAAAGATTGCGTGCGCTGGAAGCGGACGAGCTCTCCTGCTCTTTCTCTCTTGAAAGGAAAGTCGTTAGTTCTTTTTTTTCTATTCTCAAAATAAAAAGAAACGGGGAGGGGAAGCGTCGGCGACACCCCCGGAATTTCTACCGAGTTAAACGCGAAGGACCTGTTTAGGCTAGCCGCTCACGTTCGCTGCACCATTTGAGCCCTCCCATATATATGTGTGTGTGTGTATGCGTTCACCGCTCTTCGTTTTGGAATCCTCCGCGTGCCGCGTGTGAAAGAGCCCGCGTTGCATTCTACTATATATATATATATATACGTACACCGCTTCTCTCATGATGCAGCAGGGGGATATATCTTTATACCTTTCCCGTTGGGGGGGGGGGGGGGCATCTCCACTGCACTTTAAACGCAACGCGTGCATCATTCGGTCTGACTCACTAAAAGGAACGTGTACAATACACCCCAAACGTTGTGGGTTCTGCGCTTTACGTATATATATATGGTATTAAATGTACCGGAACCAGTTCTATAATAGAAATGATTTTTCTATTCTATATATATATATATATAAGTATGCGGAAAATAAAGACGCGCTAAGAGTTTGCCAAAGAATATTAAAAATTACCACAAATTATGCTAATATATGCCCGCAGAAGCTGTTCTCGCAAATTCGCAAGTGCATGATTCACAGTGTGTATATCCAGTACCTCATTTTTTTTCTCTCTCATTCGCGTACACTGTATAGTTTTCTCTCAAATTTCTTTTTATTCCGTCCGAGCCTCCGTTTTGATACATATGTACGCGTCTGTTATAGCTGCAGCGTATATAATACAATATATAGGGAGCATTATAAACCGGGCGTACATTTCAGCGATACGGCTATCTCGTTAAAACAGTCGATCCGCGCAGATATTTCGCCAAATAAAGCAATAGCAAGCGTCCGTTCCGCCTTGCGGTTTCTCTCTCTCTCTCTCTCCTCCCTTTCTCGCCTTGCACTCGCGCGTGCAAAGCTGCCACCGCTCGTTTCCGCGTATATATATATATATATGTACATACATTTCTATATACCGGCGCATATAGTACTCTCTAAAGTTGAATTAGTGAAAATTGCTCCACCATTTCAATTAGTGGAAAAAACTACTAATTTATTAGTAAATATTCAATATTTGATAAGTATTTTTTTAAAAACTACTAATCAAATTAGTAGAAAATACAAATTAAATTAGTAGTTTTAAAAAACTATTGAATGAAATAGTAAATATGCACTAATAAATTAGTAGTTTTTTCCACTAATTCAAGTGGTGAAGCAATTTTTAGTAATTCAACTTTAGAGAGTACCAGGTGCTTTTTCTCGCATCTCTCGTGTCTGTCAACTCTCGTTGACTCTTATAATTTCATCCCACGAGCGAATAAAGAAGAAATATATATTATACCCTATGGCAATAAAAGCAGTAAATCAAACGGTTGGCTCCCTTCTCACAACCATTAGTGTCACACATAGTATAGAGCGTTGCTTATTTTTCCAGAAATTCGTGAAAAGACCTTCGGTGAGTTTACGTGTATATATATAAACGCGCCCACCGAAGGCTGTGTGCTATTGGCGTGGTCACATGCCTCTGTGTGTAGTATATACATATAGATAAATCGCTATAATACGGACGCGTGCGAGAGCCGGTCACATGCCGGTGCGAGACAGATTATGGATCTCTCGGTCCTTTTTTCTCTCTTTCTCCTCACCCGTTTTTATCACGAAGATTTGTATGCGTTTGCGCGCGAGCCTGCGGTTAGATTTTTTCTCCCCCTCTGCGCAAGAGATCATTGTTTTTTTTTTAAGCAGGCAATTGTATTGTGTATGTGTATATGGGTCTAGCGGTTCGGTGTCTGACGTATCTATATACCGTGTGTATAACGATTTTTCTATAGCCTTTCCGAGTGAAATTTTCTCACGTGGAGTTTAGTGTGCGAGTTTTCCGTTTGCTATATTATGTGAAAGATGATGGAGGGTGTTACTGGAACCTACCGATTGCGATATAAACTTTGAGGGGTACTTTTTGCGAGTTATTATAAACTGATGTTTTTATGAGTTGTTTTGCTAGTTGACAATTAGTAAAAAAAATGCGTAGTAGTTAAAAGATCTATAATTAAAAATTGAATGGACAAGGAAAGCCATTACTAGAGAGTCGCATAATGATATCTATATAATGAGGATACTTGTATTTCCAGACTACAACTACGAAGATAAATTAAAAGTTTGATAAATATTAAATTTAGATAATTTTTCAGTATCAGGAAAAAGGACGTGCCACATAGGACCGGTGTTCGTTATATCTGGATATTGAAAGCTTTTTTGGGATAAGTTTTTAAATGAAGAAATACGAAGTAAATTGCAAGATTATACTGATGTCATGTTTTGGATATTTTCTGTATTACTATCAAAATATCTTGAAAGAAACTCTATTTGTATACAATTTCAAAATGAACGAAAATTGAGGGGACAACCTTTCGTTTGCCTTTTCAGAATCAAAAGATATACACAAGTAATCTTCCATGAATTATTACGACAGTTTAAAGTTAAATCGTGAAAATGCATTGATAAATTGCTACAAGTAGGAGATTGATTTTATACATATTTTGATGCGGTTTTATAATTTTGGAAGAAATAATACATTTTGATTTTGAAAAGGTAAACGAAAACTTGCTTCCTCTACTTCTATTTTTCACTTTTAAAATTGCATAGAAACACTTCCCTTGATTAAACGGTTACTGTTTAAAGAGGCTTTTTTCAAGATTGTCTCAAATTAAAACAGAAAATGTCTAGAGGTAGAGTTTTTTGAAGCATTAGGGATTAATATTACAGCGTTCTTCATATATTTTCACATTTAAAAACCCCGAAGTTGAAGTTAAGTCAGTGAACCGGATATCTGACACTCTCCTAGTTTGTTTGGAGACTAATAGAAAAATTGAAAATATGAGTAATGAAAGTTTCTAGTGTTAAAAAAATTTCCTTATGCAGAAATTAGTCACTGTGGTAACATGTGAAATAAAAAATTTAAGGATAGCACCTATGGATTTGTCATCAATAAGAAAGATGTGATTGATAAATGAATGAATCATTTTCAAGATTTCAAAATCTTCACATTAAAATGTTATAAAAAATACAAAATAGTTTATATTTATCCTTTTAAAAACTATTGTATTATTTATAAAATTATATTTTTAATATTGATAAAATTTTAAATCTACATTTTAATATACTTCCACGTATTTATAGAAAATAATTAAATTTTGTTATGTTGTATTTGATTTTTATATTCAAGGTATCTTTTTGGCGATTTAATAATTTTAAATCAAAATTATTGAACAATCGATGCTCAATGTTAGAACTGATTATTTATAAGTTTTCATAATTTTTTTAGAAACAATACTTTGCATACAATTAACTCTTAAATAATTGTAATCATCACATTCATAACTTAACATTTAAGAAATAAAAAATACCTTAAATATAAAAATCGGGTACAAAAATAAAAAAAAAACTTAAAATTTTATGCACATAATTTACTTTGAAAACATTGTTGTGTACTTTTCTAAATTTTCTACTTTTGAATACTATAATCGTTTGTGTTTTACGTATATAGAACATACTCTGATTAAAAAAAAGTTATTAAAAGGCTATTTTTTTGGATAAACTAACTTTAATGTGAAATCAAGTTTTGAAAAACTTAACAAAATTAAATTATTTTTCATAAATATACGCTATTTACTTATAAATTAATTCAAATGAAATATTATCATTAAATTTCTCAGTGAGGTTTTTTAAGTCAAAAGAAAGAAGTGAATTTCATGGACAAAAATCAGTGTTTTTATTTGACAATTTTATAAATAAAAAATGTATAATATTTATTATTAATTCAGGTTAAATTCAATATTATAGATTTTCCATTCTAAAATCTACAAAACTAAATATACATAATCTTAAAATGATATATTGTAAAGTTTGTTCAAAATATTTATATCTCATTTTATACATTTATTATTACTTGGATAGTCGTTGCAAATTTCTTAAGAATTTTGATGTTTAATCATCCTTTAATGACGAAGAAAATATATTTTTGATAAAACTAAGCTATATTTTTAATTTTCAGTAAGACGTTATTTTAATTACGCTTGAGCATAGATCAGTAGCATAAACTGTCTCATACTTCATAAAATAATTATCAGACGCATTTGCATAAAACAAATTTAATAATATCTACTTATAAGAAATATTTTTAAAAAATCGCAAAAATATATGAAGTAATTAAGAATATATTTTGAATGCTCAATTGAATGTATCCTATATCAAAATCAAATTAAAGATATAGTTAAGTTAAGATATTAAAACCACGAAAGATAAATCTATGAAAGTAGTGTAAAAGAATAAAATATGAAACTATGAATTTAAAAAATAAATACATACTCTTTCACTGTAATATTGCGGGTTTTATATCATAAGAAATAAATACAAAATTAAAAATAAAAAAGCTTGGAATTGAAAAAATCAGTCACCAAGCTTATTTTCTTCGATGGTAATGTGAAATCAAAGGATATCATGTAATACCCCATTTTGTTCATAAAATCTCATATTTGACAAAGCATATCGCATACTTTGACTATGCACATATACATCGATAGATTTTATTTTTTTTTATTAATTAAGGATCTGTTCGCTTTATTTCTCATCAATAATACCATTGGTGAAATTTCTAACTATAGATTATATTTCAACAAGTTCATTCATTTGACAATATTACTTATTTTAATTATTTAATTAATTATTTATTCATTTATTTAATTCATTACTTACACACGTTCGTTTTCTCACACACATACAACCACTCGCATTGCATCCCAGGCATACTTATACGTACACGTAGAATCGCGTGCTGTACTCGACAATTGCTCCCACGGTCGAGACGGATGACCGGTTTTTTTATTTAGAATATTCGTCAAACAGTGTCTCTCCCTTTATGTTATCAGAAAATATAAAATAAATCGCGTATTTTGTTTTGCCTTTTTTTATTTTTTTCCCGTCGCGCGATAATCACTGCTTTTTGCTACTGAGCGTTTCGAGTATGCAGGTACAGAGCGTATAGACGTATAATTGCAAAACCGTATATCGATCTCTAATGAGTTTCAGATCGAACCTTAAGATTCTCGTATATGACGTTTGTGAGCGAAATGATACTACCTCATACCTATTATTCAGATCATTGTTTTTTGCGAATGCATTTTACATATGATTTTACAATTTGTTTATTAAATCACTTGTTAACTTTTGTACAATTACAAAGCAAAAGAAAATCGGCATATAAATTTGACAAAATGTAATTTACTTTTGCTTAGAAAAATATATATATATTTGTAGCTTTTTGGCAACAAGAATTTGTAGAATCGTATTAATCAATTTATAGATTGAAAATAGATTTTTTGATACGGAGTATTTAAAATAAAAATTTGATCACAGAATTCTCAAAATTAAGTAGATCAAGTACTTAATTATATTAATTGAAAAATTAATATTTTATTACGTTTTTTTTTATAAATTAATAATATACTGAGAGTGCTAAAACATAAATAAATAAATTTTTAATTTTCTATTTTATTGTAAAAATCCAATGCAAAAGCATCTGCAATGCAATGATTAAGTTTTATTTTTTACATTAACTAGTTATCAATAACTTAATTTTTACTATATCAGAGAATTAAATAATCCAGCGTTAATTTATGCGATTTCATTATTTTACAATATTAACTACACATATTTGCTAAAAGTATAATAGTTACGATTAAATGATTAAAAAAATACAACAATATTGCATCTCCATGAATCATGAAGTTACGTCTCGAACGCATAAGACATGTAATGTACAAATAACCTTATTTCCTAACACTCGTAATTTCCTAAATATTTCTGAAACTCACATTCGATACGTTCTGTACGCGCATAAAAGCACACAAGTGCGGTAAATTAATCGAGATAAAAATGTCATTGCGCGAAAATACACCAGACGATCGGGAAAGAATTTTGTACTTTTCTAGGATCATCCGTTCGTTGCCGTGAAAGAACGCGATAAGAGACTCTGCCGAAAATTTATGGGAGAATCTACTTTGAGACAGAAAGAAGTTAGAAGACGCACCTCGGCGGGAGGCACGAAAGTGAGAAAAGGTGAGAGGTAGCGAGTTGTGAATGTGAGAATGCAAGCCCATCCCGATGAACGCATAATAGAATTAATTGAGAGTTCTCAAGACATAAGTGGACAACTACCGTAACATCTTCTCCTTGTATCGTTCACTCGCTTCCCGTGAGAAAATAATAAAATAAAAAGTGTCTATACGCGTGCGATGAGTAGGGACAGAGACAGACATGGAGGGAAACAAAGATAGCGGAGGGCAGGAATGAATAAAGAGACAAAGACAAAGAGAGAGGGAGAGAGATAGAAAGAGAGGAGGGAACAGGAGCGTTTAAATTTTTGAGCGCTTAGCTTGGCGGGACTTAAGGGCGCGACGCGGTTTCTTTGACACGTCCTCTTCCAGGCAAGACGAAGTCGACTTTCGTTTCGAAGAGATCAAAGGCAAGGAGATCGGCGCTACTGATAATGGCGCTTTCGGCGGCGCCATCGGCTCTACCAGCGGAACGGTGTTCGTGCTACTCGTGCTAGTGCTGCTGATGCTGCTGTTGCTAATGCTACTGCTACAGCTGATGCCGTTGCTACAACTACTACTGGACTGCGCATGATGCTGCGATTGCTGCAGCTGTGGCGGTGCTTGAATGCCCAGCATCGCATCCGCTTCTCGTTCCGTGGGACTATGTACAGCCATGTCGGCTATGGGAATGAAATCAAGTCCGTCGCTGACATTTCCCTCGACATTTGATAAGACACCCTGATTTGCCAGAGCTTGCAAGTCCTCTGTGGGCAGCGGCATTGATTGACCACAGCCGAAACACACTGGTATCGCTGGCGATTTTGATCGCCAGTACTGCAGCTCTGTTTTGCATTTGTTTAATTCCTGCAAATGAAATAACTTCTCTTTATCGTCAGTCCTGCTTATTAACTATGATTTCTATACTTATTTAACTAATTAATATTCAATACTAGATATAAATAATTATGCAAATGTATTAGATGTTTATAACGTAAAAACATTATATAAATTCATAAAAAATCATTCATTGTACTTTTTTTTTTAGAAATTTGTGAATTTGTGTTATCAATAATTCAGTGATGCAAGGTCTTTAACTAACTAGTACTTCTTAAAATATATTAATTGATATTATTTTTTTCAATTGTATGATCTAAATTTTAACTGTTAGTTTGTATTTAATGAGGATTTGGATAAGTGATTACGACTAGAGACTTAAATTAACGTATAAAGACCTTGCCTCAAACTTACGTAGAGTGTACCTTGGTAAATACCTGTAGAAGAGTGCTGAACTTTCTGGACGTTTCTTCATTCTTTTTGTCATTTTCATCGAGCCTCGTCGCGTACTCGACAATCTGCTTTTGTTGCTCGGCAATTTTGGCTTTGCAATTCTTCAAGTCTCGGCGCATGAGGCTGAGCTGACTATTGTAACGTTTCATACCCTGTTTGATCTTGCGAATGCGTTTGCGCAGCACCATGTTGGATTGAGGTGGCGAGGCCGGCGCCGCCACGCTGCCGTCCAGGGCGAGGCTACCGCCAGGCTCATCGTTGCCGGAGCGGAGAGGCGAACCCTCGCCACCGCTGCCGCTGCCGCGCGCCTTACCCTCTGACACACTCAGTGGTGCTGCATCCAAGCACAGAGAAAATTTATTCACACTCGTCAATGCTGCAATATTGTGATTTTTAATCATTCGTCATGACACTTCTCGCCAAAAGTTACTTTGTTGGTTGCCCAAAACTGTGGTACATTTTTTAGTTCAAGAAATCAAAAGATTTCAAATCAAGGAGTTTTAAAATGATTTTAATTTTTCATTATAAGTTTTACAGTATTATTAGGTATGTTAAAATATCAAAAAACACTTTCTACACCTGCACATTTTTTTACAATAAACATCATAATGAAATTAAAAAAAAAAAATACAATAGAAACACTCAAATTTTTTTAATAACAATTTTTATCTAATATCAATCAAAATAATTTATCAAAGTAACCTTTTTCGAGAAATCTTAATCAAATTTTAATAAAATTATTGTTTTGTTCTATAAATTAGAATAACTTTTAATTATAATAAAAATCTCATTCAAATAAACTGACAGGTTCATATGTCAAAAACCTATGAATAAATATTATATAACACTATTCCAGACATATACAGGAGAAATAAGTAATGCTTACAAGAAAATGTTCCAGCAAGATCAAGAAACTCAGCGCCAAAATAAGGTATTTCGGGAAGAGTAGGTTCAATGCAATCTTTAAAGTACTCCATGGCCATTGTGCTTAGATCAAAAAGTTCATCTGTCACTTTATAGGGCCGAGCTAGCTTAGGCGTCACTTTAATATAGTGTAAAATTCGGTACACCTCATCCAATATCTGAAAATGATTGATAATATATTAGATATGTACAGCAGAAATATTGGAATTATCATTATAGTGAAAATAAGTTTTAGTTAGTTTTTTTCTTTGTATTATAATTTAGAATTATTTTTTTACTTCGCCAGGAAAGAAGCAACAATGTTTCCGTTCGATATGTTTTCCAAAACTCATTTGTAAAAGAGTAAGCCGCATGTGCAATGTTTCAATAATATCTGATTCACAGGCCAATGGATGGTTGCGCCTAGCTGATTCTCTTCTTGGCATTTGTGCTTTTATAGCTTGAAAACGACTAAGCATCTGAGTTTGTAAACGTTGAAATGTTGAGTTTAAAATAGATCCACAGACTTTATCAAATTGATGACAGACCTGTATAAAATTTAAAAACATTTCATATTTTGTTAAACAAAGATTACAAAAACTTAGACTAATTTTTAAATACTCACTGGACGTAAATGAGCTATTGCATTATAATCTAAATAGCCCAAAACTTTTTGTAAAATTTCAATGGGCATATCTAGTAAATTAATATAAGAGCTACTTTCTGCCATATGTACAGGAACAACTGCACCACTTGTAGACAAGCCAGCTTGTGGCTGATTTCTTCGTGATGAACCTGGTAGTCCTGCCTCATATGTAAATGTGGAGTTATCAACATTGCTACTGCTACTAGATAGCCGAGTGGAAACCATTTTGATAATTTATGTTTAAAATGAGAAGTAACCTAAAACAAAATTAATATATTATTAATTATACATTAATATCGTTAATTAAATTTGAATATACTATATTTAATAAAGAAAAATAATTTTTAATAAAAAAGAAAAAATGTTATGAATTGAATGTACATTATATTATCAATTTTGTTAATAATAAAAGTACTGCATTTAATGTTATTTATTTCATAGCTAAATCTTTGAATTATATTTTTATCACTATATGAAGTAATACATAGAAAGATCTAATGGAAATATACATTTGTACAATTTTTAAGAAAGGTATAATTTTGTTTAATTTTTTGTTTGCAAATACATTTTCTAATATAATACCAAAACTAACATGAAATAAATAATATTATATCAAAGTAATTTTGTAAAGCTTGTTATAAAATATATCTTATACATTTTTAATTAAAATTTAAAATAAAATTTTATATTTTTGTAGAATTTTTTTATATAAATTGTTCATAAAATACTTTTTATTTTATTTACCTATTTTATTTTAAGTTGAGATAGTTCAATTTTTAATAGTTGTATTATATACTTGAAAATTGATAACATTAAATATTTTTCACAGTCTTTTATTGTTTATCAAAACTTATAAATGTAATGTTCATTTTTTTATAAAAATGAAACTAAAATATGAACTATAAATATGAAGCTTATAAGTGTAAATGAATCAATAATTAAATCACTTTTTTATATCTTTTATAATCTAAATCAATAGTTAATTTGTAATCCAAAATACTTTCAACAGATTTTTAATTTAGTAAAAATAAATGTAATTACTTAACAATTTTTTTATTTAAACATGGCTCTTTTCCTAATGAATAAAAAAATATAACATCTAAATAGTTATTGTTTTTTTTATTATAAGAAAAGTAAAAGTAATATAAATATATATCTTATATGAAAAATATAAAACTTTGTGAAGTATCAAATTAGAAAAAAAATGATAATAATATTAATATAGATTATAATATACACTCTTAATCCAAAGGATGAAAATTAAGTCACCAGTACTAAATTTGACCAAATATTACAAAAAGTTAAAACTAGTACTACCTATACTTATGGATAATTTTATAGAACCAATAGATTATTTATAATCAAATGATAGCCCCTATCATATAAGAAACAAAATTAATAAAAGAGGAAATATACAATTTCTAGGAAATAATCAGTCAGTTCAGTTGTGTGATTTGATATCAGAATTCACTTCAAATCAATTGAACAAGAATAGTGTAAGCACTTAAATGTTTACAGTACCTGTCTGCAAAAAGACATAAGTAGCCCACAGTAAAAAATGAAGCAACAAAGTGCTATAAAAAAGGACAGATAGTACACAGGGATCCCCACACACAGTCAGAGAGAAAGAGAAAGAGAGAGAGAGAGAGAGAGAGAGAACTCACCAGTGCAGCAGTAGCAATAAAAAAAACGGAGAGACAAAAGTGAGCAAATCGTTGCCCCTTTTTTTTAAAGTCGCCTCATTATTATTCCGTCTCGTTCGCTTGCGTTTTCTCGCGTTCACTTTGGAAAATGAGAAAAGCTGTCGTTGCTACAACTGTATGTGTATATGCATTCGCTTCTCCATCCCAAAGCAAGCGTCAACGAACGTCGTCGGCGACAACGACGACGACGATGAAGTCGCAGAACAGTCCAACGGAGAAGTCTCAGGGCGCGAGAGTGAGACGGGACGATAGCACACACATTCACACATCGACACACTGCGGGGGGAGAAAGAGGATTCTCACTCCTTCCGTCGTACGTCTATATGTATGTACGTTTGTGCATATCAGTGGATATGTGTGTGTATGTGTGTGTGTGTGTGTATGTGTGTGGTGAAAAAGAGAGGGAGCTATCAGACACGGGAGAACGGTAAAAAAAGTTATCCTCTCGGCGGAGGTCGCGCAAGGATACCTCCGCGACGATCCTAAGCTGCGGCGTTTTTTCCCAAAAAAACTGCTGCTGCTACGGCGGCGGCGAAAGGGACGCTGCTGCTGCTGGCTCTCCTCCGCGGTGCTGCTACTGTTGCTGCTCTGCCACGGAACGTACGCACACACACGCACACAATGTGAGCGAGCGAGTGCGAGAAGGAAAGAGAGAGGCGTATAAATACGTTGTGCTCTGCTCCGTTTTACCGAATAGTCCCCCGTGTTCTTACCCGAAAATGGAAAGTTTATGAGCTTTGGGAATTTGTCCACTCACAGAGGAGGTCTCCTGCCAGAGGATAGCTTGGAAAATACGTGAAAACTCGGCGAAATTTCAGCGGAAAACAGCCGCCGAAGACTCGCGACCGCGTCAAGAGAGTGAGCGAGAGAGAGAAAGACACAGCGAAACGGACCGTTCCACACGTATACTTACACACAGCACACACATAGACACACAGCGATGTAGCCGTGCACCGACAACGAAGAGAAAAGAGGAAGAGAGAGTGTGCGTGCGTGCATATACGTATATATATATGTATATACATGACTTGCGAGCGCTCGTATTGCACACAGTGTCGAGAAAGAGAGAGAGAGAGAGCGAGAGAGAGAAACGACATAGAGGAGAGATGAATATTGTTGAAAGCGCTTGAAAACAGGCAAGAGAGACAGAGATATATAGGCCGAGAGAGGCATACGTATGTGCGTATTACAGAAGGATATTTACCATAAACATATAGTCAGATAGATTGAGAAATAAGTACATCATTAAATTATTAACGAGTAGTTACCGAAACTCAGCAACGTTGGCTTCTACTCCAATCCCTTGGAAATAGAGAGGGAGAGATGGGTATGTCTCCTTTCCGCCAGTGACAACAACGGTGAACGGCGGCGTATTGTCCCCCTATATGCTCCTCTTCTGGCACACTCCGCCTCTCTTCGCGGGCGCGCGCGCTATTTGTTTCTTTTCCCGTACAATCGTGACATGTTTGTCTTTGTCGGCGCGTTATACCAGCAGAGAGAGAGAGAGAGAGAAAGAGAGTCTCCTGCCTCTCTCGTTGTGCACAAGCAACGAAGCAGCGCAACCAACCGCTTTGCTGTTGCTGCTGCCGCTGCTGCTGCTGGCTATATAACCAACAACGTATATAAATCTATCTGTGTCTTTGTCCCACGCACAGCCAAGAGAGCTATGCCCGTCCTTCGCGCCCGCGCACACAAGAAGGTTGTGTAGTAGGATATATACACGCGTATATAGACGTTATAAGCGCGCACGCATACACCAAAGAGACATATATATATATCGTCGTCGTCGGCAGTTTATATATACATATATACACAGCGTTGTTGCTGCTTGAAAACTGAGCGAAGGCACACACTACTATGATGTATATATGTATATATACGTGTGCACACACGAACGCACAATGCAACGCGCTCTCCGGTCCTCGGCAACGACGACGAGACTACTTCGGTGTGTTCAGTGGTGTTGCGAGCGCGCGCGCGCGCGTGAAAAAAGGGGGCCGTGCTCGCGTAAGAGAGAGAGAGAGAGATAGAGAGAGAGAGAAGTGACGATTGACGGAATGGCGGCGCTGTTCGCCAGGTTGCTCCGGATTTTTCGAACGCGCACGCGGGAAATTCGCTGATTAATTTTTTTGGCTACTGTTAATGGTGTGATAATGTGGATCTTTGCAAATGTAGGTTCGATAGTCACTGTAGGATAATCCATTTTTCAATGCAACATATGAAGCGTATGACAATTCGTTTCCTTTCTGCTCCAAAGTATATAAATTGATAATTAACAGTTTATTTGCAAAGAATTAAAGTTTTATTTGTCAAAAATGATTTAAAGAAGTAAAAGCAATGAATTTGCTTATAATTTCTTAATAAATTTAATTGGTTCTTATATTTCATAGAGTTCAAGAAAACACACATTAATGACATTGCAATTTAGCAATGTATGCCGTGCATGATTAAACTAGTAATCGATCTTTTGTTTATTATATATTTTCAATTTCCTTTTTAACTTTATTGGTTAATTTCTATTAAAAATAAACGTTTTGCAATTTTGCTATCAAATATTAACAGACATTGTTGAAAAATACTTTGTGGAGATGTTTAAAAAATTGTTATCAGCTACTTATTTCGGACAAAAATAATAATTTACATACTTTATTAATGATATCAATATTTTAAAAATATTTATTGGTTGGCTTTACATATGTGTATCAGTATTAATTCCTTATCTTATCAGAACAGTTTATTTTTTAGGTATATAATTACAATAGAAACGGCAATATTTGTTATTGAATCGCGTATTATGTTAGGTTTGATATCATTCATAAACATTTCTGAAAGCTTAAAGAAACGTTTATATATTCAACGTCGTTTATTTCCACTATATGTTCTTTCGTTATATGTATGCTTTTTAAAATATTTTAAAAATGAATGCTTTTTAACAACGTAGAACATTCGTATTATTCGCGTATTTTTATTTTTAATCAATTACGCAGTATTTTCAGGGTCTAAATTTTGAAAATAAAAATATTAATTATTTTAAATGGTTTCGACGAATCGATGAAATTGTTAAACATGTATTGTGCATGTATCATAAAATATAATACGTGTGTGTGTAAAGAATATAATATTTTGTTAATATAAATAAGAATTTTATAAACAAAATCTTGGTGCCCCGTCGATGTCCCTCGTCGATACGGACGAATCTGCTGAGGTCACCTTGAATGAAAATTTTCGGTAGCTAGTCATAAATTTTAATAAAGTAGCCTACACCTCAGCAGGTGCCCGATTACCCAACTGGAGCCCTAAATAGGATCAGGATTAACTTAAACTAAGCTTAGCTGGTACCACAATTATACAGTTTGAAATAGGCTCCGAGAATATACCCAATACGATTCAGAAAGAAGCTACGTCTAAACAGAGAATGAATCAAGCCCTAAGTGAAGGTAAGGGTCCAAGAAAGTTTGACACAAGTATTCCTATTAAGAACCGTCAAGGCCCAGGTATGAATATGACCCCGATGCGGACTGATGAAAGGGTTTGACCTGGCTTAAGGAGGTGCCTTTTCAAAACCTTATGATTTTGCTAAGGCGAAGATCAAGATCCTTCTGGTCAGTTACGCCATAAATTTATTTCTGGGTTATACCCTATTTTATACGAGTTTCATTATTTATTACTCTGCAAATATTTTTTGTTTTCCTTCCTTTCAGGGCAATTTTTTTGTATACTTATAAACTTCGCCCCTAAAACCCGAGGTATTAATTGAAACATCACGGCACTCAAAAATATATAGTAATTTTTTCACATTCCATTTTGTTTCTCAAAATATAATACATATTATTTATTGAAATTGCAAAGGAACGTACCTAGTTCTAATAATTATACGTTAATGTGATTTTCATATAGATTCATATAGATTGTTCATCGAGAGATAAGTAAAACAAAACTATAGTCAGCACAATACCACAAAAAGATAGTTTGGCTAATTCAAAATTTAAAAAAAGAAGTTGATAATTTTATGCTCTTTCTTATAGATTTCAACAAACATAATTTTATTAAACCTTTGAGAAACCGCAAAATTTGATGTAATAAAAGAAAAATTAAAGTAAAACAAAAACTGACTAATAAAGTCAATAATTATGTTTCGAGATACTGAGATAAAAAAAAACATTTTTAGTTTCATCGACACACACGCACGCACACATACATGTACAATTTATATATGCCTTTTTCAAATGATATTATATTTTTCCACCTGAAATGACAAACATATTTCTTAATTTTTAACAGACTTTTAACAAAATTAAAATTTACTATTAGAAAAGTTTCTCTAGAAAAAAGCCAATATTTTGTTTGTAAATTTCACCGCTACCATCTTCACGAGTCTGCCATATAGGCTCTGCATTGCTGCGATATTGAGCACTTTGAGTGTAATAGGAACACCCTTATAATAATTCGTGTAGTAATCAGGATCTACGGCTTTAGGTGGATTACAAATCATCAGAGCTACAGTCAAATGAGCAGAAAAAATGAAAAAGTGATATACTTTATGCCTAAATAAATTTTATAAATTGTAAAATTAAACAAATGTTCATGCAAATTTTGTTTTCGGGGGCAAAAATAGTTTTTTTCGTTTATTTACATACACTTATTGAATAACATAGAAAAAATATGATTTATTTAACTATTGATAATTTTGAGTAATAGTCATGTCTCACGGGGGTTGTGTATAGATATCACTATGTTGACTTAAGAGAAAATTTATGTTTTGAGTAATATCACTTCTTTTTGATCGTATGCTTTATTTCTACACTTCTCAAAATAACTAATATCAAAATTATCTCGTATTTTTCTGCGTGACATTGTTTCGAGTTATCGATGTTCGATTCGATACATAAAAGCGATACATTTTTTTGGAAAATTGTAGTAAATAGATATTGTGTAAACGAATGCTCTTAAGATTCTTTTTTAAGAAAAGCTTGTCTTTGCGTGAATTAAATAATTAAATATCCAATTGATATTGGTAAAGGTGAAACTGTGCCTATACATGTTGATTATGCTAATTTTTTAGCACAAAAATCTAGTCTAAAGTATAACTACTGAAATCGCTTGTCTCAAACTTTTTTTTAAATGAAGTATTGTAACTACGTCGGAGTATGATCGAAGTAGGATGGAAAAGGATACTCTTTCTGCCACGCAATTAAAAAGCAGTTATCATATATATACACTATGGCACTTGGGAAAAGTATTATCTCTTAGATGAATCTTTTTACATATTAAATTCAAACAGCGCCAATGACTGGATTTATAAATAGACGACAAATTCTTCATATTTTTAAGGTGTTAAAGGTTTTGAGTTTATTGAAATAATGTATTGGTTTAAAAATGTAAATGATTTTTCGAACTATTCATTAGAATCTGTTGTATAACAGTATATTATACAATAAGAGTAAAGAGATGAAAGCTCACTTTTTCTATATAGAAGATGATGTCTGAGCACGATCACTACACACACACACACATACACACACACTGGGGCCGAAAATACCACATTTGCGTTTTAAGCCGGGAGCCAAAATGGTATTTCCGACCAGAGTATGGTGAAATAGTATATTACGCACCGTGGGAGGAAAAAACTTGGACAGTCTATATCTCGTGTAAATTGCCACCCTCGTCTTCGGCTCGGGTGGCAAACACAAGATGTGGGCTGTCCGATTTTACTCCCGTAGAGCGTATACTATTTTTCCTTCCGCCGAGGCCGAAAATTCCATATTCCCGTTTCGGAGCCGTTATGTTTAGAAAAAAATTAACCGATATGAAAATTTAGTGATTCTCATTTTTTATTTACAACGATTACTCCAGTTACTATGTATTTTATATATGTGTGTTTTATATATGAAAAACAGTATTTGATAAAATTAGTTATTATTTTTTTATTCATATAATATTGTATTTTCTTTGATAATTTTCAATATGCATATAATATTATGTATCTACTGACAATATTGACCGATTTTTATTTGGAAAATGAATATTTTATTATACTTTAAGAAATAGTCAATGGAGTATAAATATTGTCAAGGAAAAATAAAATATTGTAAACCTATGTGAAAATTTATGCAATATCATCGTAAGTAATAAATAGTTATCATTTATAATTTCTAATATGAATTTTTATCAGTTTCACAATTCATGTTTACAACATTCATGTTTTGTTAAGTACACATCACGCGCCTGTGTAAAATTTGTTTATCGTCCACCTTTTATTATGTCTGATTTCACTTTAGGTACCTATGCATTTGTTTACGAAAACGGAGCAGACGACGAGCGCCTCTCTTCTCGGCTGCGTGTTGACTGTTGACACTCTCGCCGAAAACTGTTGGAGCACGTGGGCCAAACTTCGCTGCCATTGGCTGAAAAACCGGCACGTGCGTCGCAAGGTTGTCTTCTGCCAATCGGTCGAGCTCGGCTATTTATTGTCCTCGAAAGCGTCGAGAGAGAGAGACGGAGCGAAGAACTTGCAGAATACGCTCCGCGCGCGCATCTAATAGTTGCCAGTGTTAGTTTTGCCCTTGCTCCCAAATCATTGCGCGACAAATTTCGCCCATCCCGCGATCCACATTTAGTTGACGACTTCAAACGAGCTTCAAACGAAATCATTCAGTGCTTTCTCGAGTAATTTTTTAAGTTTCTGAGCAAAGATGAACATAACCTAAAATGGGCGTTTGTGTGTGTGATATGTGCCGTGAAGGATAATCATAACGAACAAAGACGCGAGTTTTAGTAAAGTGATTGGATATTTTGGGAATGTGTGATATGTTTAGAGTCGCTACTAGAGTTTTGTGTCGACGAAACCTCATCTTGTACCCGCCAAGCTGTTCGACAACATTTCAAAAACGTTACACCGAAGATGAAAAGTCTAATAAGAAGTCCCGTGTTTCGGGAATCAAGAAGTATTGGATCTTTCGTTACATCGACTACGTTAAAAACTATGACCAAGTCTTGGAGAAAAACTTCCCAAAGGCGATGCATGCATACAGGGTCTTCAGTTTTGGTACCAAAGGTTTTTACAAAGACCTGAAGGTATACATGCAAGTACGGAAAAAGATCAGAAAGCTTGGAATGGATGCACTCACCAGAGAGGAATTACAATTGACATTCACCTTTCCAAAAGACTTAATAAAAATTTCACCAGTTCTGCTTTTGTCTGCTGTACCATTCACAAACTACATTATTTTCCCATTAGCATTTTATTTCCCTCATTTAATTTTAACATCTCATTATTGGTCAATAGAAGACACATTAAATTTTATGCTGAAGACACATAAGAAGAGATTGAAACACAACAAACCACTTCTTAGATGTGTACAGAATGAAATCAAGACAATTGAGGATCCAGAGTTACAAAAAACATTAAATAATGTTATTGCTCCCATAAATAGTGGAACTCATCCAACAATAGATGATATACTTACATGCATAAAGTTATTTTCAGGACCTCCTTATTCTTTAAGTTGTATTAAAAGAAAGCATGTTGTAAGTTATATGCTTCTTTAAAAGTTTCTTCATTAATTATTTCAAACTAAAAAAAAATAATTTTTCTTTAGAAAGAGTTACTTAAAGTTCATGGTTTAAGCCGATTTGGTTTAAGGAATCGAAGGAGACTTCTAGAAAGAGGTCTGTTGATTAAGCGAATGGATTCTGCTATCCAACGGGAAGGAGGAGTCACAAAAATGCCATATGATGCTATAAGATGGGTAGGTTAATAAATTTCTAGTTTTATTTTACCGAATTATTTTAACAAAATAATACTTAATTAAAATTAATAATCTATTAACTTTTTTGTAACATATGTTTTAAAATTAAATTTTTAGGCCCTGTCATTTAGAGGTGTGAATCCTGTAAACATGTCTGATGAAAGTATGCAAGCCTGGCTAGACCAATGGCTATTAATATCATCACAGGTTGATGAAGATAGTATTTCTTTACTTTTACACTGTCCAATTTTCCTAGCTTATAATCACGAGACCAACTGGACACTTCTACATCATGATAAAACAAAAATTAAGAACTAAAATATTTTTTAAAAGTATAGATTTCACTAGTTGAATTAAGCAGGATTAATTTATGAGGAGTTTGTGATAAATGAAAAAAACTGTAAATATTATTGGAATAAAATCTTTATTTATTTCTAAATATATTTTATTTTAAATAGTTTATACATAACTTTTATATACAAATAATATGATTCACAAAATATATATGTATGTATATCTGTGTGTATAATGACAACATTGGTGTTTTCACGAATTATTTAGAAATTATTTATTTTATGATATGATGTTTTTTGAGCTTCAAGTATTGGCACCATGTTACTTTAAAAATCAAAATTGAGATTTGATTTTATAATACCCATCTTTAAGTACCTTTAATTATAATAAAATGTAAAAGATATTTTTGATTATTAAGTACAAAAAATCTTTAAATTATTGATTACAAAAATTATTTATAAAATAATTAATGTGTATCACAGTTCATGAATAAATTATATTATTTTACAAATTTAAAAATGTTTGTTATAAACTCCAAATTTTATAAAAACACGATTGTCCCTAGGAAAAAATTCATTCACTGTCAATTTATTGGAATATAAGCAGGAAGTGGACCAATAGGTGGTCGTTTTGGCTTATTAGAGGTTATTTCTTGTTTTTGTTCAGAACCACTACTATTTTCAACATCAGTGCCTTTTAAATGCTTATCTTTACTACTCTTTCCTTCGTTAGAAATTCCTGATTCGGAAGCATGCACATTTTTCATTATTTCTATGTACCTATTCAATTTTTCTCTTTTTGCATTTAAATCTTGTTGCTCAAAATCATCATTATCATTTGTGTTAACGTCTTCATAATAACGTTTTCTACACTCATCAGCTCGAGATTCCGTTTGTGTTTTAATTATATTTTCCGATCGTTTTGCACTCATCGCAGTGTTTTTACGTCGTACGCCTCCTTTGACTGTTTTTGTCTCTGTCAATTTTGATTTGTGAGGATAAGGACAAGACTTACCTTTACTGCATTTGCTGGTCTTATCAAATTCTGGACACGCGTAAATGTGACGATTCTGGCACTGTGCGAGAAAAGAAGTCAAATTTGCATTAATTTTTTAAATGAAACGCATTTTATTTTTAGTCTTATTTTTTCACTTTCTTGCATGCCACCTGGATAGCTTTTGGCGATTTGTTCGTTGTTAAACTTTGCCACAGATGATCACAAGTGCACATTTTATATCAGTATACTTTGAAGTGCAATATGTGTACACCAAAGTATCATAAAATACAGCACACAAAATAAAAAAGGACTTTGTGTAATACTTTCATGTATTTTTACCTACTTAAACCAAATGTATTGTATATCAGCTTTGGTACTGCATGTTGAAATTTTAAAATATCTGTTGTACTAAAAATTTTGTAGCAGAGTCTACGCATATTTTTAATTTTTTTGGTCAGTAATATTATAGAGTACTAGTCATGAATAGAATTCATTTTAAATGATTAAAATACAATTTTGTTTCTTCAAAGAAACTTACAATCATTAATGGTAAACGTTAATAATCTCGTATAAAGAAAACTTATCTGTCAACTACAAATAAATAAATACAATAAATAATAACTTAAAATTTTAATTTAATGTTTCTTGAAGACGAAAAATCATATTTAAATGATTCAAAATATATTTCTTAATAGACGATTATAGTACTCTGTATCATCACTGAAAAATAATTAAAATAAAAAAACAAAAAATTTTTTGCCCATGTTAAGAAGACATCTCAAAATTTTTAGAATCAAGAGTATCTTAAAATCCTAACCTGCTGTGTGAAAACTGAGATCATTTGATTTCAAAGGGCCAAAATACAAGGGCATAGTATCATAGTCTAATCCATCACAGAAATTACTTTTTTTATTTTGTGGTTCTATGTAATTTATAGAAATCATATATTATATAAAAAATTATATAAATGAAAATAATATGTTCAATTTTATTTTATATTATAAAATTTTAAATTGGAATGAAATCAAAATAAACAAGAATAAAAAAAGTTTTAATTATTTAAAATAATTAAAAATTTCAATTTGATCAGTATGAAATAATTGCAATTAAATATTCAAAAATATAATAGTTTGAAATAATTAATAAAATGAAATAAAAATTTAAATGAATGAAGAGCAGATTGTTTTCTCACCTCATTACCATGTCGACAAAAACCTCTGAGAAACTCAACACATATAGGATTTTTTGATGATACTTTTACATGTAAATAAGGGCACCCATCTCGCGTACAACAGCCTTCTAAGAAATATTTACATGTAGGCATTTTTTCAGGACCAACATTGTGAGAAAGAGGACATTTATCTAGTAAACATTTTCCTTGCAGAAATCTAAACAAAAAAACATTTGTATTGAATAAGATGTATTATCTATAAATTTCTCATTGTTTCTATTTTTATAAATATATTATTCACAAAATTGTAATACTAAATGTAAGGATTAAAACTAAAACAAATTTCAAATTTTAATTTGATAGTTACAAAGAGTGAGAGGGCAACAATAGTCTGTAACTTTACTTGTACTCCTAATTCTTTAAATTTTGTTAAAAACATTAAAACAAATTTATATACTATTTTAAAATAATAGTTTTATGATAAACCATAAAATGTTTGTTAAGTACTATTGAATGATAACTTACTTTTTACACAGTGCCACTTGTTTTTTATCATGAACTTTAGGACAGGTACCTGCAACTTGATTAGCACAATAGCCAAATTTTTGAAATAATAAACATGGCTGATTATTTTTGCGCATTTTATCACGTAAAATTTGTAAACTCCTCTGCTTTACTTTGTTGCTGTGAGAAAGTGAAATATTATTAAGTGAAAAATCTTTTGTTTAAATCACTTGATTTCTTACCTAATATTAGTTTTATAACTCTTAGTACTTGTGAGTGATGTATTATTTTTTATTGAAGTATCAATTTTCCTTTTTGCAGAATCTAATTTTAAAAGTTTTTTACCATTTTTAGCAATATAATATTGATTACTTTTACTTGATCCCAAACTGCGTTTTCCTAAAATTAAGATATTGTATATTATTTCTTATATGTGTACCAAAAAAAAAAAATTTTATTTTAGTTTACGTTTTGATGGTGATGAGCCTGAATTGCTTCGAACTAATTGATTTCTACTTTTTTTGTACATCACACCCCCTATAGAGACTAAACCTTTGTTGTTCCTGAAATAGTTTTATATTTATAAATTACTTTTATAAATTGATTCATATACTGTAATACTTACGATTCCTTCTTTTTACATGACGACTTCAAAATAGTCCTATCAATTTTATTGTAAAAATTTAATCTGTACGTATCAGCACTTTTAAAAGTTTTTAAATTAGGTTTTTTACTGAATTGATTAGAACTTAATATCAAAGTTTTTGATCTTGATATAAGGTGACTAAGTTTTGCTTTTTTTAATCCAGAATTTGAAAGTCTCCTTCGTAGAGGTGTACTTTGTTTTATTGAACTTGTAACAGCATTAGGCATTTTAGAGCTTCTTTTTACTCTTACAAGCTTTCTTCGGGATAGAGCTATAAAACTACTATTTGGACTCTTTCTCAGAGAATTCGTACTTTTCACAAGTTTTGTTTTTGATTTAATTATATAATTTGAAGATGGTCTTCTTTGAGATACAGGTACATTAATTGGTTTTGTTTTCATATCCAAAGTAACTGAATTTATAGATTGTTTTTTAATTAAGAGATTTGAAGTATCTGTTTCAATAGGAAGGGAAGAACTTTGTACAATTGGAGTCTCCAATGTATTAACAGTGTTATGAAATGCACTTGGAATATTACTTTTTGGTCCAATGGTAGAAATTACTTCAGATGGTTTAGAAATTAATTTATCCATTAGTTTTGGATTCACATGAACTGAATGTTTGCTTTGAATATTGCCATGAATAACAGATCCAATATTTTGTGCAATGTTTGAAACAGTCTCTTGATTTTGTGTATGTGTAATATTTTGTATTAATTTTGGATTAACATAAATCGAAGGTTTGACTTGCATATGTGGATTTATATGGATCACAGGTTTTCTTTTTGTATAATTTGGATTTATGTAAACTTTGCCTGCTGTAGAGGTAGATGGCTTTTCTTGAGGTATACTATTGATTGTATTATAATAATTATAGCTGTCCATTGGATGTTCTGGTAATCTTTGACTCATATGAGTAATATTAGAATATTCTGGTATTCTTTGACCCATATGAGTAATATTAGGATGCACTGGTACTCTTTGACCCATATGTGTAATATTAGGATGCATTAGTATTCTTTGACTCATATGAGTAATATTCGTGTAATCATGGTTTGCTTGAGTTTCATGAGAAGATTTAAATACTGATCTCTTTTCTAGTTGTTTATGTTTTTCTAGTAAACCTATAAATAAATTGAATATTATAGGTACTACAATATCTTTAATTAAGATTCATTCTTTTTATGATAATGGAAAATGCGGTTAATGATTTGTTCTGAAGGACAAAGGTTAGAGAGTGATTTAAAAAATTGAAGAAACCATCACCAGTTAAACTTACGGTCCAAGTGCGACATTCCGCCAGGATAATTTCCTTCCATTTTTTAACAAAGATTCAGTATAAATTGCGCAATGTAAAATAATCTAAGAGAACGAAAATAATGTTCCCTTCACTTTTTCGTCCAACGCAATACCATTCTGCTTCCTAACTATAACTGCGCACAGGGTATAATGCATATATAGTATGAAATTATTACGAACATGACGTGGAAAAATGGCAAACAAGAAACAACAGAGAAATAAAGAAGTAGTGGTGGTAGGAAAAACCAATCAGAGTACGTTTTAACTGGAAATACAGTGCTAGTCAAAATTTGTCTCTAAAATGTTTAAAAATTTAATATATAAATTTATAAAAAGAAATTATCAACTCCAAAAACTTCATTATAACATTTTAAAAATTTTTTTATAATTTTTACGATTGTATCTTATTTTATCTTTGAGATAACAGGAAATCGTTTTCTACCTCTCAATATCTCGTTTCACTAGACGCGACCGACGCAGACGCAGCGCCTAGATTCCACATTCAGTCGGATCTTTCACTTCCGGCGATCATGGTAAGTGGATCGCTCGTCCGTACTCTTGGCCAATTTTTCCGCTTTCCACTATTATCATGTAAAATATAATTTATTAAACTATTTTTAATTGAATTACTTTTATCAAAGCTTTTAATGCATGATTAATCTTTTAGTCAAATTTCTTTAATTTTTTAAAACTTTTGTGTATCTTTCTTAACCTCAACACCAAGTCAACCACATGGTGTACTCTCGTTGGCAATACAATACACATTTTATTTCTAACATCATTTAATAAGTGTTCAATGCTCCATTATTAATTAAAAATGTTTTTACGTAATACAATGTTTTTTTTTAATAATTGTAGCCTCTAATAATTATTGATTTTGAAATTTATTTAATCTGTTTATTATCTTTTCGTGTAACCGTCTTACTACATGTCTGTGTTACTACAAAGAAGTTTTCTCTAACAAAGAAAAAATATTATATTAAAATTTGATCAATGTGTAATAATAATAACTTATGTTTTATTTTAGCCTTTCCAAAGGTTTGTTGAGACCGGGCGCGTTGCCTATGTGAGCAATGGACCCAACCAGGGTAAACTGGTGTCCATTGTGGATGTCATCGACCAAAACAGAGTGAGTAAATAATAAATAACTTTAATTTTTTATGAAATCTGATTTATTATTTATAAAAACTGAAAAGAAAATTTTTAAATGTTAAGTTCCATGTAATCAATCTAACCACATTGTTTGAATTTAAAAAAATGATTTTAAAATGATGAACCATTATTCTTGATAGGAATTGCCGGCTGATACATAACTGAAGCCAACCTTCTTTCTGAAATTTTTCAATTATTAAATTTTAATTTAGATTGATATATAACAGTGTTCTTTAAGATCATTACAAATTGCAGGTTTTGGTTGATGGACCAGCTTCAAATATTCCTCGTGGACAGATGAGGTTGAGTGACCTTCACCTCACCAAATTCCGTATTAAGTTCCCATTCACTGGTTCAACCCGTGTTGTACGTAAGGCATGGGCAGCCAATAAAGTTGATGAAGAATGGGCAAAGACCATGTGGGCGAAGAAAGTTGAAGCCAAAAAGAAGGTATTACAATTATTTTTAACACGTTGCAATTAATTAAATTGAAAATTTTTAATTTGTACAAACTAAAATTTATGTTTCCTCTTTTTAGCGAATGGAATTGAGTGACTTCGATAGGTTCAAGCTCCGAAGGGCAAAACGTATTCGTAACTCCCTCAGGACAAATGCTTTCTTCAGGCTGAAGAAGCAGACGAAGAAAGACAAAGCCGCAAAAGACGGAAAAAGCACGAAACCCGCAAAAAAACCAGTTGCGAAAAAGTAATTGTTTATAATTTACAAAAATAAAATACACTAAAAAAAATTTTCTGATTTTTTTATTTTTTATTTATGATGATACTTATTCTTCTATCATTCCCTACATAACTTACAAGTATTCACAGATTCTTACAAGTACATTTTTTTTATTATTTACATGTAGTAGAATATTAAATAATCAAAATTTATGTTTATTAGTTAAACATATAGAGAAAATTTTTGTTATGTATTGAAATTCAAAATTTTAAATTAATATTTTAAGTATTGTTAATTATTTTGAATTCTAACAGTGTGCAATTTAGTTACAAGTTTTGTCATTCTTTGATTTCCTTTATTCTTGTACTGATAATGACATAGGTATGTCTTGCATTTTATTCTAATCAATTGGTAGCTCACAGACAGAATGAACATTTTATGAACGGTATAAGTACTATCAATGAATTTGTATTGTAACAGGGTCAATTGTGCCTTTCCGACAAATAATAAAGTTTAATTCATCATTGATGAAACACTAATATACACGTTACTCTGTATTAAAATGTAACTTTTAAAAGCTTTTTTTGACCATTTTAGGGACTATATTTGTTAGGAAATTATCTTATTGTGAAGACGGAAAAAAGATTTTATAATATTATACAAAATAAGTTAACAAAATGTATTAGAAGCATAGCGTGAAATAGGGAACTTTTTAATCTTTTATTATATTTCAATACTGTACATATATATACACACCATATCAGATGTATATTATAAATATTTCTCTGATAAAAAGTGTTTTTATTTTAGGTAATAAAAATAATAAATTTTTTTATTTCTATAATATTTTTGTTCTTTACGATCGTTATTAAAAAATCAAAACGCATATTTATTTATCTGCCTACTTTACCAATACTTTTTCAACTTTTGTCACTTTATGGGAATGTAACATTGTTTTTGGCGCTAAAGCTGCCTCTACACGGCGTGCCGCGAGCCGCGAGCCGCGTTCCCTAGACAAAGACAGATATACGAAATCCTGTAAGAGAGAAAGAGAAAGCAATAGTGGCTCGCGGGTCGCGGCACGTCGTGTAGAGGCAGCTTAAGTAGTAGTATTACTTCTAATTCTAACTAGGAGTCAGGAGTGCGAAGCTGTGTCACTTACGGCCTTTCCTTCCACTGCACACGAGATGCTTCGTGCTCGACGTGTGCATCGAGTGCACCACATTTCTTGTAGATCCATTTAATGGATTGGTTCACTTTTGAAAATATACGGAATTCCAGCCAATGAGACACTCTATCTAAAACTTTTGGAGGCTGCGGCCCCAATATCTTGATATAGTGTGTCGTGTCGGTCGTGCGGAATTGCGTGCCGACCAATCCAGGCTTGAGTTTGAGTAAAGGAAAGTATCAAGTCCGTTCAAGTTAAGCAGGGATTGGTCAGCACTTCTGACACGACACGACACTTGTAACGATATTGGGGCCGCAGCCTGATCCCTGCATTATTGACGTTTTGCGCGTAGAGTGTTGTGGTTGTGTTTATTATAAGTACATTGAATGAGTACACAGCCTGTGGCTGATAACTCAAAGGAGTAAAAAAAAAAGTACGTTGAATATTTTTTGTATACTCTGACTTCGGACTCTCGTCAGCTGTCAAGCTGTAAATTCGTGCCTGTTTTATATTTTTATTAAAAAACTGTCGACCAAAACGAAACAAGTGAACAAAATGCATAAGCACAGTAATTCAGATAATAAAAAATCAGACCCACCAGTAGAATTAGAGAGCCAGTTCATCTTACGTTTACCACCGGTAATACTTTTTAACCTTAAATTATACTTGTTTTATCCAATTAATTTAAGAAATACTTTTTTCAATGATATTGTCTTTTTTTTTAATTTAGGAACCTTCGAAAGCTTTGAAAGAAACTATAGCCCAAGGAGTACCTTTGAAAGATAAACTGACCATTAGAGTAGATAATGATATGCGATATGGAGAAGTGAAATTTGATCATTGGTTACTCCATGCTAAAGTAAGTTTTTTATTAACATTTTAGATTTTTAACATAAGTAACATTTGAAATTAAGATAATTATAAATAAATATTGATACATGGAAAATTTATGTATTCAAACTTCAAAGACAAAAAATTTTGTATACATAACCTAAATATATGAAATATTGATATAAATGTAGTTGAACATGTTAAAACATTTCTCTTTGTATTGTAGGTACTAGATTTGCCAACAATTATTGAATCAATGAAGACAATTGATAATAAAAGTTTCTACAAGACTGCAGATATTTGTCAAGTGAGTATATATATAGTACTTCTTAACATAGGATAGGCTATTGTTATTTGCATGACAGATTTCTTTTACATAATAAAATATGTACAAATAAAGGAAATGAAATTTTTTTTGTGAAACTGACTAATTATGCTGTATTTTCATAGATAGTTATTTGTAAAGAAGAAGAAGATCACACAACTACAGATGAAGAATCACCTGTAAAACAGAAAAAGAAAGATCCGACTAAAGTTGATAAAAAATTTCTTTGGCCTCATGGAATAACACCTCCAACAAAAAATGTCAGGAAAAGAAGATTCAGAAAGACTCTTAAAAAAAAATATGTAGAAGCACCTGAAATTGAGAAGGAAGTTAAACGTTTATTCAGGGTTGATAATGAAGCTGTAAATGTCAAGTGGGAGGTTATATGCGATGATGAAGATCAGTCAAAACCAAATGTTGTTTCTGGAACAGTGAAAACTAAGAGAGAAAATGTGAATGATACTTCACAAAGCATTGATGTTGGTAAGTTATCTTCTTTAAATAACATTTTTCTTAGGAATATTGGTGATAAACATATTAATTATTTATTTTAAAATCCTAACATTGTTTAAATTCTATTTTAAGGTGAGCATGACATCTTTGGGGAAGCAGTTAGTGACAGTGAAGAGGACGATGAAGATACTCATGTTAATATTATGGAATTAGATGAAAACAGTCATTTGTCAGCAGATAGTAGAGTTTCAGATTCAAATTCAATGCAAGTTAGATACTCAGAACAATCAGCAAATATTCTATCAGCCAATAGCAGTGCATTAGTTACAGAGTTCAGTAAAGAAATGTTTGAAACAGAAGAAACTATAGAAGATATAAAACCTGACATAGAAGATGTTAAAGTACCAAAAATAGAAGGTTTTGATGCTTTTGAGATGTCGGAAAGTTATTCAGAATCTCAAAGTTCAATGATAAATAAAGGTAAATACAATAAAATAATTGTTTTTTTAATTAAGCTTTTACACACGTTGACTTCACAATATTTATCTTGTCAGATTCTATTCAAGTTCGTCGTGAACAATTGAAAGCTGAAATTGCTAAATTGCAAGATCAAAGACGTCAACAGGAAGAGACTGTTAGCAACATTGAAAATATGAAATTAAGAGAGCGATTCCAAGAAATTATTGATAATTTCCTAGCACAAGAAGCTCAAAAGATTCAGGAGGTAATTTATATTTATTTTTATTTTTACATAGTTTTAATGTATATCGTTTTAAAAAGAATAAATCCTGATATGAATTATATTTTTCTAGCTTAATGAATTAAACGAGATGGAAGAAGCTGCCCAATAGCAATATGTAAATTATATTTGTTAAAATCCATTCAATGGAATTTATTTTGTATGTTTGCACATATTAAAAAAAAGACTGAAGGGATAATGTATACTTATACACTATAGTATAAAATAACATATAAAAACCCACGTTTTTAATACAAATCGAGAAATAATTTGTAATTTTCTAAGATTGTTTGATTGATAGTGCTTAGCTTTATTGACACAACACCAATTAAAAAGATATTTAATGTTAACTATAAAACCAATATTTGTTTTTCTGTAAATATAGAATTTTTAAAAAAATTTGTTGTATTACTTTATTTTAAAAGTTCAAAAGTAAGTTTTCTAATTCAGTCTTTTACTTTTAACGTGTATAGTCACTTTTTTCTTAAATTTTGACCACAACGTCATGTGTTAAGGTTAAATTTTAATTTTCAAGGTCGCGTTAGCGCTATACAGATAATTCGAAATATATTTTGATTATTACTGTATCCTCTTTATCGCGTCAAACAATCGTCATGGAAACACATAATTACAAAGACAAAATTGTGCCTCACTTGCTGCCATCGGGGGAATTTAGAAAAATGATTTTTAGATGAGCAAAAAGTTTACTCTAAACTACCATAGGCCTGTGTCCATGTATATGAACGTCAATAGAATCAGAGCTCGAACTTTCCGCGTGCGCGTCAAGTGGCTAAAAGTTTAATGCGCCCGGTCGTAAAGCTGTAATGATAAGCACACGTCAAGCTAATAAAGTTTCGCTCGCGCGCATCATCCATCGGGCCGGAAGCAACGTTCTATTTTTTCCCTTCGCGGCCTATCGCTCATGGGAGCGCATGTACGAGGGATCTCACGAGCGAACGTCATGCACATATAGAGTACATCATGTACCTCTCTACATCATCTTCTCTGCGTGTCTCTCGCCCGCGGAGCTTGCGCGCGTGCACCGAGGAGTCGATTGAATCAAAGGGGGGAACCACACGCGTGCTACCGCACGGATATCGGGATAATTTGCGGCCGGCGTAATTTGCCAAGGACGAAAAAGAGAGATGGAGGGAGAAAATTAATGTGTCGTCGACGATGCTTATGCAATACGCGCTAACGGTACTGCAACCAACGACGGCGACGACACTGTTTTGGAGAGCACGAAGGACGATCATGCGAAAAGCTCGTACGCGGTGCAGACGCGCGTTGGCGAATCCGAAGGGTAACAACTTGTTGCAGTGGAGGATTATGTATAATCTTTTCATAGAAAAGATAAAGCAACTTTTGCCGTGGATTAGGATTTGACTCGACGAAGGATTATATATACGCGAGCTTTCGTGAGAGTCGAGAATCTTGCTGGATAATTGTGCAATGGGTATTATGTATCTTTACAAGGAACTTGATTAATTGCGCAATCTCGAACGTGAAACTGACGACATTTGAACTTAGCTGACTAATCGTTTTGAAGTATTAAGACGGGGGTTTTTCTGCGCATCCGATTAGTGTTTCTAAGTTTAAGAAGGTAATGAAAGTCACGAAAGATTCAGTCGTTTCAAATTCAATAACACCTTGTATAAATTTTCAGAAGCTTATTTCGTTTCAGTCATTAGGTTTAATTATTTTGCATAATTATACATTTAGTAGTGGACTAATAAGTTTCTATCAAATTTTTAAAATATAATTGTAACTAATCCATAATATATTGAAAGTAAATCAATTTGTGCTGTTAGTTGATTGGAGAAGTTCCATTTGTGTAAATGAATTTTGTTATTTGCATTTGATCTGCAACATATGCTCTTTCACTCAAATAAAATGTTTTAATAAAAATAAAAACATGCATAAGAGTTTCGAGAAGTGAATAAAATGTCTGTAGTTAATTATTAATATAGTATATATAATGAAGTTTGATCATACCTACATATACTGGGTTTACAGTGGCGAGTTTCAGTAATAACGAGTAACTTTCTCTACACTCAACATTTATTGCTGTTAAGTAATTTTAAAACGCAAAATGTAGATTTCGTATTCATTTATATGGTACAAAGTAAACTATAATGTACGCGTTATTATAATGGAAAGTATAAGTTTAAAAGACAATTTTTAACTTATAATTGGAGTTATATTATTTGATTTTATATGTAGAAGAAATAATAAAATGTTAATGTAAACATAATAGGATTAATAAAACAAACTTTAACAAAAATGTATATTCGCACCCAGTTATTTCTCGAAGCTTCTCGTAATACTTCAATAATTTTCTTTATATAAAACCATATGTTGACGTGTTTTTGAGTTCTCGACTACCTACTTCTTTTCAATCTCAGCTTTTTGTGCATCTCATTATATATAAGTAGAATTAATGATTCTCGACACGCGCGTCCATAATAACCGCATTATGTTTTCCGTAAAGCAAGGAATAAGGCTACTTTGCTTTTCAACTTGGAGACGAATCAAAGAGACATGTGTAAATAATGATTTACGTTGCATGCATCTGTTACGTATTGTAATAAACTGGACAATATATGTATGACGATATTTTAAACAGTGTAAGAATATATCTTTGTTGAATACATTCTTGTAGTCATTATATAATAATCTGTGTATATTTATAATAAAAATATCCTGTTGACATGAAACGTCATTATTGCCATGTATTCTCTTATATTCTATTTATAAAATTGTAAATAGTCTGCATACATCTAAAATTACAAATGAAACATGCAAGTATAAATATTTTAATTAAAAGGACTATTAATTCATATGCTGCAAAGTAACCTTGAAAATTAAATGATTTTTAATAAAAAAATTTGCCAAATATTACGTAATTTAAATTATTTACAAATTTGTTATAAATATTACATATGAAGATACATACCAACAGCACACAAGATTACCACGTGTACATCCGTCCAACCATTAGCGTGTTTAGCGTTAAACTTTGACGATCGTTTGGGAACCAGTGTAATCAACGCGATCTACCCTCCAAACAGTATCAGAGTAATGGGGCAACTGTTACTGTATACACATGACAGTTACTTTAGAATATAAATAGCTCTAAAAATATATTTGTTTCCGCAGATTACTTCTACTATGTTTCACGAATATATGATTATTAATGATTTTAAGTATTATATGTTAGACAGTAGTAGATAGCACCATAGTAATATTTACTCATACGTTATTGATCCAAATTACTTAATATATTTTTTGTGTTTTATTATTATAACATCGTTAACAAAAAGCTTTTATAGCACTGTGTGATCTAAATAACTTGCACTTAAGTTACAATTACCTGTTGATAAACCTAATTTACTTAAGTTACCCGGAATGTTTCTAATTTAAATTATATACCAAAACTATTCTAAAAGTGGAGTTTCCGTATGAAAGTAAACAGGAAAACAAGCAAAACTTTCTAAACTATTGACCAACAATAAAGAGTGAATATTTTTATGGAAAAATAATAAATGTTTCAAATTAAATGTGGATTCATATCTGTGGCTCCGAGGCATAACGACATAAGTCCATGTTTTTTGTTGTTTTTTTTTTGAAAATCGGGAAAACCTTGGATTTTGTATCTTTATATGAGTCTTTTTCATTAAAAACTATCAGTAGTAGCTAAAATATTGCCCTAAAGCTATGATATACGAAAAACGTAACAACATAAGTCCATTTTTCAAATTTAGTACGCGGCATAACAACATAAGTCGGGCACTGATTTATTTTATCCAACCAAATTGAATATAAAAATTATTTTATATTAAATATATACAATAACTAGATAAAAT
>JAWWEQ010000045.1:29029448-29113696 GCA_035583055.1 Torymus tubicola | reverse complement strand
TTTGACGCCATACGAATTTTCGGGTTTCTTGCCCGCATCACCGTCGTGCCCGGTTTGATGCGTTTTTGCGCCGAGTCGCGGCCTTGGCTATTTAAAATATCTCTGACGATTTGGCTCATTGCTTTCTTGCGATTATATTCCCCCGGACTCGAAAAGAAATTCATTATAACTGCCACTATATATATATACTGCGCAGTGGAATAACTAAACGACAGGGTAACCAGCACAAAAGCTTATAATACACACACAGACACACGCAACGCGCGTATCTGTTTTCCAATGCTCTGAAACCCCACAATTATCCATTTTACTTTTAGCATATCGCATCGTACCTTCCGATCTCCTGGATTTTCGTCATCTGTTTAACGTCGAGAAGATCCTTTCTCGAAAGCGTGCAGCAGCAACATACGCCTAATACACGTCTCGTTTTCTACGGCTAATACCGAAGAGTATAAGCTTAGGAGGGCCGATCAGGTGTGTTTTGTGTTGGCGAGACGAGACGCCGCGCGGTTCATATATAGCAGATGGCCAGAGAGTAGAGCTCGATGGCTCAAAGTAACCGGCGCAAAAAGCAAGAGAGAGAGAGAGAAAAGGAGCAGAGGGAGAGACAGAAAGAGAGAAGTGGCGGGTCGCCGCCCCGTTAATTAGCTGTTCGCCGCCTTCGGCGCATTCGGCTCTCTTTCTCTCTCTCTCTCTCCTATCAAATCCCAGCGAGCATGAGGATGGCTCGACGAGGAGGTATATAAGTAGGGTAGACGAGTAGAGCTACAACCGTACCACCTGCAATGGTGCTCAGCCCTTTTTTAGCGCTCTCGAATAAAGATTGTCGTGGGTTTTCCCCGTGATTTGTCTTGGGTAAAACAGAATAACGAGAGATCGTTTATTGAAGTCAATCAAAATAAGGTTTAGCGTTCGTTCGTTCACTCTTTTTTTTTATGTCGTAATTTAAACAGCGTGAACGAAGCCAAATCAGAGAGTATAGTGGATAATTGTCTTTCTTTTTTTTCAAAGAGGAGTAAATTTAGAATGAATATATACAAGATTAGAGCTGTGTACGCGTATAAAAATACACGATAAAAAGTGGAGGCAAAAAACAAAGAGAGAAGGATAGGGATAGGAGAGGGCGGCAGACGAAGAAAGAGAAAACGAAAGAGAGAAAGTCCCTCAGCGACGGCTTGTGTGTATATATATATATATATATACACACACATACACAGGTAGACGCAAAGCGCCGGTCGGATCTTCTCCCTCTTATAGCGTCCGTCGTATATGCACATATGTGTGTGTGTGTCCCGAGCTGTGCTCTCGAGCTGTCTGTTACTCGACACTTTATGCGGAGATAATGATACGGCCGGGACTGGACAAAAAGTTTTGATGGAAATTAACGAGATCGGCTGGCCCTCTCTCTTGTCGAGCAGAGAGAGAGAGAGAGAGAGAGAGTCTCCTCCCAATCGCATTCCCTCTTTCTCACTCACGCGCGTACGCGTGGATTCGATTTCTCAGCCCCGACGCCAGGGGTTTTCGGCGCGGTTTTTCGATCGGGTTTCACGCGCGCTGGCGTGTTCAGCACTCGCGCGCGCGCGCGCGCGTATCTTTTCACTTCGAATCATCATTCTCTCTCGCGTATCTTTTCGGTTCGGGAATTTTTCAGGCGTGTGAATTACTTCGAGGTTTGATGTTCTAATACCAGAGCGGATCGATGTCGCTCGGTCCGAGACGAAATAATATCATGATGTACAATGCGCATGATATATTATATATTAGATATACGAGCGTTATTTAAGATGTAATTATGATAGGCGCATGTACCGTTTACGATAGCTAATGAGACATTTATATAGTGCGCGGGTGTGGTTCCTACTTCCACACGGTAGGTGGACAGTTTGAAAAATTAGTGTGATTAAAAGTAGCCGCATAGTATAGATCGAAAACTACGGGACGAGCGAGAGCGCGGTCACGCAGAGAGAGAGAGAGAGAGAGAGAGAGAGAGAGAGAGTATCGGGTTACCGAAAACCCGAAAAGTATACAAGCTCTACGCGCGGTCGCGTACAATCCGGCGCCGTATTATATACTAATACGACCACTAAGTAGCCATAGTACCCTCCTTCCTCCCTCTCCCTATATATATACATATATAATACGTTTCACAACTCGTCCTCGTCATATCAACACACGGGCATCGTTTCGGATCATCTCCCGCGGCTCGAAAGAATGCGTGAATCACACAATAAAAATCCCTCCACTACAGAAAAGAAACACGACTGAGGGGCAGCCATGTATACACACACACACACACACACATACGTATATATAAAAGTAACCGCGTGTCGTCCGTCCATCCGTCCAGCCGCGGTAACTTTTCACACGACGCTATTTTTCAAGAATCCTCGACATACACACATACACGTATACACACGCGCCTGCCCATAAATTTCCCTAAAGACCCTCTCTCTCCTGTCCCGTGCTCGCGCGCCGCTACAGTGGTGGTATAGAAGAAGACGAAGAAGCCGAGCGTGCGCGCCAGGGAGCCATTGTTGTCCACGTCCCATGGAAATTAATCGAATGCATTTGAATAAACGCGCGCGCACGCGAGCTCAAGCTTGTTCGCTGCTCGTTCCTTCACTCCTACGCAGCGCCACTATATAGACGATGATTCATACGATATACTACTACTACTATTACTACAACGTTTGTTGCGCTGCGCCCATAGGATATATCACCGTATTATATAGCGCCCTTATATGCGCGGTGCGGCGTCTGCCCTGTGTGTGTGTGTGTGTGTCCCAATTACTGATCTGTATGGCTCCTCATCGCGACTAATCGATCGGGAAGATCTCGCTCGTGTTGAGACGGGACGCCCCGTTACAGAGAGCCGCGTACGTATGTGTGTGTATGTATATCTATATGTGAGCTTTTGTATATATGTAGCCTTAATGGCATGATAATAAAATAATAATTACGTCCTGTGGTACCAGGTTGCGTAAGATGCGTGTGGTTCTTGGATGTGGTGAGAGATTGTGGTACCTGTGGTTATTAACATTCGGTAATATTTCAAAAGATTCGATTCGGTATATTGATAGCGGAGTGTGTTATTAAAAGAGTGTATGACCATATTCGTATATGGGTATATAACAATAATTGAAAATGGATTGAGAGAAAAAAGCACGTGATTAGTCAACCACGGTATACGTAAATTTGCGATATTATGTGCGCGCATGTGTGTGTGTGTATGCGCAAAGCGCTAATTTGAGGATAATAAATTCTAATGGATCGATATGGGAGGTGTGCGCGTAATAACGCCAAGAATTAATACGCCGAGGGATTAGCGAGATAAGGCGTCAGGTTTAACGGTGCTTTCTTAATGGACCCGATCGATTCGGCGATCGATTGATTTATAGCAAGAGAGGCTAACACCATGGAGAGAAACTTCGAGGCTATATATTTATTTGCACTTTAGGGTAATTTCCTCGTATCTATATGTACATAAATGCTCGTTTAACTCGTGCGCGTGACTCTTTTATACATATACACATATCCAAAACGTACCGGGATACAGATAAACCGATTTAAGGCTACGCGTTCTCACATTCGTATAATACATCACGCAAATAACTATACACACACCTCTCATCTTTGAGCATTAAAATTATGCCAAAAAGTTAACGAAGAACAAGCACGGCTATCTACGCGGGTGCATCAGCTAACCAGCCAAAAAACAATCCGAAAGGTAATACCCCGAAAACACGACACACACGTCTTATGTTCTTCAACCGTCGACTGTGTGCATCCCTAACCGAAGAAAAGAAAAAAAAAAGATTAAAAGCCCTACCCGTATATAATAAATGTACAAATGATTTTGTTCCGCTGTATATAGCCGCATGCTCGCACATCGCGAAACATCACCAGACATTTCCATATTAATAACAGTGCCTTTTAACCGAGATTTACAAGATAAAACCGTTTCGGATGAGACGAACCCAACAACCCTTTTCGAACCCGAAATACACACACACACACACACACATACAATCGCGGCAGTATCTCGTCATCGCGCCATCGGGTTCCCATTAATACTAAATGAGCCAACTCGCGTATATATATATGTAGCTTCGGTCCATAGGGCGAGAGAGAGAGAGAGAGAACTCGTAGGTTGAACGAGAGGGTGGGAGAGAGAGGATAGACGACAATGGCGTCATTATATTCGCCGACTGCGCAAATAGCGCCGCCCCGGGCGGGCACAATGCGTATGAATTATGCAATTATTTATTTAGCTGCCGTACGTACGCTCTCGCTGATGCTTCGCTCTCGTGAGTCATGTATATATGTGCGGCCGAATTTATTGTATGCACAAGAGAACGCAGTGTATATATATATGTATACTATAACGGGTGATGTATGTGCAAGACAGAGAGAAAGACTGACCGCTCGGAGAGAGATTTAGTATATAGCACGTGAGTGTGGCGGAATATATATATATATATATATATATATATATATATATATATATATGCGCGGCGTGCTGAAAAATATGTCGCCAGGTGAAAGATTGTATATGTTTATACACGTGGATGATATTTGTTGGGTGTTGGATTGCGGTGGTGTATAGGATAATTCATTGGTTCTGTAAATTATGTGGCTTTTTTTGTCAAATGAGCGAATACTCGTTACGTAAAGTTTCCGTGAAATATATAGGCGTGAGGTCGCTTTTTCCGCTTACAGTTAATATAATTATCGCATAACTAATTCATCGTTTTCCGGGCAACAGGCAACAAATCCGCGAACTAGAAAAGTAGACTTGCCGAGCTTTCTGCGAAAATGAATGACGCATGCAGTGCACGTGTCAACTTCTTCTTTCACGCCTATGTATATAGGACATAATTAATGACTCTCGTCTCTATAGAATACGAGATTTTCGCACGTTTTTCATTGACAGACTCGTAAGCCTGTATGGTATATATGTGTACTTTATATGATTTATTTCCGACGAAAGCTTGTGTATGTATACGTCTACGTGTACAAAAGAATCGCCGAGACCACAGCATTCTTGCCTCTATAGTGAATGATTTCCGAGGTTTCGTAATATTTAGCTATTTTACGCTTTGGCCGTAGCCGCGCGATTATGTAAATTTACGAAACATTTAAAAAGTAATATTTTACACTAAAAGCGTCGTGAGGCGCCCACTTCAACGACTGTTCACACACATAGAGCTGAATATCTATTATATATATACACACATGCGAGACGGGAAATTCTTGAAGACGTTGAAAATCAATAAATTTTACCGGACTTTCACCGTGGCGCTTCTCTCGCGTTCCCTATACACACACACACAAATATATAGCCCACGCACAACGAAGAAGGAAGCCGCAGAAAAAAAGAAGCTTTTAATCTAATCTCAAACACGTCCCATTACTAATTAGATTGAAATTCGCCCTCAGGAGCGCGCGCGCATGTGTGGCTTATCAGCGCCTACATCTCCACGGGCGTGCATTCTTTCACCGATACAAAACTCTTGCCAAAAATAAAGGACCAACTTGATTCTCTTTCGAACTGCAGTAGACGCGAACAGGTGTGTGTATGTGTATATATATACACACACACCTATACGAAGGACGAAAAAAAGCAAGTCGCCGGGGTAAAAAAAAAGGAGGAGTCAAGCGATCGAGAGAGGAATCTGATACAGGGAGGAAGCGGCGGCGCTCGCTTCGTGCGCTTAGGCTCTCTCCTATATATATGTATATACCTGTGAGGATAGGAGAGAGAGAGAGAGAGAGAGATCGTGGTATCATCGCGCGATCCTTTCCCACGTCGGCGAGGAGGCGACGGTCATCGGATCCGCTCGTCGTCGTCGTCGTCCGCCGCCGTCGCTGTCCAGAGGAAGGAAGTGGTCTCGGGGATCACTTTACGTGGCGACCGGTCCCGCGACGCGATCGCTGCCCCCGATCGCATATATATATAACATTGGCATATATATCGTCAAGTTGCGCGATGAGCTTATGTATATATACTACATTTTGTATATAGTACAAAAGCTGGTGCTAGAAGTATTTTTGAACTATACGATTCTTTCGTTATCGGTAAAGTTGGTCATAGATTATCGGTATATACGAGGAAAGGCAAATATTTTGATTTTACGCCGCAGCTGTCGCTCTCGAACAGAATGTGTGTGTGTTTTCTTTTCTCCTTTCGAAAATATACAATATAATTCTATATACGTGCACACTTATCAATTAGCTACTTTATTATCCACTTACACGTATACGGCCGTTCTCGAAATAATCTTGAAAGAAGAACTTCGAGATATAACTTCGAGATCCCGGAGGAAGCAATTTTTATTAACTCCGGGTATAAATTCAAGCCAAAAGACACACCGCGACTCTAGTCACACAACGTTTCATCGTACACACGCACGCCGCCGCCGCCGTGCGGCGGACCTTCCTTCCACGGAAGACCCCCATACCGGATTTCATTTATATTTTATTACCGTCCGGGAATCGATTTCTCATTGGTCGGCAGCGGCGATGGTGCACCTTTCACCTCGGCCGCCAAACAACAGTTGCCTCTACATATATATATATATATATATATATATATATATACATATATAATATGTGTTCCCTTTGGGCCAGCGCGAGAAAACACGTTGCTCCTCCTCTTTCTTCCATACGGCTATATATATATATATATATATTATATATATAAAGGTACCAATGCAGGTGCACGTAGACGGCCTACATGTATATAGATATAGATATGTTATATATATAAATGTATGTATATAAATAATAATACAAAAGACGCGCAGGTCGAGAAGTTTCCCGAGTATACGCGCAATAACGTTTGCAAAGGACCGTGGGGGAGAATAAGAGAGAGAGAGAGAAGGGGAGAGAACCGGCCGCGGAGGGAGCGATAAAAAGAGAGGAAGAGAAAGCGGATGGGCCGCCATAGGTGAGCAGCAACAGCAGCAGCGCCATGACGTTCCTTTGACCCCCGCAAGTGACCCCGTACAGCCGCCGTGCATCATGGCGGCGAGGCCTCCTTTCTCGTTCTTTCTCGATGCATCTCTTCTTCTTCTTCTTCTACATCCTCTGCAACCAAACTTGCGCGTCCTCTCTCCCCTTTATCACTGTTCCTCCGCATCTTCTTTCCTCTTCGAGGTTCTATCTCGTTATTATTGTTAAAAGACTCTGCTGATTTTCGCAACGGTAAACTTCCCCTGTGTAATTACATTTATATACACTTTGGATTGTTCCAGAGGATTAATCCTTAAACACATCCGGGATTATTGTATATATGAGCCATTTCGGCTGCTACTACTGCGTATATACTTATATACATACTCTCTCTCTCTCTCTTTCTCTCTTGGCTAACAATGTGCATCGCAGCGTATATATATATACACGCGTGTTTTATGTTTGAACTCCGCGCGTATACGAGAACCGTGTTTTTTAAAACTCGCGCTTGCGGTCGCCCAAGAACCGAGACTCAGACTCAACAAGAGGGGCAAGAATCGCTATATGTATATATGCCACCACCGCACACCGCGGCTATATATGACGGCCGCTCTCTCGCGATTGCGTTGGGATTATAGCTACATTCGCGCTTTGTTGCGCACTGCTGCTGCTGCTGACCTTTTTTATACTACTCAATGGCTTCGGTCAATGGACTTTGTGAAAAACAAGAGCTCCAGATGCAAGTGTGCAGTGTGTTTGTGTAATATAGACGATTCTTGATAAACCATAACTGCGAATTGGTATAATTTTTGTACGAGAAATTTGGATGATTTGAATTAAGAAGGTTGCGAGGTTTATATGCAGCTTGTGTTACCATATACATACGAATTAAACATTTTCTATACCATATAAGGAGCTTAATGAGACTTTCAAAAGATCCGCATGCGTCCATTATAATAACTCCCACAGACAACTATACGACGAAGGGGGAGGGAAGACGTAACCACGAACAAAAGTTAAATCAGAGAAAGTAGCTATACGTATGCGCGCATTTCCCGGGCGCGTATAATCATCATTAATGTCAGATCCGAATGAAAACGACGATTTTACTATCGAAAGCCGTGGTGGTTTAGCAAATCAAAAAGTTCCTCCCATAAAGCTTCCTTCTCTCTTCTCTTTCCCCATAAAGCAAATCCAATCGTATCTATATACGTATACTATCGAATCCGCCACCTTTAGTATCTATCTCTGTACGTATATATTCACTGGTACATACACACATACGCTTATACTACTGCGCGTAAGAGTAATTTACGATCGGTGGTATTATTATTATATCGAAGAGAATAAAGCATTCGCAGGCGTAGATCCGCAAGACACACCGCACATACGCGGATAATCGCTCGTCGGCATCTAGCGCGAATGATTTGCCGTTTACAACTGCTCTCTCTCTCTCTCTCACGCGTGTGTAAATTACGCGTACTACACGCATGTGTGTGTTTTTTTTCTCTCTCTCGACTTCGCTTATATATATATATATATATCTCTCTTTTATACTACCGCAGAGGTACGCGCGTTTATCCGTCCTGGCGCGTTACTTAGCACCTGCGCGTACTTTATGGACTATCCACGTGAAAGAGAGAACGAGTGAGAGTACGTATATATACAGGAGGATGGATTTTTTTTATCTTTTTATACCTTCACGACTTTATTGACTTTTCGCGAGATGTAAATTCGGATTAACGAAATTGACTGTCTTTGCAATCGCGTACGTTTTATTCCTATAGGTTATATATATATACATTGTATGGAGCGTAAGTGTTATGGGCCTCGGCGAATCATTCGCGGTTATAATCTGACAGAATTTATCGCGTATTAAGAGGAAACTTTATTTTAAAGACTCTTTAGTGAAATTTATGCCACATAAGAGTAATGCGCGGTCACTTATAAAAGTACCTCCGTATATAAATTTTCAGTCCTAAATTTTTTATACATTAATTGATAAGGCCGTTAACCAAGTCGACATAATACAAATGAAAATATCAATTGGACCATGTTCCTATACACAGTATATAAAAAAAGCTCTTGTAAGATCCTCGGTAGCACAAATGATGTCGTCGCGTAAATATAAACCCGTGTATATACGCACACGTGCGGTGTCCTGTTACCCCAGTAGCAGCAGTGTATTGCACGGGTGTCGCGAACGCGCTTCCTCTTCTTCCGCGGTAGGAGCGACAAAGTCATTCAACACCTTCGCGCGAGATGGAGAAAGATTTCCGTTCTTACACGCGAGTCTTTTATCTTGAAGCTGCGCGCTTTAATTTTACGCCCGATGTCGCTTATATAAAACGATATAGACGTAAAGCGGATAGTTTATGGAAAGTGAGTCGATTGTAAGAGTATATATGTATGTAAGAGATGACACGTCATTATAGTGCGTCACGACTATTGCACGTGTACCAGACAGATATATAACACACGCGATCGATATTTCACTTGACACCATATTATGGTACTTTTTCTTACCCGACATATATGGCTCCGTGTAATATTTTCGCCCAGATTCATTATATCTGTATGTTTGATGTACCTTTAATTACCGATTACTTGATAGAAACTCCGTAAAGTAAAGATACTATATATATAGAACAGTTGAAACCGTCAAATCGAACACTCTCTCTCTCTCTCTCTCTCACACACAGTATCAGCGCACGGTGCAATCGATATTTAAAGCTCGCACGCTCTCGCGACAAGTGCATCAAATATACACTCACCCCATCTGCCAACCTCTCTCTCACCATACCTCGCGATAACCATCCTTTCTAAAATAGACCATCACCACATATTATACACCCATGATACATACACAGACACGTCATCTCTTCTTTCCGCCTAATCTCGCGCGCTTACTCAAGCAAAAGACCTGTTGTGCAGCGTGCGCTTGATCGGTAATACGACAATCGAGACGTATATAAGAGGAAAGGGCGCTCCGCTGATGTGAAAGAGGAGAATAGAGGGCTGCTGCTGCGCACTCCTCCTTATCTGCGGAGACACATCGTCGCGATATCGTGTTTCTTATACGAGCGCGCAGCGGCCTGCGAGGAAGTGTGACTCGGCGGATCGTCTCCTCGTTTTTTTTTTGCCTCCCTCTATATACCCCAGCGCAACGTAGCGTAGCCGTTCAACGACTTCGCACCTGCATGCGTGCACGTGATGCATGCTCACGCCGATTTCATTGTATAGATCGTGCTCTGATGGCGTCGGATTTCACTGAAGCGTGTATATATATATATATATATATATATATATATACGCCACGACAACTCATTGTGTGTGCGACCTGTTGCCGATACATATATATGATTATACATCGTACGTTTCACGACGTTGGCACTTACTTCTGTTACAGTTGATAAAAGGGATGGATATATCGCAGTATTGCGCAATGAGCCGTCACTTTGGTTCTTACGGTAGGCGGAATCCATTTCTGCCTATATTACATATATACAAAAGTTTACGTATATATGCTATGCCTGTATAAAATACTTTTTGAGGTCGAACTGATCGAATTTCAACGTGATACGTTTAGTTCTGAAAGTAAAAGTCGTCAAAGATACGTGTGTGTATATATATATAGTCGCTGGGAAAGTCAGGACGAATCGAGTGTACATTATACACAAAGCGGGCGGAAAAAAGGGGGCGACGCTCGCGCCTGAAATGCAGCAGGGGAAAAAAGGAGTTCGCGCGAGCGCCAGGGAGAAAGAGAGAGAGTACGTCATTACGTTTATTTGCCGTAATTGGAGGAGCTTTAATGCGCCAAACCAAACACCGGTTATGGCCGCCATAAACCTACCCACAATCACTTAGCTCTCTCTCTCTCTCTCTCTCTCTTGGGTTCGGGGCGCCGAGTCTCGCGCGTATATATATACATGCAGGCGCTGCACAACTTTTTCCCTCCGCTTCCTCCTTTTGGGGCGCGCTTTCCTCTCCCTCTACCTCTCCGCGTGACCGATTTTTTCTTTCCCTCCTCCTCCTTCTCCTCCTCCCTCCTGTACGGCGCCGCGCGCGATACTTCGCTCTCTTATTCTCTCGTGTTATACACTCCACGAGAGTTCTCGGATTATTGTTTTCTCGAAGTGGGTTTTTGCTCTCTCTCACGCGCGCGCGCGCGCATGCGATAATCCGCGCGATTGCGAGGCCTCCGGCTTTCGCGTTGTTATTCTTCTTTTCCTGCCTCGCTACTCCTGCTCGTTCTTTTTTTTCTTCCTCTTTTTTTTATTCCTCTCGGTCACGTTCCTCTTTCTCGTCGGTGGTTTTTTTTCCACGTTATTTACCCCGCCGCAGCCGCGAGGCGCTCTTGTACGTTTTTTTCTTCATCTCCGAGCACCGAGCTGATTGGATTCGCGAGGCCGCCCCGTGGGTTGTGTGCACTGCGTGTGTGTTATACCCTTTCGCGAGAGAGAAAGGAGGGGGAGAGCGTGGGGAGAGGCTTTTCAAAAGCTACGAGAGCTGCGCTATATATACGAAGGAGAAGAGAGATTGCATGTAGTGTATGATCAAGAGCTGGGGAGAAGAGAATAGTGTGGATTGAAAAAATATGATTATATAGACATGTAAGAGAGCATTCGGATATTCGTCGAAAGTTCGATTTTGTAATTCTGCCGGTTACCGGTTTTTGCGTCATGTGGAATCATATTCTACAGATACTATTCGTCGATCTGGGGTTTATAACGACGTATCGGATTGACGTTGCAAGTAATAGATTATTACAACGTAAATCGAAAGGAATTTGCCGCACGGTACACGCGTAAAGTTAAAAATACCATAACTGGGTTCTGTTTGAGAAGTCGCGACTGTTTGACTAATAGAAAGTTTCATCAAAGCGACTGAGTGTCAATAACAATCTTTTTAAGGACTTCCTACTGTTCACTATTTACACTCGAGATAAGAACGTTATCACAACGATTTTCGAAACAACGTAATCCGTGCGCGATAAGACACACGAGGCTTCGGTGTATACAGTTTAAAATGTGCAAGTCTATATTGCAAGTGTTAAAATGAAAGATCTCAAAACTTGTTCAATCATGTAACACCCTCCTATGTAAAAGAAAATCTATTATTTCTGTATTAGCCGTACGTAGATTGTAACACATGAACCGAAATCTATACTTTTCACTGTCACACTATATCGATCGAACTTTTTCTTTCTTTCTTCGACAAAACCACGTATACACATCCCTTCGCACAACTCGAGCCACTTTAACTTAACTCCCTTCTAAGCTTTCCAACCGCATTCTCTCCTCGAGACGGCGGCAAACCAATTCCCACAAAAGCAGCTGGCGACGCGGTTCACTTACGCACGAAAAAATTTCTCTCTCGCAGCCAAAACCTTTCGAAAAACACATAATACAACAGCGCTTGAAACATCCAGCCAGCCGTCGTCGTCGATCCTCTGCGATTAGCCGAAAAATCGGGGCAGCGACACAAGGTACACACGTTTCTTATCTCTCTCTCAGTCGTTCCCGAGCTAGCTACTGGGGCTTCCCAGGCTACTGCTATACACCAAGGCCGTGGACGCGGGAGCGCACGCACGCGATACGACGAGATAAAACGAGAGCGAGCCTGCCGATTGTTTGCGGAAAAGCGTGCCGCGTATATTCATATATATACACACCGACGGCCGGCGAGCTGGCGCCGGTATACATATATATATGTGCGTGTATATATAAGCTGCCAGCCGCTGCATTAGGCATATATTTCGGTGGGGAGAAAGTGTCAGATTTGAAGTGGAGAACAATAACAGAGATGTTTGTGCGCCTGCATATATATATAGAATATACATGCGGGATGTATAGTAAGAGATACATTCGAGTTATACGATATTTTGACGCGGTCCATGTTAATGAGTTGTGTATGATGATGCGCGGTTTTGATTAAACTTGATTGTTTGATATAGCAAGGTAATTTTGGTAATCAGTGTGCAGTAAGGTGAAGGTCTGAAGCAGCCAATTAGAAGTTGTAAGGTTTCGAGTGTTGAAAAGAAGAATAAATGTATTGTGTATAATTTATGTTGTCTAAGGGGGCGGCAGCGTGGTAGAAAGTACGTCAATTAGAGGACAATAGGGGATGAGAGAAAAGTTGCATGCACACATATAGTCGATTGATTTACGCAGAAGTGCGAAACGAATGGCAAACGTATATACAGATGAATGAAAAAGCCGGCGGCAACAGACGCGCACACCTGTTGATTCCCGCGTTAACGTTGTTTCGCGTGAAAAGGGGATGTATAAAAGAGTATCGCAATATTAACAATGGAGTATATTGCGAAATAACGAACTATATACGTTACTAGGATAGAATGACGCGATGGAGACTAACGAGCATGGCAAAAGAGTTAATAAAAGTCAGGCGATCGTCGTTGCTCCGAAATCCTTTCCGACGGCAGGATTTATTATAGCGCGCTCGCTATACTCTCTCTCTCGCTCTCTCGCGCGCGCGCGTGCGCACGAGAACGAAAAGTCTATCGAAAGTTCATAAATGTATTTTCTGTTTATTGCATCGTAAAGTTTCACGATCATTTCTCGTCTAAACTGATCCCTGGTCTGCGCGCGCGTGCGCGCGCCGTTCATTCGCGTACTACTCGCCGAGGATTTTAAGTGTTTTCATTATAAATTATTTATGAGGGTATACCTTTACCCCGTGGTATAATGGAACTCTCTCTCTCTACACACACACACACACAGAAAGACTAAAAGGCGAGGGCACAAATACAATACAGAAAAATTTACGTGAATGCTTCTTAGAAAACACTTCGCTTTTATAGGTGAATTTTAATTTTTCACCGTCGCGGGAGCGTCCGTTTATAACGCGACCGTATATGTATATATATACGCGCGCGTTTTATTTACCGGCAAAGTCTATATTGTCGGCGCGTAAACGAGCTCGCGATAGTTATATACAATTTTAACGAACGACGCGCGCGCTCGTCTAGCTTTAGTATATAGTGCTGCTGCCACTCGTGAAAGGTGAAATTAATAACTAGACATTTTATGTATTATAGAGAGGAGACATTTTTACAAACTGTTTTACCATCTACGCGAGAGGGTGTAAATGTTTTATTTATGAAAGTATAATTCGACCGCGCGTGTTTGTGTGTATGTGTGTGTCGGTATATTATAAAACCTTTCCTCAAAACTATTTTGTAGTTTGCGAGAATGCTCGTAAAGCTCGGTAGTAGGCGCGTGCGCGTCTGCAAAATCGGCGTAATTTATGGGCCATTTTTAGCGCGCTGTCGCGGTAAATTTCACTAAAACTCGCTAAGCGTCTGCGAATTACAGTTAATTGCATGATAATTTTCATCGGAGCTCAGACCCCTTCTATAAAACATACACGCACACACACACACACTTAAGCTTTTCTAAAAACGAAAAGCTACGATAAATGCAAATGGGCCTATACAACATAAAAACATCCTGTCGCTTAGATCAAAAAGGGAGCTGCTGATGCGTCACTCGCGTGGAATGCAAAAGCACGTATAGATGTTAAAGGTCGGCGGTACTTTTCTCTCTTTCCTTAGAGAGCGAGAGAAAAAGATTACCCATCTGATTCATAGACCATCGATAAGGGCCGCACTTTGATAAAGCAGACAGAGAAAGTCACACACACACACACACGCGCACATTATAGAAAGTCTCTACATGTAGAGGTACTGACCTGCGTCATAAGGCGATCGGCGCCGGTACCCTCCTCATCCTTGAAGACGATGTCCGCGTTGTAGTTCGGCACAAGATCACGGAAGCGCTTGTCATGCCTCGATACCCGGCCCTCGCTCAGTCCGGACGCAGGCAAGGTGTTCTCACTAACGTTTGGCACGTGCTGCTTGAAGACGAGTGGCGTGAGCTTGCGGAGAATCGGCCGGCGGCCGCCACCCCGGCCCGGTCCGCAGCCGAGCGCGAGGCCAGCGAGCGCTGCCAGGGCGAGCCACCCGAGCGCGAGACTCCGCAGGCGGCCTAGCGGCATCCTCGTCCTCGGCTCGTCGCCCAGGTGTGTCGTAGGCTGCTGCTAATCCTCCTCCTCCCCAGCCTTCGGCCAGTACTAGCACCACCAGTGGCGGCCAGCGCAGAGCAGCATGATCGCCGCCAGCTGGGCATCACCGCCCCGGTACGCACTATATACCCGGTAACGGCAGCGGTTCTTGTAGCGGCAGCAGCGAACTACACGGCACAAGTACTTTTCTTTTCGTTTCTTTTTTTTATATATACTCCCGCGCGTGTATGTACGGATATAGAGTGTGCACGGTTGCCGATCGCGACTGCCGGTCGGTTGACTCGCACCAACGACTATTATATTGTATCACCCACTCTCGTCGCGGACACACCAGTCACTCGCGTCTCCCTTATCTCTTTGTATATATATATATATAAATATATATAATGCGTCGTATGCGATAGGTATATTATATCGTCTACTGCTGCGGCGCTCTCTACTGTATATGTCCCTCTCTCGGCCAGCGACAATCTCGATGCGCCGGCCACGGAGCGACGACTGAGACAAGGTCGTCGGCCACGCGAGCGATCGCCCGCGCGCACACGCAGGCTCTCTCTCTCTCTCTTGCTCTCTCGCCCCGTGGGAGCGAGCGGCCGAACGAATGAGAGAGATAGATAGAGAGAGAGTGTGTAGGAGAGCGTGAGGGAAGAGGGTTTCCTCGCCTGCTGTGTGTGAGTGTGTGTGTGTGTGTATTATACATGCTCCCGACAGAGACGGACAATCGGGTGAGAGGGACACACAAAGTGCGAAAGCTTTTCCGGAGGTGGGAAATCATGCAAAGATGGGCTTTCGCGCTCGGTTTCGTTCGGCTTGGCCAAGCTACCCCCACCGAAGGTGATGTAGGATGGAGGGGAGAAAGGACTCCGCTATTGGTTGGGAGGCGGGCTCGGGGCTGGCGCGACTGAGGACAGGTGCAGTCTGGTGGGGGGAGGACCGTAAGCGAGGATGGGGGCCAATCTCCTATATGCGCGGACGCAGAGTCTCTTTTGCGCCGTGCGCGCACTTCGCAGCCCCTTGCGTATATATATACGTGTGTACTGATGTATGTATATCTATATACATCGTGGTCCAGCTCTTAATGTTGAGGGTCTATATCCTCCTCATCCTCGATGGAACACCTTGAGGACGAGAAGAGAGTTGCAACAGATTCGCGCGCAGCACATTGAGTGATTATGCTCAACGTTGCGGAAGAAAACGAGATATGATTTGTAAAGTACCATGTGCGTGTACTTGTTAGGATTCCGCTATACTATTGACCAAAACTTTAATTCAATGTTCGGCGGAGCGTTTTTCTGATTGTTTTAATGTTAACAGCGTCAACGGATACCCTGGTCAACAATTAATTAAAAACGTTTGTTATTAATTGTGGCATACTATACAAATATTATATATTGCCAAAAGACATGAGTTCACTCTTTGGCCTATAGTATTTTAGCTTTCCTGAAAGAGGCTTTATGTTAAAAACACCATTTATGCAATTTTAACGAACTTTTTTTTCTACGTCGTTTTTCCAAAATTTTATTTTTATGTATATGTTTAAAATCTGAAAGAATATCTACTTTTGATTTGATTTATATAACCAAAAATTAATTTCGAAAATTTTCAGATGAGCAAATATTTCTTCACAAAATATCAGAAAAAAGAAGAATTATTAGTCTAAATTACTTGTAGAAATGAAAACTGTTTCCGTTTTATATTTAATTGACCACTGAATTTATTTAACGTAATATCTTTATTAATCTGTGAAGTACCTTATTCTAGGAATATTTCAAAAGACTAGGTATATTTGTTTATGTGAAATAAATATTTTTAACACAAATACGTTGTCATTATCGCACGATAACAGGAGTAAAAATCAATCGAGAAGATGTCAAAGCATATGTATGAAATTACGTATACTTAATTTTGGTTTTAAGTATTTAATTCCTGTTCTTCGACTGATTACGATAAAGAAACGATTAAAGTAATTAATAACAAATTTAAAAATAAATTCGATATAGAAACCGATTCGATATTTTCTTAATAGAAAAATGTTGTATAAAAATATGAAGTTTTTAATATCTTTTAACTCGATTTTATGAATAAAATATATATAATTAAGAGAAAATTATGGTTTAACTTTTTTATGATCTTTCTCAAATGGGCATTTTCATCGATAACCATTTTGTATATTTACTTTTAAGTCATATCGGATTTAGCATAATAAGTAATAGATAGAAAATAGAGTACTCTTTATTGTACTAGTTATTCTACTCACTTTTAGCCCAGGTATAACAAATTTTTCAGAAACAAGTACAATAAAAATCGTACAAACTAATTGTATAAAGATTCATGTCATACATAAAAAAAAACCATCCAATTTCTGTAAAATGATATTATCATCATTTTATATTGTATAAAGATAGAACGGATAAATTTTACATTGAAATACAAAAATTTAAGAGTTTACGATAAAATGTATCTAATTAAGAAAAACTCATCAAATTTTATCAAATTTTCAAAATTTTTCAAAATATTTTTCTATAAAATATTTATTGAACCAATACATAAAGACTAATTTTCTAAAAACTATGAATAACTGTAAAAAGCTATGAATAATTACGAGATATTATGAGAAACCATGTAAAACACGTGAAAAGTGAAAAGTATTAAAGCCTAAATTACACTTAAGAAGATAAGTACCAATGAATGAATAATACCATTTTGTTCTTTTTAAGGTAAGTGCGTATGACTTCTGCAAATCAAAGTAAATTGTCATGAATAAAAATTCAATTTTTAATTATTACTGAAGATATATGATAGAAAATTATCCATAATCGTATATTGCCATTTTTATGAAGAAAACAATTCATGAAAAAATCATTATCCTTGAACGTTACCCAATATGTTTTCATATGCCTATAGATTAAACTACAGGATAATTCGGGATAATTAAAGCAATATGGAAAGTTAACAATGAAAAAAATATTAATGTGTCTTTAAATCCTGGTATTGAAATTCATAAACTTTTGCGTAGTATACTTATATATAAAATCGGTATAATAAAATATACTTTTTATGCTATTAATTTTTATATTTATTAAATATCTTAGATAATGCTATAAGAATTCTTATGTGATTAAAGTATAATAAAAAAATGTATTTATACTTATTTACTCTTTCAACTGTATGTTAATCCATACCTTTTAAATGCTGTGAATTACAGAATAAAGAGGTACATTTATACAAGTTAGTACTTTACGCTTCTTTATTCATTTAACCAAATAGTGTATTGAAAATAAATGTGGTATTTCATATTAGTATCCAAATTTTCGTATAGATCTACATCAACCAGTAGAAAGCAAGAATCGGCATAGTGTGTCAGAAGGTTTACTATTTGGCTAGCTATACAACTCCGATATTTTATATTCTTTCTATATATAATGTGAATCACGCTGACGTTATTACAAATTAGAATAATACCATGTTCAACGTAACTGAGATAAATTTTTGGGTGACCTTCGTGTATCATTTGATAGATATTTCTTCGAAATTTCATTTTTATCTGATCTTTTTATTTTTAAGAAAACACATATTTTACGTGTGAAGCAAAAGCAGAGGGTTGCTGGCCGGGTTTAAAGTGTCCGGAATTCTGAAATTAGTCACGGTATCCACCCATGCACACCATCAATTTCCGGACCCAAAAATGAAAAGCACCTACTGGAAGTAACGCTTTAAGCGGCATAATGCGTCGCTGGGGTGAAAGCAAAGAATCTGTTGTAGGTAGTACGTTTTTTATTAACCAAATACAGCCTTGGCATATAGTTATTTGCTGTTTGTCCTCTTACAAGAGCAATTTCTTCATTCGGTTTTTTCACCGATATTGGATTAAATATTACATCCAAATAGTTAGACGTAAACAGGAGATATTAAACCCATCTTTAATTTAATAATTAAATATTTACCAATAAACTACCATATCATTCATCACAACAGTCAGGAGTAAAAAACAACTAAAAGTATATAATATAATTATATAATAATTAACACCTCATCGTTCATTATCAATGAAGATTAATATACATAAAAAAATTAATTACTTGCGGTCTTTTCGCCTGAATAACTGACGAGTTATAATTTAACGCTTAGTTCAAAACGACTTCATTGCATAAACCAACGGTTGCACGCTCTGTTAATGCGCTTGTGCAAAGTCTGCTATTTTATTGCCTTCGGCTGTTGAGACGAAACCGGGACCGAAACGAGGGGATTTCCAAGGGTAGTTTTTTCGCTCTCTGTCAATATGTGGCCGAAGACCTTCATAAGAGAGAAAGAGAGAGTCTACTCGCACATATGTCGCACAAATATAGCCTTATACACAGCTCAGACGTTATCGTGCGTCCATGAGCCGTTTGGACATTGCAACACTGAGAATTCAAGCAGAAAAAAATCCCCGTTCGAAAAAAATGCGAAAACAAATCTACATAGGTATCAGTGGTACCTTAATAGTCCCACAGATCTAACCACTTGACACGCAATCTCTATCAATTGGCTTATCAATGAGCTACCGCGAAAAAAATGCGGGAGAAAATATAATTTTACGGTGATTCGGTTCTTCCCCTCTATATATGCACACGCGGTTATATACCATTATAAACGTCGAGTTGACGTCACAGCCTCATACTTCTCTCATTTATCCAACTTTTGTTTCTCCCGCGTATATATATATATATATGTACACGAGGGCAGCGATATATATCGAGCGCGTGCGATATTATATAGCAAAGGCGCGTTAGTTGATGAGGAAGCAGTTTTGAGGCTGCAGCACGCGTTCGCTCGCGAGCCATGAGGCGTCGATGAGTCTCGACACCTACGTCACGTCGTCGTTCGTTCTCCTCGCCGATGAATCAACGTCGCGCCGTGCGCGCGCGCGATTACACACGATATATACAACCGAGCGAAGGTGGCATTATGAGCGTCTCACGGGGGCGAGCGCTGAGCTTTCTCTCTCTCTCTCTCTCTCTCTTCTCGTTTCCGCGAAGTTTATTATATACACGTAAGAGGAAGAAGGAGGGAGAGGGAGAGAAGAGGTCAGGGAGAGAGGTGACGAAAAAATTGGTTCGAATTGCTCAGGCGCGTATATACGTGGGATGTATGTGTATGTGCGATCAAGGGTAGGTGGATGAAAAATTTGACAGGCCAACGGTTGCGCGCACACCTATAATAAAAGGCATGCTGAGCGCAGACAGCATTTATATATATGTATATATATATGCACGCACGCTTGCAAAATTCATTCGTGCATTATTACCGTGCCGTACACAGCAACGACGTAACAATGTGTAAGACGATAATATATGATTATTATTGCTTATCGCTTGTACTTACCAAAGCAATAATTTTGGAGCAATGAGGTAAACGTTTTAATGATAATGGGGTGTGTAATGTGCAAAATCGGTTCGCAAATGTTTATTGTATTGCTGTTTAATCATCATGACTGAATACCTTGCAACTTTAATTGCATATGCTTAAATTATTGCTGGATAAATTATAATTTTTTAAAATTTGTTTCATTTAAAATAATCAATTGTTATTATCGCCTGTCAACAATATTATACGAATCACGTACGTGGTTGAATTTTCATAATTTACCTTGTTTTATAATTAAACATATATTATTAAAAATACAATATCCTAACAATAATTATTTTTAATTGATTCAACCGTTATCTGCAATTCGGATGAGTGTACAGGTAAATAAGTTTTGCATAAATTCTTTATTAGTAATTATATGATTAATAGTCAACAAGCGAAAAGATTCTGATAACCATTTTTTGATCTATATTGACTAGATTTAACCGTTAACAAAATAGCCAGAAATTAGCGGAAAACCGGCTTGTTTTTTTTCAATTTCTATGAAGAGAAATAAAAAAAATTACGATAAATCGAAGTAACATATAAATTAAGAATGATTAATAAAAATTTGGGCATTTTTTAACTTTGTTCCTAAAAGATTGAAATCCATATAATATTCTTGGTAAGTCAGTAATCTTATTGCTTATAGATAATTAAATTCCTTTATTAATTTCGATGAAACTGATAGTATTGTTAAACAATGATGTATCGAGGAAAAGAAAATATTAAGAAAACAGCCAATTGAATATGAGGTCAAATATGTAATATTTGCGTATGATAAAAGACAAGATATCTGGATTTAGTATATAATAGTATATTTTTGAAAAACATAAAATATTTAAAAAAGAGTTACATACACAAAATTTGATAAAACTAGAATCGGAAATGATTATGATTTTTTGTATTGATGTAAAATTTAAAAAAGTACGCGGTAATCTTACATATATAAATTTATTATCTGTTCAATGATAAATTCAATTCGAATTACGGAAATTCGAAGTGTCATTATGACGACACTTGAGGCAATGCACGCAAGAATTATCTAAATTATCGGAGGACATGAATCGGCACGTCATTATCAGGTAAAGAGCGATTGCGTATCATAGTACGTGATTGCAATTTTTTATGGCATTCTTAAAAGATATGAATTGTTTCCGGCGTTATTAAAATATTTTTAAATAACTAGATAATGTATACTGACAAAACATACGATAAAAAGCGAATATAATTGTATTAATTAAAAATTTATAATAATATATGACATGTATACGCTTTTACACAACAAAATGTTCGAACATTTTTTAATTTGAAGTAATTGTATTTTTAATTTATATTGCCATTTATAATAAATAACGGAAAATCATATTGAGCACATATAATATAATATAAGTATTTCTTCTAAATTTTATGTTTATGATCTACTTTTCTGGATTTTGTTATTCCGTTTTTTGAGTATCAATATAACCATAGTATAAACTTCTTTCGTTATTGTAGGAAACTTGTTCATATTCATTAGTAAAAGTATTCACCACAAAAGCTATACATAATGTGCTTTACTTTTTCTTAAACAATTTTGTATTTTCTTTTTACTTATTAAACTGTCAGTATGAAATTTAATTGTTGTAAAAATCTTTACACCATTGATGAATTAAAGAAATTTCTAATTTTAAATAAAAGAGAACTTAAAAGTAAAATCTTTATAAAACGACTAACACGATTGACATTGGGTCTGATGTTACATTGTTTATGCTACTTAACGGTTGGATAATCGACGATTAAACAGAGAAATCAATAAATTAATGAGAAACTTAGTTTTTACTTGTTTATTACTTGTATAAAATTAACTACTTGTCCAAAAACCAAAGTTTATTAGAATTACATAATTACTAATTTCTAACGGAGAACCTTTGTTAAAAAACTTACAGTTAACTTTACGATTATTAACATACATTCACTTAATAACACTATTATACACTCAATATAACAAAACTATTAGTACCATCACCAAAATTTCAGTAAAAAAATAATAATTTCGAAAGAATCGAAAATATTATACCAGTATACAAATTTCTCAAATAAAATTATTTTCAATATACTTATTGACGATGATTCGCATACACAGATTTTAACGTAAATGTTACATATGTTTTTTTGGTCAGTGGTGATTAATTGTTGACTCATCGAAATTTTGACACACAAATTTTTATCAAATAATGACCCAACGAATTGGGAATTAATTGTTAATCAAGATTTTGTTTTTTTTTATCTTTTACATATATATCAAAACAAATGAGTGTGTATAATAAGTTGATACCTTTTAAGATCATCGATATTTTTAATTCGTCAATGCAGAGGAAATTTTTTAGAAATGATAAAATAGTATAAGAAAATTGTGAAAAATAGCATCCGTAAAATTATTTTAAAAAAGGGAAACTTTTTAATTTTTTTTACACTATTTGTGATTGCCCATAACTTTCTATAAAACTAATATTATGTAACTAAATGAAAATTAAGCCTTTCTTAAAATAAAACCTTTTTTCCTTTTGTTATAATTTCGATAGGCCGTTTCATAACGTGAATATGTGAAACTTTACAATTGATGGAAGAGTCTTTAATTCTTTTACAAAATAACACAAGTTTTAGGTATTCGGAGAAAAGTTGGTAAAGCGTTTCAATTCGTTACGACAAGCACTCGTTGAATCACACGCGAAGTGCGTTTTCTCTATTTTTGAGTAAACATTAATTTGCAGCAGAAGAAGTAGTCACTGAATACCGTGGGGTAACGTTCAAGATCTACCGGTAGAAATATTTTGACTATTCAGTTTCTCGTATTTGAGGGGGCTATACAGGCATCTTGTTAGTAGGAACGTCGGTATTGATGTTGTACTAAATTTTGATAATCATGCGAGGGTGGTGATTGTCATTGCTAATCTTTTTAGAAATTTAGAAAAATATCCCAAATACAGATTGAATGAGGTACCCCATCCTGATCAGAGATTAAAATATGGTATGCCTCTAACTCCATTTAAACTATACCTGAAATGATCCTAACTTGATGGAAGTAGTATCAGGTGCACTTTCCCGGCCTGACGTAAACTCTAGTCGATGTAATTTCTCAATCTGATTCAAGTTCTATCAGAGGTGCTATCGTACTCTTATTCGGGAAGAATAAACAGATCCTCGATTAAAATCCGGGCCGTATCAGGAGATACCTCAATACCAGATCGGCAGATTATATTACGGATCATAATCCGTACCAGGAATACCTTACCCCAGTAACCCTGTCTAGGCTGATTAAAGTAATACCTGCTCCGGGTAGGATCAATAGTATTAGGAATACTCCGATAGGCTGAAATAGTTGTACATTGATATTCTGATCCAGGCCGTTATACTAGGGATACTCCAATATTTTGAATCCGTTATATCTTCGATATCCTGATCAAAGCCGAATAAGGGTCATATCTGTACAGATATAGTTTCATACAGGCCGTATCAGGATACCGGTATACCATATCTGGTTTGTATCAGAAGTAACTGAATCATCCAATTCGGACTATGCAGAGAGTATTACCGGAGTCTATTTAGGCTTGCCTGTTGAATATCCTTGTGGCCTGACCAAGTGAGTTTGAAGGTAGATCTGCATTCACGTCGCATTAGGAAAATCTACTGTGCCTGATCTAGGCTTTTTAACGCATTAGGAGCACCATCTTAGCTTAATCCATGCAGTATTAGAGATATCTGTATAACCCGATCCTTATCATGTGGTTATGCATTATTAAAATATTGAAACCGATGAATCATAGGACAAAATTTATTTCATTAAAATTGGTTCAGTAAGTACTAATATGTTGAGATAGAAAAACGCTTAAATACACACAAATAAAACTTAAATACACAGACATGCACAGATGCCAACACCAACCAAATATTATGTAAAAAAAAAAATATATATAGATATGTATTTCGATTACATAACTCCAAAACCATTTGCAACATTAATTCCTGCAATAACCCCAGCATTTCTTTTTCATCCAATAATTTTGTACCTATTTCTAATGCTACTTTTGTTTTTCCAAAATAATTTTATTAATGAAATATAATTTTAAATAATAATTACGACAAAGTGTAAATTATATTCTGGAAATTAAGTGATAATGGATAATTGAGTTATTATTCAACAATAATGAACAATTGCATTAATAATGTATAAAATAATATTTTCTACTAATATACAAGCTTGATTCATTTATATAATCTCAGCTAATGAACAAAGACAGGAAATTAACGAGATTTCTTATATCAAGTGAGTGATTTGATACCATCTAAACGTCAGACCTCATGCCTGACGAGCGAAAGCGACAACCGCGATGTACCTTTTAATGATACGTAATAACAGTTTAATTTCGAACCTAATTATAGTTTCAATTTAAATTACCTCGTCTCGTTTAGGAAATGCGCGTGTGCGTATGGTACGGTTAAGTACATGTAAAATTGCGTCATCGCATCTTGTACAGGTATAAGAAAATATTGCGAAGAAATTTAATTGAAGAAAACAATGTTTGCGCGCGCGCTCGCGCAAGCGTGTTGGCGATAATTATTGCAAATCGTTAGCATCCTCATTATATCGTATAGTTATAATTCTCGTGAATTGGCGTTGTGTATACGTGCGCCTTCTGAAACAGGAAATTCCGCATTAAACGCTGGCCTCGCGCTCTGTAATTTATAAGGCAGACAGTCCCATTAGAGAAACTCCCAACCTGTCATTATTACTTATGTTTTAGTAAAAAAATCACGCGCCATATTGAATCTAATGTGTGACTTGTAACACGTTTCTCTCGACTAATGAAAGCCACTTAAAAAAATACTCGATATCCCCCTTGCTAGCTGCAACAGCATTAATTTTGATTAATAATTTTCGTCAATCCATTTGATTCGTAGGTAATCAATTTTCTTCCAAAAAAAAATAATTAAATTTCACGCAATCATATACTAGTACCCATCTTCTCGGAACATCCGAAAAGTCCTTCCGAAAAACTCGTACCAACAAATGTCTATTTATTAAATTTCGTAGCAAGAGAGAGAGAGAGAGAGAGAGAGAGAGATGATTTGGAAGAGAGAGGCACACGTCTGGGATGCCTGAGCATCGCAAGCGAAAAATCCGGGGCCTTTGCTCAGGCGAGAGAGAGAGAGAGAGAGAGAGAGCGAGAAAGAGAGAGAAATAACGAGAGAGAAAAGAAGCGGCAGCAGTGAAAAAGAAGCGCCTGGTGGGCCAATGAGCATAATGCGAATTCCGCGCTCGAAAAACGGCATCGTTCAGAATTTAGCAATTTCTTTCCGCATAGCCTCGGCGCTCGGCGAATAACTGGCATAGCACCACGCGGCCGACAGGACAGTCCTTTGCAAAAGCGCCTCGTCCTCCGCTCGCACTGGGCAAAAACGCCGCAATAAGTCGCCGCGTAATGACGAGACGCCGGGGGCATTAAAATCGCGCGAATTCCGAGCTATTTTCCAGTCTTTCGCTTCGGTTCGCTCGCACCCCTACTCTCCCCCTGTATATGACGCTCATTTCAACCTGGCGAACAAACCCGCGCATACGGATCTTTATATATAGTTTCGTTTGCAACGCACCCTGATGCTTATAAGGATCTATACTTCTCCGATGCTGTACGTATTATAGCTATATGTACGTATATACACACACGTACAATCGCATGCAGACACGTGCACACATATACATGCGCGCAAGGCAGAAGGAGAGGAAAAAGAAGGTGAGAGAGAGGCCATGGAGGGGTGAGTTTTCGGAGGCAGAAGAGAAGGAGAGAGAAGAGGATGAGAGAAGCAACAGCAGCATCAGCAACAGCGACGGCAGGAGTAGCTACGTCGAGGAGTAGAAGCAAGGAGGTAGGAAGAGTGCGAGAGGAGGAGGAGGAGGAGGAGGTGGTGGTGGTGGTGGTGGTGCTGGTGGTGGAGGTGGAAGGCAGAGCGACATTCCAGCGGGGCTCTCTCGTGGGAAACTTCAGAGTGAGAGGGTGGCACGACGGCGGCGGCGGCGGCGGCAGCGAGCGAGAGAGCCAAAGATATATGCGTGTGTATGTACATAACACATCGTCGTCTTGTAAGGAGGCAAGCGGAGGAGTAGGGAAGGGGGAGGCAGGAGGAGGCCGCGTAGCAGCCTCACTGCACGAAAACGAGCAAAAAGACTCCCGACTCGCTCTTGCACGCGCGCGCGCGCACACGGCCCACGAGTCGCCTCGCTCGTCGTTTTTTCGACGCTTTCCTTTTTATGCACCGACCGGAGATGAATTAACTCTCGTCGTCGTCGTCGTCGCCGTCGTTCCTCTCTCTCTCTCTCTCGCTCTCTGTATATATATATACGCGTATGCACGCGCGAAAAGTCTCTCGCCCGGTGAATTTGTGGGTCGCGACGAGCGCAAGTAGTACGACTGGTTTTATCGCGGCGCGACAGATCGCCTCACCGTTCTCTTTCTCTCTCGCTCTCGCACGCTCGCACAAACGAGCCGCGAGATGTATTATATACGCGGCGAGCGAGAGACAGAAAGAGAGAGAGAGAGCAGGCCAGTCCGTCTGTAGTATACCGTCGTGAGCGCGGGCGCGGGCGCAAGATGAGAAGAGAAGGTGGAGAGTTAATTGAATCCGAGCAGCGTATAAGTGGAATGGCCTATTCCTCTTTCTCTCTCTCTCTCTCTCTCTCTTTCTCTCTCCCTCCCTGCCACTCTTGCGCACGCGGTCTATCTCTCCCTCTCGCACGCGCGGCTTCGCTGTGCTGCACGGCGCGCTTTTCTTATTCTTCTTTCTTTCCGCATACCTCCTTTGGTTTCCACCTTCTCGTTCCTGCGCCCGCTCGCTCTCGCCGCTGCTGCTCCCTTCTCCCGCGCGACTCCCTTCGCCCCTGGCAGCCTTTTACCTATATATATAGTTCTCGCGTGTGGTGCTGGTGCCCTTGCCGCGCCAAGCCACAGCAGCAGCAGCAACTTCGAGGGCTTGCTCCGCGAGAGATGCTGGATGCTCGATCTGCACAGAAGAGAGAGAGAAAGAGAGAAAGAGAGGGAAGAGCCAATGTCAGAAGCATTCCTTATTCCTTTGTCTCTGAGCGCGCAACACGGACCACGTAGTGTGTATATATATGTATATATATTATACAGAGACACGCACACGCGCGACGAGTCATACGCGCGAGAGAATCGTAATGCGTGTGTATATATATGTGTATATATATATATGAAAGGAGAACGAAGAGTCGAAGGATGGCGAACGACGATCTTACTAGGACACGAGCGACTATACGGCGGATACTCGCTCGCCTCTGCCGCTACCACCGCCGCCGCCGCCGCCGCCAAGAATTAGCATTCTCGCGTGACAACTTGTCGAGTTATTGTTATACATTCGATTCGATGTACGATGGGCTGCGATAACGCGCTCGTAATATATCGACTCGGAGCGTGTAACTCGCGACGCTCGAAATTATAATTTGGAAACTTTTTCTCCGAACCCCGACGGCGGCTTCACCGTGAATTTCAAATATCGCTCGCCGGGCAAAATGACTCCTTTTCTTTCTCTCTGAAACCAACAACGGTACGGTCGGAAGGTATATATATATATACAGACACACACACTTCTATTATATTTATCGCGCATGCGTGCTTGTAAATTTATGCAAATGAGCTTTCGACAACAATAATAATTGTTAACAAGTAGGCTCTAATGTTGGTTAAAGCTATGCGGCTGGCGCCTATATGTCCTCTCGCGTCTAATGCTGGGCGCGAGTGCAAAAGCCTATAGGCACATTATAACCTTCGATGGCCATGTAATAAAAGAAAAGTGAAATAAAAACACAAACGACGGCCAAGGCTATATAATGATACAGTGCGCATCCCGCCGGGGCTTTTTAGTGTGTTTCAGAAAACTAAAAGTGCAGCGGTCTAAGAACGTAAATTTTAAGACACTTTTTTTTGTACCGCGCGCGACGAGCTTTAACCAATGGCCATTCAATAATAATCTTTTAACCCGGCAGTTTGCACAGGACGAAAAAGTTGCGTTTACTTTGTTGTATTAATTTTACGCACTATAAAGCGCCACTTTTATCGCTCGAAGTTAAACAGGTTGTGTAAAAACGCTTCGCGCTGACGATTATAAAAAAACGAAGATAAAAAAAGAAGAGAAAAAAGAAACAACGGTTACGCGGAGTCTCTATCGCGAGTTAATAATGCGCGCGTAATGCCTCCCTGACTATTTTAAGACACGTATATATATACACATACATAGACGGACAATCGGTTAAGAAAAACGCCGCCGTCAGCATCTGAATTCCTCGCGTTGTTTGGATAACGGCATTTACCTTGGAGCATGTATATGTGTGTACATATACTTTTTGTAACACTATGGTGTCTCAAAGGGTTTAAGAGATGAGTCTGCTGGTGCGGGGGCCACTGTATATATGTATATATATATATATATGTGTATGTGTGTGTGTGAAAGAACCCGATGAAATGTTCGAATCGTAATAGTTTTCAAAGTTGATGAGAGGCGCTCGCTGTTTACGCCGAGGCGATAACAATCTCACGCGTGACTCAAGGATTCCTCGTGGGACGCAAGCGCGCATCAGTTGATGAAGTTTAGGTAGAAATTAGCTGGAATATAATCGCGATGAAATATCTTGCGCATCCTGCCAATATATGTATGTGATACATCCCTATAGGTGACTGAGGTAAAATGCTAACGAGGCTGACCACAAAACATATTCGTTGACGAAATTATAAAGCGATTGATATAAAATGATGCTATTATAACACGTATCTGTGTGTATGTATATCGCGTCAAAAAATTTTCACACGTATATGTATACGTATATATATCTATATGTATATAACGACGACGATTTTCAAGAATGTTAATTGGTATTGTGCGCGGAGAGAAGAATGGCGCGCGGAAAGTTATGATTACATTAAGTATTCCGCAGCACTTTAAAAGCCATTACAAAATTATACGGTTGATTGGTAATCGGAATCTTTTGATCGAATGATGCAGTATAAATCAGCGATCGATTCGTCGATCGGGCGCGTTTTTACCCCGCGCGATCCGGTGATATACGAGCTCCGATATAAATGTAATTTATAATTAACAGTTGGCTGCCCACACGAGAGTGAAAGAGCGAGAGAGAGAGCTACGAGCTGAGAGCCCACGTTCTGAACCTCTCACGATCTCTCTCCCACTCTTATTCTCTTTCTCTCTCTCTCTTTCTCTCGAGCAAATTTTCAGCCAAAACCGTATATGCACGCGAGCGGCTTCTTTCAATATTTGACGTTCTCAGAAAAGTCGGAGGGGACACTCGCACGCGTGTGTGTGCGTATGCGAGAGCGAAAATCATTAATAATTTATCAGGCCGAGAGTGTCGAATTTTCGAAAGAGTGCCGACGACGACGACAGGCCTTCCTCTCTCTGTCTCTCTCTGTCTCTCTCTTTCGCCGAAGTAGTCGCGGCAGGGACGCTGTAACTTTTCGCAAAAAGGTTTAATCTTCGATCTTTCTCTCTCGCTCACGCGAAAGCCCATCGACGCAAGCTCAGCGCGTAATGTGCCTCGCCTCCTGGCGTTCTTTCTCTCTCTTTCTCCTCTTCCTCTCCTTCCTCTCTCACTCTCTCGCTCTCTCTCTTGCGCTCGGCGGCGTCGGCGTCGGGTCTGTACGTGAGAAAAACGCCCGATGCAGCTCGTATACGCTCGCTAACTCGAGGCATTTTTTTTCTTGCACCTTCTCTCTTTCACTCTCTCACGGCCGGTCAGCCAGCTCGCTGGCGGCGGCGGCGGTGATCGGACCGACCGAAAGAGAGAGAAAGAGAGACGAAGAGCGAGAAGCAGCCGCGAGAGCGGATGAGACAATGGACGCTTGTTTGCCGCGAGCGAACGCGCGACGACAACCGGCCCAGGAGAAGCGACAGGGGCCCAAGCAGAACGATAGAGAGAGAGAGAGAGAGTGAGGGAAGAGAGCGCGTATACTAATACAAAACCAGTTGGCGGGTGAGTAAACAAAAAAGAACGAGCGCACGACGACGACGACGCCGCCTGCGCGCATCCTCCTCTCCTGCGCGTGAGCGAGGAAGAGAACGACTCGCGCTTTATTGCTAATTCGGAGGAGCGAGCGCCTAGACGGTGTTTTATATATATATATATATATTGTTCCGCGCACGTCGGCGTGCTTTCGTCTCAAAAGGTTCGGCCGGCAATTTCGCTTGGGTAACGAGCGACAAAAATAAACTCCCTCGCTATATAGCTACGTGTCTTGTCTCTCTGCCTTGCGAAAGTAGGTACACGCCTCATCTTCGAGCGGAAGTCGACTCGGGGGGAATCGCGCGAGCGGCGCTATACGTCTCGCCTCCCCCGTAATTGACAAATTGGAAGCTTATTAGAGAGTGAGAGAGAGAGAGAGCGTCAGCAGCGCGAGGACGAGGCAAAGAGGGAGCGCGCTGCTGTTACTGCTGCTGCTGCTGCTGCCAGTGGCTCTCTCCCGGCGCGGGACCGTCCTGCCAGCGAATGCCACCCAGGCGGAGGCGCGCGCGTGCGCGCTCTGTGTGGCCCCTCGGTGCGGAGCGTGCCGAGCGGTCCCGAGGTGGGCCGAGCGTGTGCCACCGGGCCACCCCGGTAGAGCGCGCGCGTGCCGCGAGCCGTGTGGTCCTCGGCTTCTGGCTCCCGGCACTGTCGTCCCCCCTCTTTCACTCTCTCACTTCTCTCTTTCTCCCTGCTTCAACAGCAGCAGCAGCAGCCGCCGCCACTTTTTCTCGCCCGCCGCCGCTGCTGCTGCTGCTGCTGCTGTTGCTCCTGCTGCCTCCTTCGTTTCACGGGGGCCCCTTCTCCTTCGTGTTGACTGATATACTTTCGCCACTTCTTTTTTTTTCGACGCTTTTTCTCTTTCTCTCTTTCTCTCTTCCCCTCGTTTTCTCACACTTTAATCGCTACTTTTATTTCTTTTTCTCTCCCGTCTGAGAGCAGACCGTGCGCTCTTTCTCCGCGCCTCGTTTAGCTTCTTATCAGCGGCTGATTTTGCTGCCTCGTAGGGATCACTTGTTTGTCACTCTACTTTTCTTATTAGCTCTCCTCAACGTTGTGTCAGCTTATCATTAGTGTATCATGGTTCTGAACTGGAAGGAGATCGAGACGAGCAGTTGTTACAGAGCTGTGTTTACGTTGTTAGAATTTCCATACGACACATTATTAAGTGAACGCTTTACAGAGATTAATAGGTTCTATAAATAGTTCATATTATTCTCAAAATAACTTCACGTTGAAGGTTAATGTAGTTGAGTTGTTAATTTTAGGTTTACCGAGTGCCTAAAAAAAAACGTAAAGTTTGCAAATTCGAATCTATTTACAGATTTAGTTTGCATATCGTAGGCCACGTAGTGGCGGACTGAAAAAGTAGGAAAATAGGTTCTTTACTACACTGAGAAAAATGTCATAGTAAAATTTGCTACCTGTATAATAATTTTTATTTTTATTTTGAAGAGAAACATCTTGATGCGTTAGTAAAAATTACTATATTTATATAGTAAAAATTCAAGTATTAAAAAAATTGCTATCTGAATAAGAATCTTTGCTATGCTATATAGTAAAAATTACCCATAAGATAATAAACTCTGTTGTACCCAATAGCATATTTGCGACGTTTTCCCTCGTAGTTGATAGAGGTTATGTTGTCTTTGAAAAAGTTTTTATTCTTCTATTTAGCGTGCTTTAGCTATATTATCTTAATTGTATTTTAAAATATTTTTTATTTTTAAATGTTATGTAACACAAAAAAATGAATTATAATTATTTATTTCCTCATATTTATTGTATTATTATTTCAGTTAGCACATGCAGCTAATGTATCACTTCCAAAATTTTAGAAGTAAGAAGTCCTGCGTGGGTAAGTGGTTAGCGCATCCATCTGTCGTGCCGAGGGTCGCGTATTGAAATCCCATTGCCGTAGAAAAAATACAGAATTAGTTATTTTCTTTATTTAATATAAATAATTCTATTCAAAATATTCCCTTAAAGTACAAATAAAGTTAAATAACGAAAAAGGAAGAAAATTAAATTTTTTAACTTTTGCCTTCTTTATAAAAATTACTATATAGATAACAAAATTTGTTATTTTTTTATTATTATAATCTAGTAAATTTTATCAGATATTTAGCAAATTTTACTATAATATTTTTCTCAGGGTATCCATGTATAAATAAATAAGTGTAAAAAGGAATTTAGAAATACTTTAACCGTATTACTTGGTTACTACATTCCATTAGTTAAAACTACCTAATTTTTTTAGGTGGAATTCTGAGAACAACTCAGGATAGATACAGTAAATATCATGTTGCAGTGTCAATTATTTAGTTCTATTAAGTCTTCTGTAGATCAGTTATTTTGTAAAGATTTTACAAATTTATTCAAAGAATTTTCGACTACCGGAACTTATGAAACCTTAGGTTCAGGTATAATCAGTATTGTTCGATAAATAATAATACTGAATAACCGCATATATATTAATAAATAAAAAAATTAATTTAATACTAATTTTGAGCCATAATTAAAAAAAGAATCATTCATATTGTGATTCATTCATAATTTATAGCACAATGAATAGGATTGCCAATATTTTGAAGGTTGACTCTTACTACTGAAAGCCATACCTTATCTACTTACCTCACATATTACTATTACTGATGAATAATAATATTAAATATAATTAAAAAACACAGAAAGAATGAAAATTACGACAAATGAAGGGTAACAGTGCTTTTTCATCAAACTACACAATTCAGTTAGTTGATACCTCTCACCCAGCAATAAATTACCATTTACAAAAGCGTCTCATTGACGATTCGACCGTTTAATTAGCACCCCGGTAAATATTCAACAAACGACAACAGCGATTCATCGGTCCAGACATCGGCAGCACATAAAGCCTCGGATGTGTGCTCTTCTCATTCTCCGCTTCTATTCAACGCCGTTTCCTCGGTTCGCACTTCTTATCCCGGTCACCACGCGCGTGCGCGCGCTATCTCGCTCACATCGCATTACCGCTCGCTCTCTCTCTCTCTCTTCTTTCTGCGGACATGTACACCTTCGTCTTTCTCGTTGTTGGTCCCTCTTTCTCTCTCCTTGGCTCTCTGCTGACGGCGCTTTTTGCACTCTCCGCGCTGGCTGTGCTCTTTCGGCCCGCCGATCCTTCGCGCCGCAACCACGTGCTAACTTACGAGCTATACGATCCTTTCCCTCTCTCACGGACTCTCTTCCCTCCTTCTTTATCTTCTCCACTCTCTCTCTCTCTTTCTACCGCCAACGTTTCCTGCATTGCCTCTAACCTCCTCGATTATTCTACCTCCTTCTCGTTCTTTCTCGTTTATTCACCCTTCCAAACTTATCTATTTTCCTCTCTCTCGCTCCCTCTTCTTTCGCCTTTTTTTTCGTCTAATTTTCTTTCCCATTTTCTCTTTCCGCTTCGTACTTCTCATACTCTCAATTCTTCTCTTTTATACTGTATTTATCTCTTGCTTTATCGCTCCATCTCTTCTTCGCCTGCTGCTGTCTCTCTTTCTCCTTTACTCCCTCGCCTCTCGACTGTCACGTCCTCTTTCTCGCTCTTTCGCCTTTTATATTCATATCTCGGTCGTTTCTCGATTCTTCTCAACTGGACGTGCTATATATCGCGCGCACAGCACAGGACTCACCTAAACAAGAATCTTCATTGTTTTCTTCGTTTTTTTTCCTCCACACAAGTTGCGAAAAAGAAAAAGAGAAAGAAAGAAAGAAAGAGAGAAAGAACTCTTGAGAGTTTGATTTGGTCATACTTGTGAACACGAAGCGTGAAACTCGCCAGCACAATGATACGCCGTTTAACAGGTGTGATTGTACCCGTGTGAAACTTGTATTCATATATGCATTCGTCCACATCGCATTAAGGAATTGCAAATTTATTATATATATACACGTTGTAACGACAAAAATAAATTACTTACGAAACGTATAAGTTTTGCGACCGAGTGATGTCACAAAAGTAATTTTATTTTTTTTTGGCAAACCGGTCGAAAAATTATTTTTCTCGAAATGGACAAAATGGCGGTTGGAAGCGACAACCGCAAAAGTTGACTCTCGTTATTGATACAAGCGCAAAGAGTTATGACTTTATCCTCGACACACGCATGTGTGCAAGCGAGCGCGCGCGGGAAATATGTCGCGCGCAGAAAGCCACGAGAGGTCTCGTTTTAAAATGGATTTTAACCTTGCAGTTTGTACTGCCATTAAAAAATATCGCTGTCGGCAATAAGAATAAAGGAAGAGAGCGAACGTGAGAGAGAAAGAGAGAGAGAGAGAGAGAGACAAAGAGAGGGAGCGCATTCGTATACGCGAGGAAGAGAGAAAGAGAGAAACGGCAGAGGGTTCAAAGAGCCGCCCAGTGGTTAAAGAGGCCCACTTCTATGGCACGTACACGCAAGTTTCAGCGCTATATAACGCATCCTCACTCTCTGTCTCTCTCTCTCTCTCTCTCCCCCTCCACAAAGCCAAGACCTGGCGTAAAGCGCGTCGATTTTTGTCGGGAGACACAGAGAGGGAGAGCCTCATCTGCTCCCCCTCTCTCTCACACTCGCGCCAGCCTCTTACCGGGCAAATTTATTTTATATTTCTCTACCTTTTCTAGACCTTTCACAATATTTGGCCGCAGTTTGGCATCTCCTCTCTTTTTCTCTCTCTCTCTACTACTACGAGGTCGCTGCCGCCACCGCCGCCGCCGTCTTTACATTGCCAGTCGGCCTTTGAGCCTCGCGTGATGGATGGTCTTCTCTCTCTTGTCCCTCTCTCTCTCTCTCTCCCTCGCGTTCCTCTCTTTTTCTCCTCTGCACCGGCGGCCTTCCTTCTCTCTCTCTCTCTTGCTCTCTCGCTCTTCGTCGGGCTTCGTCTCTCGTCTCCTTAGCATCGCTCGCTTGCGGTGTCATTTAAGAGACTGGAAAAATTCTGGTCCAGCTACGGCAGCAGCAGCAACAGCAGCAGCGGCTCCTCTCTCTCTTCTCTCTTCTCTCTCCTGCTCGTCCGGACGAACCTCCGCATTCCTCGGCGCGCATCTCGCCGCGTCGACGCCTCCTCTCTTTCACCCCGCGAGTGTGCGCTACCACTCGTCTTCTCTCATTCTCTCTCTCTCTTGCTCTTACGCACGCGAGTAGCCGCATGCGTGTGCGTACACGCACGCGCCTCCTCGCCGTCGTCGCGCGTATACATAAATTTCGCTGGAGTCGCTGCCGCCGTTGCTGCTGCTGCTGCTTCTGCTAGCCGGCACTGCGCTGGACCTTTGTGCGACCGGGCATCACGTCGGTATATATACTTTTTCCCATGTTCCGCTGCTTTGAGAGAGAGAGAGAGGAGATACTTCTCGTTCGCGCCGCGCGATTAATATTGCTGGCCCCCTGTGCGCCTGGTGCCTCCGAGAGAGGATACACGGCAGGATGGAGGGAAGGGGAAGGAGGAGAGGAAGCCGTTCGGTATTCTTTTTATAGGCCGCGATACGATTGATCGTGTGCTTCATTAGTGGCTGTTATGCGTGTGAAAAGGACGTTTAGCCTCAGGAAGGTTGTAACGCGCGCTTTTCTCGAGCTTTGACCATTTGTACTCCCTGATATTACTAAATGCTTCTCATGTTTGCAGGATCGCGGACAACTCATTGCTCATATGAATTGTATTTTTATTACTTTATCATTTTTATATTTTTCTTCAATCCTTTTTTATAGATTCGAGTAACTTAATTTTCGATAGTATTACATTTCTCAGCAATTGTTAAAATAAATATTATATACATTGTTTTAGTAATATATTTTCTATTAAAGATGCATAGTCAAATCGTTTATATATAAAGTATAAAATTTATATTTTTATTTAAAATCAAAAAAAGATTTAAACAAATATAATTTAGGTATGTAAAATAAGACTGGTTCGAAATAATAATTATAAAAACATTTGTGATTTTAGTGCAAATTTCAATCAATGAAAAAATTAATTATATGACTAAATGGATAATGAAACATAATATTTTTGTAGCGATAAAAAAATGAATATTTTTCAGTTCATTTCTGACTACACACTGATTATTGTTTCGATTGCCAGTTTTTTACTAAGAAGTGACAACATTCTACAATTTATATTAGCTATAATTAATAAAATGTTTCAGTTTTATAAATAATCTTTAATTGAAAAAATTAAAATCTAGCCAAATAATGTAAAAAATCTTATATTTGGATAAATTTTTTCAAAAGAAAGTTTCTTATTATACTCCTGGTATTATTTGCGAACGAATTTAAAATATTTACTTCATAAAATGAATTTGTCTAAATCCATGGAAAAACTTTCCCAAACCAATATGGATGTAGCAAATGTTTCAGAACATAAATTATTAACTTCATCAAGTATTATTTCAATATCTCAAGAGTTACTAAACTTATTTAATGAGTAATTGCTTTAATATTGACATCAAAAAAATGAATTGAATATTATTTAACAAGATATAGATAATTTTGTGCTCGTACTCAGAGTCACTCTACTTTTCAGAAATAAATAAAAAAAATTCTATAAAATTCTATAGCAAACATTAACTTATTTGGCTATGAAAATTTCATTTCGCTGCTTAAAATATATATATTATAGTTTTTGCACTAATACCTGTTAGAGATCAATTTTAGTAAACTTTTAGTTTTAATAAAGTTTTCAAATAATATTAATATCCTACACTTTTGAATGTAAGGTTAAATCGTTTTTCAAACCTAAGAATATAACATAAAAAGTAATTTGCCCAAAATCGTAGTGTTATACATTAGAAACCTGCTTGAATCTCGAAGAATAGACAACACTTGATACGTCCTACCGAAAAGGACATACAACGATTTTACACCTATATTTTAACCCCAGGTGCAAAATAAATCTCGACGCATACCAATATCCTCTCTGACCTTATCCATTGCACAATGTCTTGAAAACTTGAATGGAGCGTAAAAATTCAGAACCTCAAAAGAGGCGCACAGGGCCTCACGCGGGACGCAGCATTGAGAAAAGACCTGGTCCGCGTGCGAAAACTTAAATCAACATCCTCGCCTCCTCTTCCCCTCGCGTTCCTTAATAATATCCCCCTTCGCGCGAGCGCCGCAAACGAGATGCAGATTATCAACCGTTATAAAGAATTACAGCGAATTTCGCTTAAAGTGCAAGTGTGTGGGCATCGGGTGAGGCTGCGGGGAGAGCTTCGCGCCCGCGCGGAATGTAAAAAGGGAACCACGCCATCGCGGCTCACGCACTGCACAGTGGTGGAGGAGGAGGAGGAATACGATGGGAGGGGAGAATAAGGAGAAAAGAGACTGAGAGAACACGAGAGAAAGAGAGTAGCCAAGGAGGAGGACGACGACGTTTCATCCCCAAAGCCAACGGCGACGAGTATTATATACCTATGCCTGGTCCCGTTCAGAAACAACCGACTATACTCCCTATTTCCGTTTCTCTTCGAGAGCAATGCGCGCAGATATATGTAAGTGTTCGACCACCTATTACTGACTTCTTCTCGCGCAAAATCTTCGAGGTATAGTAATCTTTCTTTCGTTTTTTTTTCTTCACCTGGTTATGTCGACTGACGCTGAGGAGAAGAGATACTGGTTTCCCCTTTGACCGTTGCTCTCGCCCCTCCTCCGTTCGTCTCTCTCCCTCGCGCACACATACTCTTGTTTGTTTTCTCTCGCGCTCTCTTCCGTTTGCCAAACGCACCTTAAATTACGCGGCCAATGATAAATATTTGCTCCGACCATTACGCGCCTATGGCTCCTCTCTCTCTCTCTTTCACTCTTTCTTTCTGTTTCTCTTTCTCTCCCCACAGATTTGTGTGTCCTTTGCTCACCGTCGCACACTTTTTTCTATATATATATATAACCTACACACTTTTGAGCATAAAGTTGCTCGCGCGTTTTGAATCGATGCATTTCTTATATGGTTGGGAGTATAAGGGAAAATATACGACACGGTTACCCAAGCGTGTAGGTAGAATAAACCCTATAGGTATTCAACACCTGTTCTATAGGGTGAAAAAACTTTTGTTGGATAATAGCAGTTTGGGTTGATCGATCAGTAAACGTTTGTCTCGAAAACAAGCCAGCGGTTTTATTATAGGTTTATGATTCTGTGTTTTCCGGCTATTAACAGTTGTTGAGAAAATTTAATTGGGGGCCATAAAAGGCACGTTAATTTAACGACTACATGATTTAAGTGACTACAAATTCAGTGTGTAAAATAAATTTTTTATTCAATATTTTGTTATGTAAAAATATCCTTTTGTTAACTGTTAGGAATAAAGAAATATAAAGACAATTTATCTTATACATACGGCACTCAAAAGTATAAATTGTATGCCAATATTTTACACGCACACACACACACGATTATTCAAACATATCCACACATTCGATATTATCTGCAAATGGACGATCTATATTTAGGAATTGTCAAAATCGCAGGTAAATACATTCAACAGCAGATAAATAGACGAAAATCGCTGTACACGTAAGAGTTGATAAAAAGTGGATAAAAACCCTAAAAATAGTAACATTGTATAATATCTGTACAGATAAAAATTTTTTTTTTTTATAGCGATATGCTATAAGGAAAATATGCATCATCATATTTACGTACAATATTCAAGGCTAATGGAACTGCAATGAACAGTTTCTTACAAGGCCATGAGATCGATAAAAATGTATCATAATAAAGAAAAAATGATTTTTCATTATATTCATTATTCATTGCATACAGCGTTAAAAATATAATTTTAATTATATAGTTTCTTAAGTTCCAAACACGCAATAAATAACTTCTATCTGCACTTCTTATAAGAAGGATAAACAAGATTAAGAATCAGAGAAGAACCCCATTGTTTCGATTCTTCCCATCGAAATCCTGTTTTCGTATATATATATAATACATCGCAGAACGTAAGGTGAATCATGAAATCAGTAGTTCCCGGTCAAGCGCGTAATTTATTACTCTACCAATCGTCAATCACTGACATACATAATATACCACACATCGAATGCAAATCGTACGTTCGATAATAATTCGTACGAAACCCAAATTCGGACGAGGATAAGGCAGTTGGCGAAGCCAACGCTCGAGCCTCGTTCTTCACGCACACACGCGAATTCGCGCTTCGCTCTCACCTCCAGAAAGAGAGAGAGAGAGAGAGAAAGAGAGAGAGGGAGAACGTTTGTACCTCATACCTATAATACATGTGCGAGAGAAGCCGCGGGGCAGCACACGCGCGCTCGTGGCCACGCCACACTCCATACTTCGGCGCTTCTTTGGCCGATAATACCGGGTGTTCGAAATCGAACGTATACAGGCGCGTCAGAGAGGGTGGACAATACATGTTATATGCCTCGCTCGAATTGTAAACGATTTGTAAATACTTTTTGGGTCCGATTTGCTGAATGATTTTCGATGGAAAATGAATGTTTATGTGCCATGATTGGCAGTCGTATCAGAATAATTGTTATTTCGAATACATTTATTTTTATACAATATACACTTCATTTTTGTTGCAGAGTCTATATTTTCCAACTTTCGATTGGATTCCAACTATTGATTTCGTAATATAATATACTGAAGAATGTACGATTGTCTAATAATTTATCAAGACTTTTGTTAACTATATGCTAAATATGTATACGTATCAGAAAGTTTTTTGGTATGCTGTTTGCAAATTGTTTATTCTGTGACAATTGAAAGTTTTTTTATAACCATTTTGGTTAATTTAAAAATTTCTTACTGATTACCATTAGTGATTAATCAAAAGAAGAATCACTAAAGTTGATATTCATTATAATAAAACAATTGCAGCTGTGAGATATTCCAAATTGAATTTTATATAAACCATTGCGATAAAATATCGAATTAAAGTTCAAAGATATATTTTTAAAAATATTTCTCGACCTTTTATTGATTCAAGCATGTGGACTAAATTTGTATTTGTTTCTTATAAACAAAAAAGGAAGCGATAGCAAGCGTAAAGCATGCTTTATTAATAACATATGGTAAGTTTAAATACTAATATTTGCTTAAATCTGAGTATTATCATACCTTACGACGATAAAAACAGGTATTAATTTTATCGAATGAATACTACAGTAACTAACTGTTGTATCGACTGATGGTAATACCAACAGTTAATATATTGATTAAGTAAATAAATACCAGTCGATAAAATAGAACATGATTACTAAATCAATTATCAACTGATGGTAATACTCACTATAACTAATGGATTAATGCTTTATAATTGAATTTCTTTTATGTAAATAGTATAATCCCGCAAGTTATAATTAACTTTTTCGTACCGGCTTGCAATAAGTAAAGCATTACTTGGAAAATGTTGCAGTTAATTAAAATGACTTTCTAATTTATTTATTTGAATAATGTATTTTGTAATAACTAATATGTTCTGCGTACACTATGACCTATTTTAGTCTTTCTTTTTAGAAATTTTTCATTTCAAAATCAAGCAAACAATATAAAATCAAGTTTCTTATTGATAACATAAACTAATCAATAGAGAACTAATCAAGAGGGACTACTCAATATTTAAACAGATTGTATGTTCCTCGTATCGTTATAGTTATGGAATAAAGGATAATTAAATTTAATATTTAATATAAATAAGAATACGGATATTAGTGTTTTTATAAAAACAGTTTATTTATACGTAAAAATAACTATCAAAATTTACTATAGTTGTACTACTAAATTACAATTTTGAATCACATTAAAAATAAAATAATTCTCAGTATGATGAACTGTAGGTTTATACTGGTTTGATCAACTTATGATTAAAAGTAGAAAATTCAAATAAAATAGATATGAAATTTGAATAATTATCACTAAAAGTCAACTAAGCTTTCTTCTTTTTTGCAGTTTTCGAAGCGGCAGTCTGTTTCTTCGGTTTTTGCGCTGCCTTGGCGTACTTATCAATGAGGGAGTCGAAGAAGTTATCTGCCCCCGCCGCCCTGGACTTGTTCTTATTCAGAATAGCAAGCGCCAAATCGTCTTTTTTTCCATATTCTTCTTCTTCGATCTTGCGCATTTTCTCTAATCTCTCGGCCTCTCGCGCTTCTTTCTCCCACTAAAAGCATATAAAACGTAAATTAATTGATAAACTGTTGCGTGTTGGAACATTTGGTAGAGAGGCCAATAAATTCTAAATATGAAATGCATGAGACATAGAGAAATAGTATTAGCTAGATTTGTAGCAACAACGTTGGTAGATCTAGGTAATTCATTGCTCAAATAATTTTAGTTTTATTAACTCCGTATGCCACGATATCCTGATGACAAAAGTCATCAACGAAAACTCGGTCAAAATTTTGAACGTTCATTGATATTTATACTCATATAGCATGTCATCATATCGTAAATTGACTACAAAGCGACAATGATGCTAATTTCTTTAATTGTTTGCTGTGTAGAAATTCAGTATAAAATGCACATTATCATTACCATCACGATTAAAAGTCATACATTTTTTCATAATACAAGATCTTTAAACAGTAATATAGATGAAGTAAAGCAATTTTAAAAATGAAAATTCATACCATATTTTCCGTAACAACGCGGAATGTCAATTTACGATACTTCACTGCGTATAAAAAGCATTATCAATACGACAAGAAAACCATTTAATAAGTTTTATAAATTAATCTTATTCATGTCCACTTTTTACGGAAAATGCTAAGTTATCGTTATTAAACATTAATGAAGCAATTACCGATCAACGTTACTATAAATTAACTTGGAGTAAAAACAATTTTAACAAAAACAGATCTGTAGACTTGCATGAAAATATCACGCGCAAGAATATGATCTTCGACTTTTTGAAATGCTCTTTAAAGTAAAATTGCATAAGACCATTTGTATCAAACAAATATGATATATCAACTTTGACACGCTTTTTAATAGATATGTACTTCTGAAGTTTATAAAATGATTAGTACTTTTTTTTATACACACGCAAACACGATACATTTTGATTAGTTATATTTCTTTCATATTTACCAGTATAAACTATTATAAATGTATAATAATATAACTGGTGTATGAAAATTAGAAAAACAAGAGAAGTATCTGACTAAGTCTAGTTATTTCTACATTTGCAAATTTTCGCTATTTTAGTTCATAATCACCAATTCTATAATAAAATTCCAATAAACATTTATAACGCCGATTTCTCAATAATTTATATATATACTTAGTAACGTAGCTATTCAAGGTGTGAATTCTAAATATACCTGAACCTCCCTTCTCTGTAACAACGCAATATCTGATTATGATTTATCTGAGCGATTAAAAAATCCGCGATTACCGTGTTATTAGTAGGAAGCTACCATGGGAAACAAACATGTGATTTACGGCAGCTTTGTGCATTGTTATTTTAGTAGAGGGGAAAAACGAAGAGCTACTATTGAATGGATACTTCATTGTCGCGCGGCGCGAATAAGAATAACTTTCAGTGGCTCATGAGCCTTCGGCGAACGCGTGCTATCCACGCGCGTGTCTATATCTATCGTCGAGTGCCGAACGCGCCACGATGCACTATAGAAGAGAGAGAGAGAGAGAGAGAGAGAGAGAGAGAGAGAGAGAGAGATAGACAACTGTGAACTGCCTCATCTTTGGTCGATCTTCTTGAAAGCTATAGTGATGCGCCGCATCGTCGGGTAGCGCAGACGAGAGCGGCAATTAGAGAGAACGAAAAAATGTTAGAACGAGAATGGCCGTTTCACTATAGCTGCATTCAACTGTAGCATTCTATAGATGGTATTTTTATTGATTTTTGGTCTAATAGAAGCAGTAGACCAGAAACGTCAATGGCAGTTTATTATGCCCAAAAGAAAAAACTACCTTCTATAATTAATCTTTTTCATTTCCATTTATTTCATAAGTAATTATAATTTATTATTAGATAAATCTTGTATTCACGTAATAAGATTCTTCATGTAAAAGTGCAGCAATAGCTTTTATCTTATATCTATACCACAATATACTTTTCTAATTCCATCTGCGGTTTACCTCAACAGCATTTCCATTTTTTGCATAATCGATGTTTAGTTAAAAAAAAGACGGTTAAATAACTCCACGCTAATAAAACAATGGAAAAAAGCGTCTTTTCTAAGTGACGCGTGTTGGTATCATAGCAAAGGTGTATATTGTATGGATTTTTATAAACTGCGGCTTTACAGTCGTCACGGTTATATCCAATGCGACGAATTTGTCGATTATTAAGACATAAAAGTGCGAGCTATAAGTGCCTCGTAAACAGTTTTACAGAAAAGGAAAGTGGCCTATGCGACAAAGGCAGTACGATGCCAGTAACTTGTTGGATTGTTTCCTCGTATACGTTTTATTGCATTCGTTCGCAACTGTTCCGAGAAAATCTATGTTCCGCGTTTAATTTGCTTTCTAATTGTTTTGATAAGTCTTTTAGTGCCATTCAATTTTAGTATCTGACGCTTATTTATCTAATTTAGATAGTTAATCTAAACTTCATTGTTTTTAAAATCATTCGTCATCAAAACGACGATATATATATATAAATAAGATATTGATTGGAAAATTTATTTAGCCTCATTCATCAAGAGCAGTTAATAAATTTATTTCGGTGATTTGTGAACATCATTTTTAATTTTAAAAGTTAATTACGCAAATCGCTCGAGACTCGGTCGTTGCATTCCGAGAAGTCTAAAACAAATGCGTGACGACTATTTTTGCGGGCCTATATAAATTCTAATTTAATAAGATGTGACATGTTTAGAAACACACTTAAAGTTCACCAAAATAATTTACCCCGAAAATTTTCGCATTAAATTTTCTTTCACTTGCGCGCCTATATAAGAAGAGAAATGTATTGTTTTGATGAGTCAATAGCAAGCCTCGCGAAATATTCCGAGACTTTTATTTGTATTATAGGTCATAGGCATATCTTTTCAAAGTCTATTTTGGATCATTTGGCGAGTTCATGCGAGTGCATGTTTTCGCTCGCGGCCCGGCAGATTATTGAAGCATTAAGCACCCACGTCTGTTTTGCACCGCGGCTTTTCTCTCTCTCTCTCTTTCTCTTCTCTCTCATCGTTTCGCTAGGGGGCAAGAGAGTACAATAAAAGAGTAGAAATACAGATGGATAGTGCATACGAGCGCGCGTGAGCGCAGCTACGAAAAATAAATTGTCGACTGTCAAAATACACGCGAGACTCGTGGAGATTATTTTGTTTCAAAATACAACAGCATAAATTCAAAATTTTCGTATTTGAAAATTTATTTGTAAATTAAAAAGTGAGAGAAAACCGAGAGAGAGAGAGAGAGAGGCGCTGTCAGTTCGCGCAGTGCTATTTCTCGAAGTAAAATGTATGTCAGTCAGAAGAACACGTTCCAAAAGAGAATGATTGATTTGCCAATACCGAGAAAATTTTGAGAGGCAATTTTTTCCCCCATTAAAACTAGACGAAGCACGCGTTCCTGTTTCGCATCGAATTTCACGGTCGCTTCGATTCTTATGTAAAACGCGTTCGATATACTGCTATGTATCAATCAATTAAACAAAATACCGCAATTGGCTATCATTCAAATAGCTGTGGATTTTCCTCCGCTGAGGTAGACGCTCACTTTAGCCGTGAGGAAGTATATGGCCGATTGTTTTGGAAAATCTAACGAGAGGCCCTATAAATTACGTAAAACCTATCAATCGGCCTCCTGTTATACATATATATATATATAATGACGTCAAAACAATCGTCATAATATTTACGAAACTTTCATTGCCGCACGTTGAATTATTTTTGTGTTTTGAGAAACAGCCTAAAACACGCAGGCGCGCGCGCCTACACCGCATCTTAAAATCGGATCAAATCGTACAAGACTAGGGCACACGGAATAAAAAGCGACTTTTAATAAATCGATTCTGGCTGTCTGTTCCTTAAACCGCGCGCACGCTTTGTATACAGACGGAAAGCGAGGGTGAGGCCGGAACTTCTCGTCAGCCTTACTGCACGTAAAGGGCGTTAAAACAAATAGAGCACGGAAGGGGGTCGTAAGAGAGAAAGAGAGAGAGTGAAAAGCAGAACTTTGCTTTCGGCATGTATATACGAGCTTTCGCTTGCGCGCTCGATCGGGCGCTCGCATATCGGCGCGTGAGAAGGCGCGTCAAGTGCAAATTTTACAAGCAGCTGGCCTGGTATTTATAAATTTTTGGCAAAGTCTCGGTCGAGACGCTCTGCTGTTGCTTCTTCTCCTCGTCGTTACACAACGAGCTTGAGAGAGAGGTAGAGGAGCTGCGCAACGTCAATAAGCTCTCCACTATAAGGTGCTACGCGCATGAACAGCGCAGCAGCGCACGTCGGTTATATGGGGGAGGGAAGGATCTTCTGCTTCTACTCGGTGAGCATTGCCTGCCTGCCATCGCCGAGATACTGCAACTCATTAAGAATGCGCTCTGCTTTATGACGTTGATCTAGTCTTCGGGTAATTTGATACACGTTATTGGGGCGTCTGCACGCCCAAGCTCTCTCTCTCTCTCTCCTTGTGGAACGTGAATTATTTTCGTTGATTCCGTAATGCCTGACCCGCGTACCCCAACGAGAGCTCGCGTGAGCGTATTTTTCGCAGGATTCTCAAGCGGTAGCATTTTCGAAACGCCATTTCGAGCGCGATATTTAATAGAAGAGGTGGAGGAATGGTAGAATCAACGGAGTCTCGATTTTCTCGGAAAAATTCTGATTGTAAATGACAATTTATATCCGCAAGTTTTTGCGCCGTACGCTAATGTACTGAAACAGTGCTTTAATATAGACGTTGAGATTTGAATGGCGGGAGAGCAAGAACATGGCAATAAAACACGTTTTATGGGAAATTATAGAGTTTATGATTCGGCTTTATAACGATATTTAGTCATTGGAGTCTTTCGTTATTAGCGCTTTGAACAATTTTTAGTATTTTCCGAATAATTTCTAATTAAAACAACTTTAATTGGTTAAAAATAAATTATTTGCATTAATGTTAATTTTCTCGTTTGAAAATAATTCCTCGATCTTATACTGATTAAAGTACTATTTGACTGTCATAAGCTGAAAGGCGGATAGTAGCAACATTATTTATTTACTTGTCTGATTATTATGTTATCATAATTAAACGCTGACAGTGGGCGTTAATTATTTTCCGGGATATTTTTCCAAATTGACTATATTATTTTATATTGCATAACGCATGCAATTTGCATAGTTCCATAGTGAGTTACAGCTCAAATAAATTGAATTAATCTCAGCGCGAGAATAAAGATAAGCGCGTAAATGGGAGAAACATTGATATTTAGGTCGACCAGACTTTTTTCCATAGCATATCCCACGCGGAAGCGGGTCGACCGGTGCGGTCTTCTATTTACTGATTCCAGAAATAAAAAATGTTTATCGTAGGAACAAACATAGGCCTGTTGCGTGGGTGACGCTTTGAAGTCCACGGTTCCGAAGGTCTCCGTGATTTAAACTGAAATATTTCCGTCTACGAGACGGTGGCGTGCATTAGGGCGATGTAGAAGCTTTACTATCGCCTTCCGTTTTTCTGCGTTAGCATATTGTTAGGATTTAATTGTTTTTATGGATAAATGGTGTTGGGGATTACGCAATAAAAAAAAACACTATGAAATTACGTCAATCAAACATTTTGCTGAAAGCCTTAATAATTTTAGCCGCGCCAAGACTCTAAACATATAGTGCAACATTACGTAAAGGATAATATGAAGTTATTGAAAGTTTTAAATATATGCTAATTATAATATACATCTATTTTCACGTAAATTTACATAAGCACGAAAAGACTTATCTTATGTAAAGATGCATATAAATTTTTATGTTTTCCTTAACATAAATATTAGATTTTGTATTAGCTTGTACGTGAAAAATTTTCAAAATGAACTTGAGCTATTGGTATTCCGTGAGATTAAAAAATAATCTTGTAATCGACCATCGACCAATAACCTATGTTTTTAACTATGAGATAATCAACATGTTTATAAACATGCGAAATAAATATTTTTTTTATTTTATGTTTCTTTACTATGTCAAATAGAAAAACTTGTTTTGTAACTTTTTATAACACACGCAAAAAAAACAAATAAATTGTAAACTTATTTCACATCTTTCTAAAATATCAGCACGGATTGAAGAATTAGTTCTATATATCATCACTTTTTTATGTTTTCTTAGTTTAGCGTTTTATTTTTACCTTTTAAATAATCAATGTTTGTATGGTTCTTCTTTAACTTGTATTTGTGAATACTATATTATTGATTATATTTATTACACAATTTTTATTTACGGATTAGAAATGGTAATGGCATTTTGTTTTGAAAGCATTTTCTGAAAAGCTATTACAGTTATCATATTTTAACAATAAATACATCATTCTGAAACGGATCTACAAATTATATAAGTTTATTGATTTAAATTATCTGGAATAAACTTTGCAATCATTAACCAAATATATAATTTGTTATCTACATTTCGATTTCTCACCAAATGACTTAACATATCCGATATCACTGTTCGCATTATATGCAATGCTCTGTATTTTCTGTACTTCACGATTAAGGACAATCATATACACATATATTTCACATTCTTCGGTGAGACCTCTACTATTTCGTCATGAAATTCCATATCGCAGAAAATTATATCGGGATACAGAATATTTCCTGGTAGAATGTAGAAATAAATTATAGATTTTACAGCGCTACAAATTTGTTTTCAAATATTGTTAATAATAGTTTTAGATAAACATTTATAAATGATACCTAGATATTTTTGTTAAAACATTTTATTAAATTAATTACAGCTTGAAGCTTGTATATAAACCACCAAAAATGAGATTAATAGTGCCAAGGTTATCAAGACTCATATTTTCATTTTTATCTGAGATTACCTAATTCTTTCCCTGACTAAAAGTACTTTTACTGTTGATACTTCATTAAATTAATTAAGGGTTATCATACATACACAAAGCAAGTAGAAATAAATTGAAATTTCAAGTTCACCAAGTGTTATATTTTAACTTTTAATTTAATATTACGTTATATATGTCCTTCTCGAGATAAAATGGTAAATAAGTATAGCATTTGACTGAAATTCGAAATACAGTGATATTAATGTTGATAGATTGCTTCAAGCAATATTAATAAAGATTGTTATATTTAAAACAATGTATTTTACCATAACATCAATGTTTTCAATTCTATTATAATTAGAAAAATTTTATATTTTTTAGTCGATAAGTCTTTATAAAATTAAACGTATCATATGTATGGCAATGTAATCTTAATGATGACATAAACAATGAATGTATGTCTAGTACTAGAAGATACTAAAAATTTTTTATCTTATACGTTAGAGCGCAAAAAATTGTTTACTAACGGGAATTTCTGCACAGCCATTTCCGATAAGTTAAATTAATTGTGTTAAAAAAATATTCCTTACGTGTTTTATATTTTTGCAAATATTTTTTGTATAAGACTCCTATTAAGTAAAGAGTATTTTTGCTATCATATTTTAGAAAATCATCATAGAAAGTGATCAAATTTTTTGTAGTCTATTGCAATCTAAAGTAGGTTATTAAAAAATTGTATATTTGTTACTTCCACAATATTCAAAAGATAACGCATATGTCCTTGCAAATACGACATAAACATTCTGCATTTAATTTATGGGTTTCCTGTTATAAAAGTCTTTATTTGAATTGATTACACTGGTTGATTACGATAACGAATGTCTCTTTTGTTGCGTGTTATGTAACATAAATTTTGACACCCTAGAGTAGATTACTACTTATTAACATGATCATCCGTGAACATGAACTATTATTATTCAAAAATTATTGCTATAGCTAATTAAGAAATTATTTACAGAAAATGCAATTTACAGATTAGTCTTCTGTCTTTAGACTTTAAAATTTTTCTAAGACTTAATATTTTACACACACACACACACACACACACACACACACATATATATATATATATATATATATATATATATAAATTATATTCAGAATATTCGAAATCAGTGCTGAAGATTTACAGTACTTTCCTATTAATGTTTCTCCATTATTCCTTAACAAACATGTCTTTTATTATGCTTATTTGTAGTTTTACGCATTTACTTTTTTTCATTTATGAACAATAACATTTTTAAATAATACTAATTTATCATTACGCAATTCAGCTCATTAAAGTCAAATTAAACTTAAAAACAGCAAGTATACATAATTTATATAGATTGTATTATTTAATGATTTTACTATCTAAGGAATGACATTTTTCTTCTAAGAAAATTATGATCAATACATATAACAGATAGTTCTGACAAATACCAATTCGAACCTCTCAATGTAAACAAAAACTGTTTAAAAGAAGCAGGATCAAAGAAATAAAATATCTCCGCAACGAAAACATCGCCACCTCGGAATGAGCAATCGCGGCGATAGCGACAAAAGGGTCGAGCCGAGCCGACAATCCGAGCATATCGCATATTGTATGCGCATATATGCAAGAGTACCAGGGAGAAAAGAGCGGACCGCAGTCCACACCCGTACGGCGCAAAGCGAAAGTGACATTGCTCTCTCGCGTCGCGAGTAAGTAAGCGAGCGCACGCGAGAGCGGAATGCCAATCGCGGAATCGCGCGCGCGCGGCACGGCCAGAGCAGCACGCGGTTCATCGTTCGCGAGGGCGAGAAAGGGGGCGAGGCAATGTATATGTGTCTATCTACACATATATACATACATGCATACGCACATAAACACACAAACAGAGCGAGTGTCCGCACAGCGCCGCCAATCAATTTATTATGCAACAATCCGCGCGCGCGCATGCACACAAGCATATAAGACAGAGAAAGAGAAAGAGAGCCGTGGGCGCGTCATCGTCGAAGAATCCGCGCGTAGCAAATTGCCTCGATTGCACCGCGTGTATATGTGCTGCATTGCTGCGTTACGGCATGTATATCTATATGTTGTACACACGCCTGTGGCGTTATATAGCGCGTCTTTGGAGGGCACCATACACGCACAACATACAACGATCTCCTTCAGTGGATCTTCGCGCGTATATACATACAAATGGAAGTGTATATATATATACCGAAGTACACGTGTGAGCGTATCATGGTTGTGTGATGCACATACTCTGTCGTGTATATGCGGCGAGCTTTTATCGAGCGAGGAGATCGCAAAGTGCTGTAGCGTGCAGCTACGGATTCGCGTGGGGTGCGCGCATGCAGCAGCCTCGTTTTCGCGCCAGAACGAACTTGAAGTTCGTCGGAATCGGTTCCCGCATTTCCGCGTTCGCGCTGAGATTACGTAAGTCGAATCTGAATCGGTGAATAAGTAAAAAAGAAAAAAAAGTTAATAGTAGAGCAAAATTATATCTTTCAATTCTATCGGTATGGGAATTTTTCTTTTATTACTGGAATCTTGAAGTAGAAAATACGACAATTAATAAGTTGATACAACTTATATAATTTGTTATGAAAAAATGTTCAGGAACAAACTGTTCAAGTACATAGTGAATCCTTCCACACAAGCCATTGATGAATTTTTTACGTTAATAAACACTTTCGCGTTACCTAATTAACTTTAGTTATTCATTTGGAGTTAAGGTCAAAGAAGGCTAGTGAATAAGAAGAGCGCTCTACTATAGCTAGGGTTAGGAAAATCAATTACCTCGAGACATTAGTACAGCTAATCGGAAGAAAGTTTCAAATAAACTAGATGAACTCTTAATATAAAATTGCTCGTTAGGATTAATGTCAAATTATTACTGTCATTTCAAAGTTAACGATAACTTTACTTTATGAAGTTATTTACTCAGTCTTACATAGAATAAGTTTGATTCATGTAATTAAGGCAAGATTGAGGCAGTTTTTCATTTAATCATAGCAATATATTTTTAAGCTTAGTTTTATAAATAAAAACACTTAAAATTAAAATTTTACGACTCTATAAATTTTTACAACAACATTAAACCAAATATTTCCATTTATATTGCCAACACTGAACTCGATAGGTAAATGTGCGTTTTGTAACATGTTGTAAAGTTCGTGTAGAGACGCATAATTGTAACATTAGAAATGAGGTACATATGATAAAATAAAAGAATTCACAGTATGAGGAAGCTAAATAAGACTAGTTAAAAACAGATATTCACGATGTTTAGATAAGGCGCATATTAATTCGCAAATCCAAAGAGAGAGATGAGGTTTGCTGATTAATGTCATATACTATTATAATTAAATTTAATTACTTTCTGCTCTGATTACTCACACATATGATCTTACGCAAGTCCATAGTATGACATTTATAAATTAAAATAGCGTATGAACAAAACGATAAACATCAAATGTCGGCGATTATTGTTCAATCAAAGAATCTTAACCTTGACAGTATTTAATGGTATTCTAATAAACCGTGAGTTATCATGGTGTCTTTTTTATTTATTAAGTGCTTCTTCGGTACCGTGGTATTCACTAAGATTACTAATATCATTCTTTCGTAAAACCTTATGAATGAATCGTCTATATAACACTTGCGTACATCCCTCTTAATAAATACATTTTTATTTGTAATAAATAATCATCTTATTGCATCAGATAACTTAAACGAGAATACTATTTATAACTGACGATCACAATGAAAATCGAACAAAAAAAAATATAAAAACTCTTGAATTTCAAAGTTAAGCTATTTCACGAAATGTAGAGAATGTGGATCTATATAGGCCCCTGAGTAATCTTTAGAAATGCTAGATAATTTTAGATTTATTCCATTCCTTATGGCTGATAGTGTTTATAGATTACTGTAAACAATGAAATTTAACAGAGGACAGACTTCAATTTTATGATTTCAATGGAAAAGAGTATTTCGTTAATTTAATAAGTTTCAGTAAAATTGAATAGTATTTGTAACTAATAAATAATATTACTATTAAGAAACTATTAAGAATAATCATATCCTTCACGGTTGAATAATATATTGAAAAATATCGTTATAGTTCTATGTAAGTGCTAATAGTTGTAAGAATTTTCATAAATCTGATTTATTTGCAATTTAATAACTAAAAGAAACTGTTTCTTGCATATAAACTAATATTAAACAAAATATAATAAACGATTAAGTCATTAAAATACATGGCGAGACGATATTGCATTAATATTTATTTTTATTAATAAAAGAACTTTTCATATAATTTTTAAAAAAGACATCCTTACTGTTATTGACGAATGTAGCATTAAATTCTTGTGTAAGGTATTTTAAAAAATCAGTATAAGGTACTTTAAATGTATATGATTACTATTATCCTCAATTGATCACGAGTTTCATCAAATTTAGGCTTAATCTTCTTAGCGTAGTAATGCCGTTAGCTAACCAGTGATAACTATGTAACATTTTTCTCGATTTTATAAATAATTTTGACATGAACCTTCATAACTATGTACACATCTTATGTATGAGATTAAAGGGACCTCTGCAATGAAAGTTCAGATTTGTCAGATTTTTCATAGATTGACATATTTTGGCTAAATCAAGGTCATACATGTAGGTGTATACTTCTGTTTCTAATTAAATTTTTAAACAATTAGTGTAATCTTATAAATTTCGTAAATTTGCAAATTACTGCTCATTTTTTTGTTATTTTTTGTTATTCTCAAATGCAAAAGTCTTTAATGTTTTGACGATCTTTATATAAATGAAAGCCCTTTTTTTATTTTAATTTTTCTTCTTTTTTAGTTAATTGAACGGTGTAGCCATTAACTGTATAAACTACATAGATCGGAAAAAATGAATTGTAATTGAATATGTGAAATGAAAAATGGTCTAAGTTCAAAACATAAATTTCAAATTGATAGAAAGAAGACTTTCTTAAGTTGAGGATAATATGCGTAGTATTTGTTTACTTTTCTTAGTAATAATATATAGTTGCACGTTTCGAGTAAAATCTCTCCCTCAATTGAAATTTTTTGTTTTGAAGTTAAACTGTTTTTCATCTCATCGATTCATTTTTATAAGAAAATGAGTCTGTCCTACCGCTACTATAAAAAATAGTAATTTTTTTTACATCATTTTTCTCTATTATCCTCTATTTATATTCATTGCTTTAAAAATTTTCTTTATAAGAAGAGAAAATGTTATTCTGCACAGCATACTTAATTACTCTCTTATTTAAATTACTTATGTTAGTGCTAGGGGTTTGATTGGAATTTGTTTAACAACCAGCCGTATGTTAAACGATAAAACCAGACAGAAACTGGTAAACTAATTTTAATTAGCTACCTGAATCGGCTAAATGTATTGCAAGGATAATCAAACTGAATAAGTGAATGTCGTTTAAAAAAAAAAGTTTAATGCAAATATTTCCTGGCATTGCAAAGTGGCTTCCAATAAAAAAAAAGAATTTCTTTTAAAATCAACAATCATTCGACACGATCAGGTTAGAAATCAACGACATACCAACAAATGTAAATGTAAATTTTTATAATTGCAAAATCATTTTAATTGCCTTTGGCTCTCGTGCAGCAAACGACGGTTCAATTACAAAAAATTATTCGCCATTCGAGTGAAGATAATGAAACTCTTAAGTATGAGCTATCGGCATTCTCGGTCTAATACGAACCGCTACTGCACGATAGTGCACTCCCTCCCGCTATAGTATAAGTCTCGGAAAATCTTCAACATGTATAAAAATGTCACATAACTCCACCGTCACGTAACTCAATACACGATATCTCTTTCAAGTCATGCATATATTCTCCCCAATGAAAGAAAAGATCTCGAGACGACGACAACGACAACGCTCTCAATAAAGTCAATTAAAAAAAGCTTCGCGGCGCGGTGGCCGGTGATTCATTACCATCTCTCGCCGCGAAACACAGAGACACACACACATATGCGTATGTATATATACGTGCACGCATGAGAAAAAATGCAGCACAGCGCGACGCACGAAAGGCCCTTTCGTGAGAGCGATAGTCCAACAAATTCAATCTACGACCTTATTCCGCGCTCGGCCGTTCATCTCTCTCTTTCTCTCTTTTTTTTCTCCGTGGCTCTCTCCTAACGCCGAATTCCATCATATACGCGCGGCTTTTCCGCGACGTCTCCGCGCGTATATAAGTTATAGAGAAGTCGCGCCAATGAGTCTCTCCTTCACTCGCAATTCATCGGCTAGATTTCGCAACGCGTCTATGTACTATACGACCTCTCCCTCTCGTCGGCGACACACCATAACGCGCGTTTAGACTTTCAAATTGCGCGACGATCCTCGCGTGTGTGTATATATGTACAAGATATTGTAACAGCGCCGCAAGCGGGGGCGTTTTCCTATATGCACGTGTTACGCCTGCAAGAGAGAAAAGATGCAGCATGAGACGAAAGAATCGTGGGTGTGTGTGTGTGTATAAGACAGCCGAAACTTTCGGATACTACTTTTTCGGGTCCTCGTGCGTACGTGGGCGCGACGTTGTTTATGGGAACGTCGAGGGAAAAATCTGTGCCAACGGACTGTATGCGAGGCGCGTCATCGTATACGGGGATAAGCGCTGGCGTTTGTTTTACAAGCGCCTGTCTTCGGTTACTTTTGTTTGTCCTCGGCTCATCGGCTCTAATTGTTTTACCAGCGTTCAACGAATGTGTTTTTTTTCTTCTTTCGCGCCGAGGTCAATAATAATAATAACGAGCGAGAAAGTTCCTACGAGTTTAGTATTCTATATTAACGAGGGGAAAAACAGGCGCAAAGAGCGCTATTACGCTGTGCCATTTACTGCCTTTGAACTTTAAACGAGTGGCCGTTAAATAAAAAAGATGCACAATAAAAGTTAGTACTACAATTAGACATAGCTTTGTAACTGTCCGCCAAAAAATAAATAAAAATTTACGAGCGACTCGTTACAACTGTCTCCACAGCGATCACTAGTACACCGGTAATATATTTGTATAAGATTCCTTAATCGAATGTAAACATATATCCACGCGTATCATAAACGTGACGGTTTAACATTAGGAAAATTATGTATTATAAAAAAAAACTTGTTTAACAGGACACGTAGGATTTTTATGGGTCGATCATGATCAGCAGCAAGGTGTGCTTGTACTAATTAACAATCTTTTACAAAGAAACTATTATGTAAATGATTGTTGAATAAATCATATTATGATTTGAGTTAATGGATGCATGTTTAAAGCTCGCAAGGGTAGAGAGTATTCAATTCGACGTGACTGAACTTACTTTTCTAATGTAGGCAATCAGCTGCATTATTGTAAGGCTCATGATTATTTCAGAATTAGTCACTACGTGTAAGATTCTTTTTTTTTCTCTATGAAGACTTTAAACCCTATTTGATTGTGTACGATATAATCGTATATTATAATAAATCAGGCGATGATGTACCATTTCTTTTTATAATATTATGTTAAAGAAAAATTTTTTTAAACAATTGAATAAAATTTTATGTATTGTGTTAGTTTAAAAAAAAAACTTAAAAGAAGACATTTTATGATTTTAAAATAGCGCATGAGTACAATCTATTTTTACTCTAAACGTTTTGTACCCTACAATTTTATTTTTCCAGTCATTTAAATTCGAAATTATTTTTTCCTTCGCCTCGAAAACCTTTCATTGTTTATAATTCTTTTATTTTATATCCCCATAAATTCTCTAATGATCCGCTAACCTTAACATATTTTTAAATTTAGTCTAAAGAATCGGAAAATCTGTGCATTTCAACTAAATTAAAAAATATTAATGAATAAAAATAAATAAGTGATATCAGTAAGCAAGGATGTATTTTTAAACTTTTGAGGTCATACATTTATTTATAAAATTTTACAAAGTAATCTTTTCATAAATAGTTTCTGTGAAACGCATTTTAACATTCTAATTAGATATAATAATAATGCTGTAATAACAAACAATTATTTATGCAAAATGTTTTTAAAGAAGTTCATCTTATAAAGAAAAGATAGACTATCATAATATCTAAATTTTTTAAGAAGTAAAAAATGTGTATATAAATACTTATGAAAAGATCGTAAAAATTTGATATCAGTTTATCTTAGTGTTAATACTTAATTTATTTTACTTTAGTCTAATGGGCATTCCAGAGGATAGACAAAGAAATTCTACTTAAAAATGACAATTTAGACTTCTTGAGATAGGATTTAATTGATTCACTCCACATCAATTATGCGGAAGTACTTAATCGTATTCTATATAAATTATATAACTCAATATATGTTTTTCTTTTATTTTTTTACCTATTATATCACAAGAAACCATTAATTTCTACAACATGTGCGTTGAATATTTAATGTTTATAGACGAATTTATAAATATTTATTCTACGGCTTGTTACATACGATGCACTGTTTTATAAGTCAACAAAAAGAATAATCGTAACAGCAATTCTTTTCAATTGAAGATGAACAGCGAAAAAATTTGCACAAGTCTGAACCTCATTCATCGTTCTAATGAAAACGAAATTAAAATGCCACGCTTGACGATCGCAGTAAACTCAATTTGTACATTTATCAAAATTCTGAAATAAACTTAGATCCCAACTTTTTGAGATAAACAGCTGGTTATTTGAAACCGCGCGTTTAAAATCCCAAGTATATACCGTTTAGCCAACGTGGAATGTATTTTGAGATAAACTTTTCCAGAGCAACAATAAAGTCATTACGGTCTACGTTTGTTTGGCTGCCAAATACCCGAAACAACATTCTACACTTTACCGGCCATAAACCTTGAAATCCAACTTCCGGTCAATTTTTCCAAATATTTAAAGTTCACCGTCTCTCCTAACCTGCCGCGCGCAATATTATACACGTCTGTACATACGGCTATCTACCGCCGCAGGAAAAACAAATTTGAAAGCTTACAGGCACGTACGTGCGTGTTGTTATAAAAAGGGTGCGCGCGCGCGAGCGCCAGCCGAGACGCCGTGCGGATCTCACTATAACACGCAGCTCCCGTGCGCCATATATATACATATAACCCACACGTAATATACACGGCGCGGTAAGCCTATTAAGCTCATCCGCGTGTCAATTAAGCTCGGTGTTCGTTCGTTCGTTCGTTCGCTCGCTCGCTCGCGCTACATATTCCTCGGCGCTGTGGGCCGTCGTCGCCAAGGTTCACGAACGGAAGGAAGCAGACGTATGTACGCGCACACGAACCTGGCCACGAAGCAGCAGCAGCAGTCACCGTCGTCGCTGTGCTCTTGGCACACGATGAGAGAGAGAGCTTGCGAGTAGTCGTCGTCACCAGCCACTTGGCCGCGGGCGCGAAGGTCGTTACGTAACGGACACTGTCGTAATAATAATGGGAGCACGGATTATTACGTCGACTATATATTTCGCCGTCGTGGACGCTGTGCGCGCTTTCGCGAGAGCGAATGAGAGAATGAACGGTGTACTGTGTGTATGTGTATATATATATGCCGAGATCTCTAAGCATTGTCCTCGGCTGTTTGTTATCTGCTCGATCCGATTCATTCGTTCGCGAGCCGCTGCACCAAAGGCCCGACCGACCGACCGTCAATCCACGCGCATTATGCGCCTGCACGTCGCTTTTATTGTCCATAGGCGTCTCTTCATATTTGACTTGCATTAGTCTTTCTTGCGGGATTGTTTTTTTTTCTTTGCTAGCGTATCGTGATTTAGATTCCACGCTTCTTTTTTGCATTTGGGGTGGTCGGAATTATTATTGGACGTTGAAAACAAGGGTTTAATTGTATTATTTGTTGGTATAGATTATATTAATACTTTAAGACTATGTAAATATTGTTGTAAGTATGGAAAAATTTTTCGGTAATCATGAACAATTTCTGAGATTCGCAAAGTTGTAGTTCTCATAAAAGTTTTATTTTAAAATATTGATTAAAGAAATGCATAACAATGATTTTTACTTGAGTATAGGGTGATGATTATAATAGTGATATCATAATGATTTGTGACATGTGCAGTGAATAAATAATTGTTTATTTCAATCTTAACGTAATGGAGTTGTAAAGTTTACACGTTATGCATGATTTGTTAGCAAGTGTCGAATGAAGTGACATATAACCACATATTCGTATATGGCAGCTATAAAACAGTCAAGAGAATTCAAAGTATTCATGTTTACATATATTAACACCTATTAAACTATATGACAAAAAAATATTTTTAACTGCTATTACTGTATCACAATTTTGCTTTGGAATGATACGTTGAAACTTTATATAGCTATTTGGAACTGCGAGTGATTGGTAACACGTGATAACATTGAAATATTAAGTTTAAAGTTGAAGTGTCAAATTCCAATCGTCGCACGTGATAATTGATAAATTTTAAAAAACTCTAAAACTCTCGTGATAATGTGATTTATTTTACTGATATAATTGACAAATCTATAGTAATGATGTCATAAACTAATATTGTTACTCTAAAAAGAAAGGAACTTTTTATCATTAAAACGATATAAATATCTTTAGTATGTAATTGAAGTGAAATTTATGTAGAGCAAGAAAGATGTAAGTAAGGTGCAAAATATGACTTAATAATACGAAATACGTCAACTTTCTACTGCAAACTATACACTGCTTGGGGTATAAGAAGTACCAGTCAATAGTTATTCATATATATATATATATATATATATATATATATATATATATATGCGTCTTATGCCATTATGGACTGTTCTTCCTGGTCTAGGCCGCCAATAATGCGCTATTCACACTCGGGAGGTCAGTTAAATTATTTCTCCACTTAAGTGTTAAGCATCGTTACCCTTTCGCCACTTAATTAGATATTGTTTTCGAGGAAAAAGTAAAAAGTGCAATCAGAATTTATGGAAAAATCCGTAGAGTCTTATATGAGCTCATAGACGTACGAAGAGCATAAGCGCCGCGATGTAAGAATAGCACACCCATGTTTATCCAAGTTTTCTTGAATTTTCTATAGGGAGAAACGAAAGAATGAAGTTTATTCAATTGTCGTCTACAATGAACCATTAGATATAATTTATACAGCTTTCCTCATCTAAGCGCGAAGGCTAGGTGTCTTATGCATTCTCTCTTGTAAAACCTTATGGATAAAAAAACGTTGACCCTTTTCATGGTGGATATACGTCTGACCTTCTTTTTCCTATAATGTTTGTGTGCTACTTGTCTATTATTCTTAACATGTGGTTTTTATTCCGTACGTTTTACTATTCTACCGTCTGGTATTTAAATCTAGATAAGAAACAGCTCTTTTTAGGTGAAAGCAAAAGATAAAGTGATGAAGTTTCTTATAGTTGGAATATGCACGCACGTATTTTTGGTTCTGCATAGTAGAATATTAAACGGTAAATGCATTATTTTACAAATTCATGAATTTCTAATAAAAATATAAATTAAGCTAGTACACATTAATGCCAATTTTTAGAAAGTGATTTCTAAATACATCAAATAATGTATGAATCATTATTAAGGTTCTAATTATTTAAAGAATATAAAAAATATCTTCAATTTTTCCAAAAATAAGGAATGTTTATTAACTTATTCATTGATAAAATTATAATAACATTGTCTATGTACAATAACATCAATAGATAAAGGGTAGGTGGTAAAGAATGTTTAAACTAATTAGTTATTTCTTATAATTTATGATTTTATTGTAAACATTTCTTTTTTAAACAAATGACAGCATAATTTGAACATGTTTTTCAAAACTTTTCAGTATTATAAATAATACAAAATAAAAACCAATTTATATAGAAATATTTATCCACGATTGTCACTTAAACTATTATCGAATTAAAAAAAAGTAATTTAATAGTCAATATTCATACGTGTAAGTTTCGAATAATTGCTAATTAAAAACATATTTTATTTTATTTTTTAGTGATATACTAAACTATGAAAATTTAAGTGCTATTAATTTATTAGAATGGTAAAGTATTATTAAATAGTTTAAAGAGCATATTTTATATATATTAATCTTAATATTAAAGTGAATTTAATTTGATTGATGAGTAAATTTCAATATTATCGACCTTACATTCAAGAAAGAGATATTTCAAGTTATATCATTATAAGGCAACAGTATCATTATAAATTCGATATTAGTTCATAACCAAAAATAACATAATCAACGAATGTATACTTCATGTACTGACAATAATCCAACAGGCATCCAAGTATAATATATATTCGCCCGTCACTTTATTACGGTAAACATATAGCGAATAACTTAATCGATTGTAATTAATATTAGCGTTTTTTTACGTCTGACAGTTAACAATGAACTGCCGTAGAAAACAATGAACGTTTAGCCTGCTAATAAAGTGAGAGACGAGTATCTATCGAGCGAGTATCGACTCGCGTTACATCCAATATACTCATTTATCCCTTAACTACCAAACATTAAACGAAACAAATACCAAACGTATAAAGCAATCTCGCGCGCGCGCGCGATCACCCGCGCCAACGACGACAACAACGAGGATGAAGCATACAAGTAGAAGAAGAAGAAGACAAAGAAGGCGTTAATGTTAGCACGTTCGTCCTCTCTTCCGCCGTACTCGTTTAAATCGCAGCGCGGCGTTGATCTTTCATATATATACGCGTGCCTGCGTTTCTCTCTCTCATTTTCGAGCGGCCCGCGTTGTGTCGTCAATCGGTTCGCGCGAATCCGACTCACACCCGTGCTCTTTCTCGTTAGCGCGAATCATATCATCGCAAGGCGGTAATTATACTGTCCTTTAAAGAGCGCGTGTCGTGAGGCCCTCCTCTAAATGCCTCGCAAGCGCGATTTACGCACGACACGTACAAAAAATATATATATACTATATGTTTGTATTCACACACACATATTCATATATATATTATGCAAATAATAAAATAAGTATTTACAATTGATCTCGTATTTATATATAAGGTTATATTATGCACAATGCACGTGTTCGTATGTGATGGTTATGGAGACTTTAATAATATTAACAATGCAGACATTTCGCGGGTGAAGAATTCCTCGGGGTAAAGATAGAAGGCGTTGTGCAATTTCATCTAATGTATGATTTATCATTTTGTTTACGCTCTATGTTTAATATTTTATGTGGCTTGGAAGAATGTTAACGACTATTGATATTTATCTTTTAGAAATAAGTTTTGCAAGCCAAATCTTTGGATAAAATTAGAAAAGATGTTTCTATTATCTACATTTATCTAATAGATATTGCAAAAATAGCATTGGAGATTTGCATACTTGTATGAAAAAAAATATACACATATACACATGCACACTCGTTGCAGAATAATGCAAATGATCTTAGCAAAACGAGTTTTTAAATTATGAAACTCCACTTTTCATTTTTATCGTTTCAACAGATAATTGCTCATCTCTTTATATCAAGTTAAAAAGAAGATGGGAATAACCATCAGCATTTTCTCGCGTTACTGAAAATCTAGAGATTTTAAAACAGGATATTTTGGCTCGCGTCTTAGTTACTGTATACGCGTGTATACGCTAACGTAATTTTATATTGGTAATTATTTAAAGTCTCCATAAGCTTTTCGTATCACGTTTCGTTCCATCGGAAATGCGTAATGCACTTTGACTGCACGAAAACGTTCTTTCGTTTATTCAACATAATATTCGTATGTTATCGTATTACGACATCGATGTTGCTTCTTATCTAATGTTTGCCGCATCGACGAAATTATTAGTAACATAACAATAAATGACGAATAAGTCAGTTAAACACCGAATTATTAAAACTAAGAAATACTAGTTTTGTTTTGTTTTAGTCGAGAAGAACTAAAATTTATACATTATATAAATATGACACTCAAAGCATCATCATCGGCGCGACGGATGTTTCTCGATATATTATCGATAAATTTTGAACACAAGCAATTCGTTTTATACTACAATAATTATTATTTCTCCCGCAACCAACGAATAACCGTTTCACTATATATATATAACCAATCGTCAGTTTTGACCGCATGACCACATTCGATGGATCCTCTCCCAAGTGACATTCACGGTCGAAAGAAGAACTCCTCCATTATGCGCGAAAGCATGCAACTTCATCCGGATGTTGTTCATCACACCATAAGAATCCAGCAGCTTCTTTTGGTCACACAAAGCCGAAATCCCGTTCGTCGATTTGCATCCAGCCTTTTCCATTTTCCTCCTGATGAGGCGCTTTCCATTCAGCGCGCGCGCCCGTTCGCTAAGCGCACGCGCGCGATTTTGCATTCAGTTAGCGCAGCGCACAGACCGTTTGCGTGACGCTTACAAGATTTCCGCAGTCCATCGGTACGCGGACAACACGAGCAGGGCGAGCCCGAGGAGGAATGAGTCCCTGGTATTGATTACCGCCGCGTTGGGGCATTCAGTCGTCGTCGTCATGGCAGGATTCGTTGCCGGGACACTCGGCAGGGTGACGGTGGCTGCGACAGCCGCGGCAGTCTTATTCATCGCCGCCTCGGTGTGGTTTTGAGCCTGCTGTGCCAATGTATTGCGGTACTCGTCGATCTGCTGCTGGTTTACCTTAGGCGCGTAGTACGGACCCTGGAAGGTAAAATCCGTCGCTGGCACGCTCGGTTGGATTATCTCCTGCTCGTAGGGCCTCCTGGGTGGCGAAGGTACTGGCGGTGTCGTGGGTTCGGGGGTGGGTGGCCGAGTAGCGCGTTCGGTGACGATCGGCGGGTTCGTGACCGACTCGCTCGGCGTCCACGGGGGCCTGGTGTAGTACGTCGTCGGTGTAGGGGGCCGCTCCCTGTACTCCTGCTCGGTTGGCGGCATGGGGGGTGCTACGGGCGAGTTTGCCTGTACGCGGTCCTGCGTCATGCTGGCCCAGTGGGGATCGGCTTCGAAGTCGATCTGCCGATCGTTGAGGAAGCGTTTGACGGCGTTCGGGCAGGCGAAGCTCGGGTTCTCGTTGAGGAAGATGCGCTTGAGGTCCTTGAGCCGCGACATGCTCTCCACATCGAGGCAAGTCAGCCGATTGCCAGAGACGCGGAGATCGACGAGCTCGGGTGTGTTGCGGAACACCTCGCCGTCGACGCGCTCGATGCTGTTGTAGTTAAGGTCGAGGTAGGTCAGATAGACGAGGCCCTCGAACCAGGCGGCCCGCACCTCCGTAAGTTGGTTGTTGTCCAGGCTGAGCTGCTGAAGATTCTGCAGACGCCGGAAAGCAGTGTCATCGATATCGGTGATTTGACAGTGTGAGCACGTGAGGACAACGAGGTTCCTGCCGAAGCGGGAGAAGAGCGAATCGGTCAGCCGACCCACAGGCATGTTCGAGATGCGGATTTTCTCGGCGTTGTCCGGTATATCCTTGAGATCCTCGATCGAGCCACCATCGCAGCTGTACTCTATCAGATCCTGGTTGTCGACGTGAACACAACTGGCTCGGGCACCTGCCACGAACAACAGCAGCAACGCGGCCGCTAAACACGCGAATCGCTTCATTTTGTTCTGCCTCGTACAAGCTCACTTCACACAGCTGACATTCACGGAAGGGCCGATCGGTCCGAGACGCACAGACTGCGAGGAGAGTTCGATTAGAGCGCACGCACACCGCCGCGATCGGAGCCGAACCTTGCACTGAGCCCGCCGCCGCCGTTAGCTGGTTATTTATTTACTTGGGCGCCCCTCCACGAGCAGCAGCGCGCGATCGCTCGCTCGCGTGTAGGCCCTCTCTCGTACTGTGCAGCTAGCGCAAGCGCGCGCGCCTTCCGCGTAATCGTCAAACGCGTGGCTATATGCGTACACCCTATAATGCGCGTGCTGTGCAGCAGTGAGCACTAGCTCAATGTACCCCCTCCCTCTGTTTCTCGTTCTTTCTGCCCTGCGCGTTTAACGCGTGTGTGTGTGTGTGTGTTTGTATATATATATATTTATATATACACACACATACACACATACCAGCGGGGTATGTTAGTGCGTGTAGGTTGGTGCCTGCATGCTAATGTTGATAAGAGCTTCGCGATGAGTGTAAGGGACCTTGCGCCTTTCATTAGCGTAGCGAGATAAAATTGAGTTCGCGCGCGACAGAAGCTTAGCTTGCGGAGTATGGGCGCGCGAGGTACTTATGTACGAGTGTCTCGATCTCGTTTCATACGCGTTTTTTAATTGGGTTAACGATTTCTCGTTAATTGATTTCGGCACTTGACGGAGAGAGGTCATGGTTTTTGTGGATCTTTCGAGGGGGGGCTTTTTTCATTGGAGACCGCGAGGACCGAGGTCCTATTGCTGTGTATTTTCCAATTGGTGGGATAGCCGGTTTATAAGGTTTTCTTTTTTTGTAAGGTAAATCCAAGGAATATGTTCATGGATGGTTTGCACGACCTTCAAGAATAATAATTTTAAAAATAAATTCGGCAGCGATTGTCTAACGATATGTTAGCAAAATGTTGACGACTTTTTTATTGGGATTAGGAATAAATTTGTAATGTTAAAAATATATAAATTTTTTTTTTAAGTCACAATGAAAGAACTGAGACTATAATGGTGTCAGGCTTGCATGAGATTTTAAATTCTAATTTCTACTCCTTCTATAAATGATTTGAAATTATTACAAAAAAAGAAGATTCTTTTTACAGTATTTTGCACGTATATTAATACTATGATTGATTAATAACGATAAAATATTAATAGAAAGAACTTTAATTTATTATAAATTAAAAAAAAACAAAAAGAATTAACAGCTTACATTTTTTGTAGATAAAAAAGGTTATTTTGCATAATTGCACATTAGTTTAAGTTCAGACTTAAATATTTTATACTTATAATTTAAATCGAATTATATAGATGATTATAAACTAGAAATGGGGTGGATTAAGGCAAAACTTTTAGCGCATTACCTGAACTAACATTATTGCATGCGTTCTTACTAATAGCTACGTGTAATTTGAACATAAATATAACGATTATTGTGTCTATAGAGAGGAGCTATGGAGATGAAAAAAGAAGAGATAAAAAAAGAAGTTAAATGGTATTGAATGACTTAAAACAAATGTTTGCTGTTGAACATTTTAAAGGTATTGAAAAATATATATTAATCTTATCAGAAAAAAATCTCTTATCTCGCTGTTTTTTAAACATCATTACCCAATTAAATATGTAATATTTTATTAAAATTTTATAATTTTAACAGCGTTAAAAATTTTAGTTAATCATTTAGTATTAATTAATGATCGTTTCGACCATTTCTAATTTTGTAACCATAACACTTTTCTTAACTTGTTTTCGATATTTTCGTGGTATAATTACGAGTATTAAAACATAGATAAATTAATTTTTTTTACATATTTAGTAAGTGTAATCAAATATTGATAATTTAAGTGGCTTTCAAGTTTAATTTACTAAAAAATATACCATGACCATAAGTAAGAATCCTTATACTTATTATTCTAACTAACAATTTTAGGTAAATTTAAAAATTTCATATTAAAAAACTTATTACATCCACTAATTTAACAATTAATACTTTTCCAAAATATTTTAAAAAATCAGTCATTTACAAAAATAGCTATGATATGACATTTCTTAAAAACCAGAAGTATTTATCTTTTCTCAGTGACTTTGATATAAATTAAAAAATTTTAGTTGATTATTTAATAAATTATTTATAAGTTTATGATTTAATACATGTTACATAAGCATAAAACACAATCATCATTTTCATTTTTAAGCTAGAAAATTCAAATGGGTTAATAATTTCATATACTACTTTTGTTATAGTCAAGTTATAGTAGGGTACACCTACATGAATCCTCTCTATATATAAAAAAATTATTTTTTTTTACTATTGCCTTATGAAATTTTGCAAATTCATCAGTGACATTTTATACTTTTTGAAATGATTGAATTTTGTTATTACAACTTACCTTTCTTTTCCTTCTAAGTTTTTTCTTTTCATCTTCTTCAGTAAAGGATTTAAATTCTGGAACTTCACCTTTCTTAATAAGGTCTTGAATAATTTCATGTAATCGAGGCTCTTCTTCGCAATTTGTGAAAGGAACTGATTCAAGGATGTAATCCATATTTCCTTCACCTAGAAGACAATAAATTGTAAATAACCAGTTGTAAATTAATATTTAATTTTACAAAGATATCTGAGAAATAATGAAACGTACTATCCATGTATGCCCTTTTTAAGTCCTTAATTTCTGTTTCTGAACCTTTGTAATTGGTTTCGTAGTTATTGATGTCTTGAATGGTAATTTCTTTAAAAAGTGATCGCCAGTAATCAGACCAGTTGCGCATCATAACTTCTTCACTGTCATCATCAAATTGGCCTGTTTCATCATATATTTTTCGCTTATCATTGTCACCAAGAATTGAGTGAATTGCACCAAGTACTTTGAATTTCTCTGTAGCTTCAGCTTTAGTTTCTTCTGGAACTCGATCAGGATGTACAAGCAGCGACAGTTTGTGATAAGCCTTCTTCACTAAGGAGATAAATATAATTTATGTAAAATAATATATGTTATGTTGACTTATTATACAGTGTTAATAAGCTATTAAAAAACATGCTACAAAGAAAATTCTTTCAGTTTCCAGTACTGAATTTCTCTTGAAATATTAAAATATACTTATATTTAATTTACAGCTAATATTTCAAATTTCAATTACAACATAAATAATTTTATATTCTTAAAATTACTAACACTTTCACTGTTGGCAGACAAGGTTAGATAAAAGTATTTTATATGTTCAGTTGAAGATATTTAAAATTAAAAACAAGGCTACTATAAATGTCATTAGCATACAAGATTTATTTACACCTTGAAATTAACTAAAACAAGATAATAGTAGAGTAAAGTACTGTTGTGTTGCTATAAACTAAAGCAAAATTATGGAAACTTTAGATAATAATATTTTTTTAAGTAAACCACTTAACAGAAAAAGTTCCGGAATAGATAAATGAATAAGTATTAACGTGATTAAAGATATTTATTTGAAATAATGACAATCGATTGTTTTTGAAATATGTGAATTTTTTTAAATTCCACGAAGTGATTTGGATGACAGAGGTTATGTTACTGTACCTTGTTTATCGCTAGCGGTCTTGGGGATCTTCAGCACTTCGTAGAAGTCCCGGGCGCCGAAGTACTGTTCGCATAGGTCAAGCAATTTTACTGTCATCTTCGACCTGATGATTTAAACCGAAAGAGTGACCAAAAAATTTGTATACTTCAACGGGTCAGACGCGGTTTGAAGCGGCAAAAGCAAACTAAGTTTTGTTTTCTATCTTTCTCGTTCGCACAAGGAAGACATCGATTGGCGGCAAATCCAATACACAAAGCGATACAGGACAGGGACAGAGAGGAGAGGACGGACAGGTAAGTAATATATATAATCGTTTACCAACAATGCACGCCTGATCAGATGGTGTTGGTTATACCTTTCTTAGTTTGTGCTTTTCGCGCGCATAAGCCAGCGCCAGAATCCGATATTCTCTGCGCTTCCGTTTCCCGCCGTTGGGAAATCGAATCGATACTAGTTACCATCCTTACCGACGTGGCGTTACAGTCGTTCTCTACCTCTACTTCTCCTCGCTCTTCTCGGATATGTACAAAATATACCTATCTCTTTCGCACTCACAGTAATCGTACTAGCCATCCCACTCCCACGCTGGCCTAACCTCGAGGGTGGCAATTCAAAATATTATAATCGATACAAAATTTTTAATAACTACTACTTTTTATAGTAATTATGTAATTTTAAACATTTATTTCTGACTATATTAATGTTAAAAAAGTTTATCCCTGCACCTGTAAACTAGGAAAAGCTACAAATAATCCTAAGCATAGAAGCTATGGAAGGAAGCGGCCGATGGAGGAGGAAACTGCGCTGTAGGCGCGCGCGCGGCTATGCAGGCGACACGACGAAACGAGAGGGACCTGTAAAATCCGCCATGACTGCGCAGCCAGAGCCCAGCAGTGAGCAGTTGCCGTCTGACCAGCTAACAGCAGCAGTGGCAGCAGTGTAGTCCTTACAGTGCTCTAGCGAAGATCCCTGCAGTGCGCCGCGCATACTCGCCATATTTGCCGTGGTGTGTGCTGCATGCGCGTCGAGCGAGACGAGGAGGCGGCGACACCGAGGGAGAGCAGCAGCCACACACGCAAACACACCGCGCCCGAGTAGATCCCGTTGTGAGTGACCGAGTACACGCGGGCCGCGCGAGCGCGGATATCTCGACCGAGATATCTCATTGTTTACGCGCGGACGGAAAATATATTGTTGCTGCTGCAGGAACGTTCGTTACTCTGAGCAGAGCCGAGGCAGCTGTAATAAATGATGGATTCAAAGGGCGGTATGAAGACATACGTGAGGAAGCGCAAGGGCGAAAGCCCGAGTACCAACGTCATCCTCCACCTTAACGAGCTCTGCCGGCTGTGCCTCGCCAAGGAGGAAGAGATGATGCCGATCTACGATGAGGATGCAGTGCCCTTACCACTCAGGATCATGGCCTGCCTCAATCTCGAGGTTAGGAGTCGACGCCTTTTTTTCTCTCTCAGTCTTTTCATATCTTTTTTCCCTTTTCGTTCTAGAAAACTCGCTCTCTCTCTCTCTCTGTCTTTCCCTCTCTCTTCTCCATTCCCCGTCTCTGTCTCTCGTGCGACGCGTATTTGCCATTTCCTCTCCTTATGCGCGCGTCCGGCTGTTTTGGATGCAGTCAAGAGCGCGACTCGGTATTTTTTTGCTCCGAAGTCTATTGTGTAGGAGGGGAAATGGGTTTGCAGGCAACTACTGCTGCCAGGTGTATTGAAAATGGATCAGTCATCGACCTGCCGAAAACTAGGAATCTAGTTTATCTCTCTTGATTACGTACCGTCGCAATTGAGGGGGAGAGAGAGGAGGGCCCCGGTGTATGTGCAGTTCCCTATTACTCTTGTTTCGCTGCTGCTGCTGCGCGCATTCGCTCTGTCTCTCTTTCTCCCTCTTTCTCGCATCCGCGTCATCGATTTATCTTGGCGCGAGCGACCGTATATATGCGCATTGCGCGAGCGAGGGGGAGCCAACGGCCGCCACGCCACGGCTACCGTCCTTACCGAGTTATCGACTTTCCTGCTTATAGCAGAGCTCGCACGGGAAGCCTAATTTCATTGACTCTCGTTCTGTCTCTCTCACTCTCTCTAAGGCACGGTAGCCATGTACCTATCTACTCCGATGTGTAGGTAGGCAAGAGCAGCGACCGCCGTAAGCGGTAAAAGAGCGTGCTGTACGTCGTAGATTAAGTTTATAGGGATCTACAGTACTTGCGAGACTTTAAATTTAGCATTTCACATGCTGCGTCGAGAGGCTTTCCATAATTTTATCCTTAAGGCGGGCCTGTTTTAGCTTTCGATGTATTTCAGAGCCCGCGAAGATAAATTAATGGATGTCAAATGTAAAAATAATTTAGCGAAATTTATTGAGTTTTTAGGACTCTGTAGTTCAGATTTTCGTTAGGGAAACTTTTGTTGCATTGTTAAATAAAATTGAAATAATTATTACTTTTAATAAAAAGAATAATTTATTGTATTTAGATGAACTATAAATTGTAAAATATTGATAAAAATTTACCCATTTCATTAAATTATTTTACAATGAATTTTTAATATCTCGCAAATTTGCAAATAATATCTCTTAGATGATTTATTGAAGAAAGAATACTTCTTAGAATAATTATTTTTTTTTAGTCAAATTCTATGGACTAGTTTTTCTTGCTTATAATCCTTAATAAATTTTATTAAAATTATAATAAACAGTTTAGTAAATTATAATAATCAAATTAGAAAACTTAAAAAAGATAATTAAATTATTTTAACTATGTTTTAATATAATTTTTTCATTTTAGGTGTACGAAGAAGATGGTTTACCTAATATGATATGTCATCCTTGCAAGTACCAATTGGAAAAATCTTACCAATTTAAAAAGAAGTGTGAAGCAGCTGATGCTAAGCTTAAAAAACATGTTAAATTAATTCAACAAATAACTGGTCAAGATGATGATATCCAAAGTCAAGATTCTCGCTCTGAAAATGAGCAATCCCAATCTAATGGGAAATCAAGAAGAGTAAAGCAATTATTGGCTGATTTAGTATCCCCAAAAGCAGATGCAAGTAGCAGTCAAGGAGAAGGTGACCCTATTGAAGTAACCGAGGAAGAATTAGTTGGTGGTTACATATTGGGTATGGGTGCTGAAAATGCTGATATGGATGACAATCTTTCAGAAGATCCAGAAAACATTACTCTAATGCCTTCAGAAGAAAGATCTGCAAAAGCTCGTTGTACAATAAGAGGAACAAGGATAAAACAAGAGCAAGAATCAGATGAAGAGACAGATGAAGTCCAAAGAATTAATTCTGACCAAAAAATGTATATGATGGAAATTCAAAATCAACCACAAAATCCACCACCAATTCAACAGCATCCTGCTATTGGTAAGAAATTTTTTGCTCTTAAAATCGTTTACACTTTCAGTACAACTTATTTATTAGGCAATCATAATCTCTTAAACATTAAAGATTTAAAGTAAACATAAATATTTTAATGGCTCCAATTTTATAAAATTTATGATCTACGTATGACTTATGTCATATTGAAATTGCTAAATTTATAAAGAATTATATTATTTCGAATTTGAGAAAAAATTACTATGTATGTGTATATAAATAAATAATTGGAACGTTTTCATTTCAGTTGAAAGTGGTGAAGAACTCAAAGTATTCCAATGTGACAAATGTCCGAAGGCTTTTACTAGAAGAATCATGTTGAAGAGTCATCAATCTGTACATAGTACCCAACGAGGTTTCACATGCCAGGCTTGCGAGAAATGGTTCCCTACAAGATCAGCTTTAGTAAGACATGAACGTACACACACTGGTGAAAAACCATTTGGTTGCAACATTTGCCATCGAGCATTTGCTCAAAAAGAAATCCTTCTTCGTCATCTTATGACGCATTCAGGGCAAAAACCGTTCCAGTGTCAGCACTGTGAAAAGAGCTTCACTCAACGTGAGGCTCTTAAAGTTCACATGCGGCGTCATCAAAAACTTAACCCTAATGACATTCAACTACATCATTGTCAATTGTGTCCAAAAGCTTTCTGTCATGCCTCTGGTTTGAGTAGGCATCTGGTTACCCATACTGGTAGAACTTACAAATGTGTTGAATGTGAAAAATCATTTACAGATAAGAGTTCACTCCTTCGACACAGTCGCATTCACGCTCCTAAACCCATTTTAACAAATCCGGTTTAAAAATTTTCTGATCTCTTATTTTGAAATCCCGCCACATTAACTGAATCATTGTTTCATTTAAAATAAGTTAGAATTATACAAAACGTTTTTTTGTAGCTATACGTATTCATGAGTACTGAAATAAGATAAAAAATGACTACATTTTAGATCAACTTGAATAATTTATATTCATGATATTTCAGATCGGGCATGACATACTAAATCAATAGAGTTAAAAAGTATATTTTTATAACAATATAACTGTATTATTATAATTGATACATACAAGTTTTGTTTGATTGAGCTTTTATTTGTAAGATATATTTTATAGTTTTTTAACTAAAATTACAACAGAAATCACAAAATTTTTAGTATTAAAAGTAAATTTGATTATATTTCTTTATATTTTACGAATAAAAGCTCAAATGTAAATCTATAAATATTTGTAATACTTTTATTATAATTAGTTGCAATGACGAAATATGATTATGATATATAATTTCATGTCATTTTATATTTTTAAATACTATTTTATTTTGAATTACAATATTTTATGAACATTGTAACTAATTGTAATCAAAGTAGCTTTAGTAAATGAACAAAATGAAGTACGAACTTTATAATGATGAAATGTTTCTAAATGATTTCTTAAGCAACTTTAATTGGTGTTTACACTGTAATCAAGAATCTTTGTGATACCAAAACTTGATTGTATCGATATATTTCTAACAATATTCTTGAAATATTTTAGTCTATAATCGAGATGTTTTTGAATGTACCTATAATTAGGTAGTAATGTCAATATGTTTAATTGTATACTTATGAATGTAGTCAAGTAAACTTTGTATATATTACTAATTAACTTTTTATCTAGGTGATATATTTACGATTGAGAATTTTTTAAGAGAAGCTGAAAAAAATAATAGAGATGTTTATGAGAGTTTCATGTATGAATAAAAACTATTCTAAGTAAATAAATTTTGTGAACGATAGTTCCTTTTATTAAAAAATTCTTGCTTTTTATTATAGTTTCTCTTGCGTATACGATATTTTGTTGCCGATCGTTTTGCATCTTTGTGCACGCTCAGCCGCAACAGTAGCAAAGGCTATGTTTAACCATTGCTACCCAGTCGCGTCATTTAATTAACATTTATTTTTTCAATTATTTTTAAGTCAAATATTACAATTCTTTCGTCGGATACAATGCTTGGTTCGATGCGCGATAAATGCCGATGAACTACTAATGTGTACTGTTTTTATTTTTTTTGATTTTTCTTGAAATTGTTATTTTGTCTGGTACGTCTGTTGCTTCTCGCAAGATAAAAAAAATCGCGTCGAATATCGCACACAACAATTCTAAAAACCTATGTATTCAGAAACAGAGTTACTGTTACTGCTGCTGTTTACTTCGGTGTTATATTTTTCATTTTTCCTCGTGCTTGTTGAAAGTTTCCTTTTTTCGCTTTGGTAGGCTGGGCAGGAGGGGAGCGAGGTAAAACGAGAAATGCGCAAATGCGTTGTTTTTTTCTTCATAATCTTAAAATCTAAGAGATAAATGTCACGTTTACAGCAACTACTAAACTGCTACCACAAAACTACGGGCCGTCGCGTCCCTCGTGCCGTACCTCCTTCCATTTCTATGCGCGATAGCACCTCTGCAACTACGGACGATAACGCGACTCACATGATTTCTTACCAACATATATATATTATATACACACACAGACTTAATTCGATTACGCAACTGAACGTTATGTACTTTTGCTTGGGTATTACATTTTTATGTATTTTTTCTTGTCATTACATGGAGAGGAGGATGGGTATGATCGAGGGACGATATGCGACAAAGCACCATGCTTCGACTCTCGCCTCCGTGCTCTTCTTTTCGCTCCCTTTTAACGTGACGACGCGCCTTGACCTTGTTTTTTTTCCTGGCTTGTCGCACGCGGGGAGCCCTTGAAATTTGTACTAAATCTTGTCTACATTACTGTTACTAGAGACGCGACCACGTGGAAAAATACAGTGCACCACTCACGCGTCGAACAATTGTCGACAGGGGTTTATTTTTTCTCATTACGCGTTTAAAGTGGCAGGGAGTTTTTCATGTAGGAAAGTCTCAAATGACACTTACGAGTTTTATGCACTTCAGGAAGGATTCGAGAAGAGTAGAGAGGAGAAAGGAAAGTTTGAAGAAAACGGAATTGGGCAGACAGAAAGAGGCCTTTTTAAGTTAAAAACGTCAAACAGCTTAGGGCCGAGTTTCTCATCAATCAAGAACTAGAGTTTTCGGCTGTTCCCAACTGAAGCAGTCCCTTCCAAAATGTCCATATGTACTAGTTTGTTGGTAAATTGGATTTCGAAGATTAAGTTCCCTAAAAAAAAATTATCATTCTTAAATTTTTCATATGACATTGAAAAATTTAGTTTAAAAATAATACATACTTTACAATCATTCCTGGGCGCAAGTCAAAGTTTTTGTTTACTATGTCTAGAAGTTGATTTTGTGAAAGTTTTGATGTTCCATAATCAAATACAGTAATAGACAAAGGTTCTGCCACACCAATAGCATAAGATACCTGTCAAATAAATTTTTATTTATTATTAGAATAAACATTATTATTATTATATTAACATTATAGAAAATCTTGCGCAAATTTTATCAAATTTTACTTAAAATTAACTCTAATTTGTACACACCTGTACCAAGCAGCGCCTGCAAAGTCCAGCTTTCACTAAAGATTTGGCTACCCATCTTGCAGCATATGCTGCTGATCTGTCAACTTTAGTGAAATCTTTGCCTGAAAAAGCTCCACCTCCATGAGCACCCCATCCTCCATAAGTATCGACAATAATTTTGCGACCAGTGAGACCAGCATCACTCTGCAAATTGTAAAGAATTATTTTTTAATTTCATAAAGTATTCTTATTTTTTAAGTCATTATTTAAAATTTTAATTATTATTTTCAGATATGTTTTCACATCATGGCAGTCAAGAGTAGCAAATACATACATAAAACATCATTAAATAATAAATTATATTCAAAGAAATAAAAAAAAAATCACTTTTCTTTACCTGTGGACCACCAATGATGAAAAGACCACATGGGTTGACATGGAAAATTGTTTTTTCATCCAAATATCTTGAAGGAATCACTTCTTTGATCACTTTCTCCATTACAGCTTTACGTAATTCTTCGATTGTAACTTTTTCACTATGTTGCAGAGATACAACAACTGTATGAACTCTGATAGGAACACAGGCCCCATGATCCATAACATATTCGCAAGTTACCTAAATTGAATTCATTAATTAAATTATAATTTTCTGCCACAGCTATTTACACTAGCTCTTTTCAATTACTATTGATTTATTTTTTAATTATAGTACATTACGATTTTATAGCACTGCCTACCTAAGCCCGCTGTCACGCCTATCCGTGCCCTAAGCGGTCCTTGTTTGCACCGCGAGGTTAGCGCACAAACGCAACGAGTGTGATAAACACGGTGCAAAAAAGTACTACCTCGGGAACGTATAGGCGTGACCTAAGTGCGGGCTTAGGTCACACAGTGCTATAAAAATTATAAAATCTTTTTTTTTTATTTGAAATAGATTTTTTTGTTAAATTCTGGTAACAATTGTCATTCTCAGAAATGGGTTCACATCATAGCCATCAAGAGTAGCAAATACATAAACAGAGCATCATAGAATGACAATTATGTTAAAGTTTAATGTAAAGAAAAATGATATGTAATAAAACTCTAATGGAATATACCTGTGTCTTGGAGTCAGGGCGAGCCCACCATAATTCACCACTTCGCCTTAGTTCAGCTATCTTCTGATTTAATTTATGTGCAAGAACCACAGTTAATGGCATACATTCATCTGTTTCATCGGTTGCATATCCAAACATTAAACCCTGTTATTTAAAGCAAAATTTAAATCAGTATTTCAGATAATAATAATTGTTTTTAGTGAATAATTTCACAGAATGCAAGAGATAATATATAAAAAGTAAGAAAATAACATTATCTCTCCTCTGCTTGACATTCAACATAAATAAAATTAATAACTATAGTATGATCATTTTCTTTGATTTTCAAAATTTTATAATCACATATCATTAATATTATTTATTTTGTAGATTCAATAATAATTTCTTTTACTATTTTTCTTCATATATTAATGTTTTTAGAAATGAAGTACCATTCTCAGAAAATATATTTATATCATGGCAGTCAGAAGTAGCAAATAAAATATTACATCATTGAATATCACTTCATTTTGATAAAAGTATTATTCAAATTTTAAAATAGTTTTAGTTGATTGAATAATGGTATATTTAAATTGTTTTTTAAATTTCATAAAGAAAATGAATCAAAGAAAATGACTTAGAATTAAAGAAAGCAGAAATTAATGCCTTACAGAGCAGAATAGAAAATATTAGAACAAATATTTATAAAGAATAGTTGTGATAAAATTGAAAAAGAATGACCTTTGATGTGTGCAGCTATTCTAATTCTAAGTTCTACATTGTGTGTTAAAGCCTATAATACAGCTACATGCACTACTTATGCGGAATCAAAAGACTAAAAGGATCCAGACCAAATAAGTAATAAAGAAAATTATATACATATTTTTATTGACTACCAATCACCACTGTGTACAGTTTCATTGTAGTGTAGGAGGAAGTCTAGTTTATATTACAACAAATCTACACAAAGATAAAAATTCGAAATTAAAAATTTGGAAAAGAAATGCAAATAAAAAAGAATAAGGTGCTGACATGATAAATATTAGACACAAAAGATTTAGTGAATTAAATAGAAAACACAAAGTTTGATAATAAGTGGCCAGAATGCTAAATAACCTGATCGCCAGCACCAACTTCTTCATCGCTACGATTCTCGTGTACACCTGCTGCAATATTTGGTGACTGAGCATCAAGCGCCAGTATAACGCTGCACAACTTGTAGTCAAAACCTGTAGAAATCGAGGTAAATCAGTTTCAGATAATTTTCTGAGACTGGCAATTTCCTCTTTTTATAAAAATTGTGAGAAGTTCTGTCCAGCCTGATATTTTTAAATTGTATAATAAATTCTAGTGGTACCATAAATTATAGTAATAAAAAGAATTAATTTTTTTTTAATTGGATCCTCTCATCTGGCCTATTAGGTAATTTTTAATATTTAAGGAGCACACATTTTTTATGTGACGGTCATTTGGTATTTTGCAGCATAATCATAAAAATTTTATATCAATGGTTCATATAACTCTGCTGCTCTGTGGCACAGGCTGTGAATGGGTTATGTACCTGATCACCCGCGCCTACATCCAGTTCTTCCCTGTTGATGTGTACACCATCCGCAATATTTGGAGATTGTTGTTCGATTGCCACCAAAAGATTCAAAGTACGCCAATCAAATCCTGCCACCACCATTATATGCTTACATGTTATGTGTTTTTATGACTCAAATTTTTTACTTGGTTAGACACTTTTCAACTTATATGTTGGTCTGACAATGGAATTTATTTAAGAGTTTTACCCAAATTGAGGGGGAAAGATTTAAAGGGATGTTCGAACCAAATACAGGTCTTTACAGCAAATTTCTTTTATTTTTAAGTTTTGTAAGATTATCACATTCATTCACTGTGTGAAATGATTTGAGTAACAGTGAATGACAAAGAATAATTAAAAATGAATAATTTTAAAAAACAATATAAAATACTGATCCATCAGTAATGATAAAACTCTGTATAGGCTTTGACATCTCCTTAAAGAAAAATTTAGTTTTTAAATAAAAAAACTATTTTAAATAGAACAGTTGACAAATCGAATATGCTTGAGCCTTGTCCATTATTAGGTTTATTTTTAATTTATAATTTATTTTAAAAAAAATTTTCAATAGTAAATTAATATATTATCGATTTGATTGATTTCTTGAAAGATTTTATAATATATTTTCAAGTTGATTTAATGTAATCTAAATAAATAGAACTACGAATATGGCTTCAAACAGACCCGTATACTACCCAACAAACATCACCCACTATCTGACAGCATATCATACACACAAAGTACAAAAATTACCTTTGGATGAATCATCGTAGCCAATGTGGTTTACAGTGTCACGAACAATTTTTTGATAGTCTACAACAGCTTTAGATGTGATTTCTCCACATAATAGAACCATTCCAGTCTTAGTCACTGTTTCTGTAATAAAATTTGAAAAGATATTTGATACATCTGGATGTTGACATGATTAGTATAATTAGAAAAGTAAATTAGTAAATTTACCACAGGCAACTTTGGCATCTGGGTCTTGTCTGAGATGGGCATCCAATATAGCGTCACTGATCTGGTCACACATTTTGTCTGCAATTACCATAAAAAAGAAAAAAAATTTATTCCATTAGAAAAACATTTAATTATAAGAAAGGCACATTTTAAGATATTGATGTGCAAATGATATCATTTAACGCTATTTTCGTAAAAAATATCTAACCTGTTTACCAATGAGCTTTTGAATACTATCTAAAGGGTAACTTTCCATGGCTACAGTCTGAGTTTTAAAGTATACAAAAGAAAGCATCAGCGAATTAGTTCATCCTCATTAATTAATTGCAATCTAATCTAGTTATCCATCTCTTTGCATAAAAGAAACATTCGCTCGCTCTGCAAAGTCTTACAGCTGATTTCGCAACCGCGTCCGCACGCGTCGCGGAGGCCCGCAGTTTAAAATTTTCCTTGGCCAAGATAACGATCGGACAAGACGCATTGATAGCGGTTACATTCTGCACGCAGCAAAACCATTTCATCTCCAAGGACATGATAGAATCGAAATGATCAAAAAATCGGAGGGAGCGGAAATGGAGCTGAGAAACAAATGATTGTTCGTTCATTTTTTTTACATTCACCGAAGATCAAAGAGCACAGTAAAGTGCGCGAGTATCTCGTCTGCGTATAAAGCCGGAGAAAGACGGAGAGAAAGGAAAGATCGAGCGGCAAAGTCCGTCGTCATCACGTTGTACGCGCGCACAAGGGACGAAAAAAGTCTCTATAGCGCGCTTGAGAGCAAGCAAGCAAGCGAAAGAGAGAATGTATATAGTTCTAATCTATCGGCACGGCGGCTGGGTCAGAGGCGAGCGAGCACATGGCAACGCTCTCGGCGGCTGCGTGAGGTCACGCGATCTTTCGCGCGCGCACCGAAAAGCGAATCTCAGCGCAAAAGGAAGAAGAAGAAAGGGGAGGCAAGAGGGAGAGAGAAAAAAGAACGAAGAGAGCAGACTGCACGCGCGTGCATCTATTTCGCGGCGCGTGCGGTAATCCGAGCAGCCCTGCCTGCAGCGGTGCAAGCAGCAGAAAGCGGAGAAAACGTCTGTATGTGTGTGCGCGAGCATGTGGGAGGGAAGGGGACCGCGGTTGTACCTAAAGTAACCAACTACTTTAATGAGAAGGATAGAACCAGCGATATCGCGCGGCGCGCATGCGGTGCTGCCAAGGTATATAATATACGTGTGGGTAGCTCACTCGAGGCGATTTCGCGCGTGTGCACGCACACACGACGTACAATACGCGCGCACGCACGCGGGAGAGAAAGAGAGAGGGACAACGCGCGAGCGACATGCCCTCATGGCGGATTGGCGGTGCGTGTACGTTCTTTTTCTAGCGCGTGCATGCCGTCGATTCTTCCTTCCGTTTTTTCCTTCTTTCGCCACGCCAACGATTATATCACACATTTCGGCGGCCGGTAAAACTTGCGTTTTCGCGAAACCGGAGCCTACGTGCCTGGCCTCGGATGTTAGTATATATGCGAGCTCTGTGCACGCGGCCGCGCGACGCCGCGCCGACACGTTATCATCATCGGCACGCGCTCGCACAGCCGTTTGGCCAAGTACTTCCGCGGCCTTCGCCCAGAACGTCCGCCGACGAATGTTCGAGCAAACCGAATACAAACGTCTTTTCAGCGGGTTTACGTCGAAGGCAGCCAGCGAGCTTAGTGTGCGAGACGCAGGGCAAGGGCTGCGCGCGGGGCGGGGGGGAGGACTGGCACTTGCGCGATAGCACGCGCGCACGCGACACACGAGGGGTGGTATGGGTGCTCGGGCAGAGTGTGTAGCATAGGGGAGAATGAGAGGTAGTATCGGTTACCTGGGTGTCCCTCGCCGACGGACTCGGAGGTGAAGAGGAAGCTCGTGTCCTGCTGTAGCTCCGGCGGCGTGTGCCCGTTGGCGTAGCCGTTCATGTGGTGCGCGTTCTCCGGCATGTTGCTGCTGCTGCTACTGCTCGTGTTGCCTATACTACTGCTACTGATCGTGCCACCAGCACCGCCGCGAGCTGCTGCTCCCCCTGTATTAGTGGTCGTCGTCGTCGTCGTCGTCCTCGTCGGCCGCCTGCCCACCTCGTCGTCGCTCCTGTCCGCTCTGCGGCGCCGCTTGCGCGCGCGTGCCTCCTCGCCTCCAGCGGGATTCAGCGCTGCCGACTCCGTCTTCTCCTGCGTCCGCTCGCTCCGGCCGTCCAGTACTCAGCGCGCGCGCGCTGGACACGACGGTTTGGGTTATAACTACTACTGTGCTCCTCTCGCTCTCTCTCTTTACCGCCAACTGTCAATGAGCACTGCTGGTCCGCGTGTGACGCTCTGCACACTTGGCTTTCTGCCCTCTGACACTGGTGTCCGACAGTGTGTTCCCGAGGAGGTCTGTGCTCTTGCTGCAGGAGGTGCTGCTGCTGTGAGACACGGCGACGTGCTATCAGGGCCGAGCGTACGGTAGCAAGTGCGCCGCTCTCCGCCTCTCTCGCTCTACTTGACTCTACCCTCTCTCCCTCTCCTCTGGCTCTCTCGCGCTCACTCTTTATCTCGCTCTCTCTCGCTCTCTCTCTTTCTCGCGCACGGAGACTCGTATAGAGTGGCGCTCGCGCTGTTCTGCCGTTCTCGAGGATGTATAAAAGAGACTCCCCGCGCGCCGGCCCCCGTTATTTATAACCTCGGTCGGTATAGCCGAGCCCTCGGACGTTTCCGTAGCCGATCGGCCGGCTCCGTCACGGTCACGTGGTACCTTTCCATGCTACTTAGCTAGCTCTAGCTCCCCTATAGGCCTAGTGTGTGCGTAACGCAGCCCTCCTTCCCCCGCAAACCCCTCGCGAGAGAGCCGCCACGCGCGCGCGCGTGTGCGCGCTTCTATATCTTTCTGGGAATTAGAAAAGCGCCGAGTGCGTGTGAGATGTGTCGGCTGATGTAAATGGAGAAAAATAGAAAAGATCGAGGGAGAGATTCTATACGCTTGACACTACATCGCTACATATGTACATATACGCGAGGTAGGAGAGGGATATGTAGTTAGGAATGCGCGAGAAGAGCGCCCCGGATGTTACGCTCCATTCATGCACACCGCGCGCGCTTCCAAAACGCACTATATATATATATACAGTTTAATACATGTGACGCGAGTGGTGTGCGCTCTTTGTAGAATGAAATCCTATTTAATCGGCTGTATAGACTGAACGAATGCTCATCTACATTTGTAAACTTCTGTGAACGTAGCATCTTCTTATTTCTTACCATCTACTTACCATCTAAGTAGTTTTATTGAAATACGTTACATCCGAGATGGGAATTACATCGACAACAAACTCCGGGGGTTTTCCACGCGGTCATGATTAATTGTTAAAGTCCGTTTGAGTAGAAAGAAGAGAGTGCTACGTCACAGGAGAATGAGAGTAATACAATATACCTAAGGGTTCCGTGACCCATCGAAGACGATAAGGCGTCTGACGCAAGCGCACGCCAGGGCAAGAAAGAGGGGGAGAAGAAAGAACCACACTGGGGATGTTGAATGTCATGCGAACGGGAAAAAAAATAACGAGAAAAGTATAGTTTGCTGATATACATATATACCTAAGGAGGAAAAAAAATAAGGCAACACAACACAGCGTCTTTTTTATCCAATATGCTCACCTCGTGACGAACTCGTGCGCTTATCAGCGATAAAAAATACGACGCTTTTCGGCACTTTACATTTGTAAAAAAGTCATTTCTAAGGAATACTTCATATTGTTTGGCCTCCGGTCGAGGCATTTGCAAAATAACAGTTGTATTTTCGGCTACAGATCGTCGCAGGTCACATAGGTGGTCCAGGCGCGGCTTTTGAAATGTAACCGTTCCGACCAATAGGTTAGGAGAAGCGTTCGAATCTCGCGATCATGGAGCGCAGTATTGCGTCATTTGGAACCATATATGCTCGTACTTAACCGATTTCCGTTTACGTATATAACTATATATAAACTTGACAAAAGTATAGCAAAACAGTTCTTATCCGTTTTTTTTAAATTTTGTTAAAGTGCTAAATTATTTTTATCAGCAACAATATGAAAATGTAAAATAAACTTGTTATTTAAAATGTTTAGATCATGTTAGATAAATTAACTTTTTGTAAGGCATTAAAAGAATTCGTTAGAATTGAAAGCTTGTAAAATTTAAAATTCTAAATTTTAATACAAAAACTCTTATAACAAAGATGTGAAGAATGTTTTTTTGAAATTTAATTCACTGAAAGGGATTTTCATTTAATGTAACATAATGAAAACAGATATTTTTAAAGCAATGGTTGTAGTTTCGTCATCGCCATCATCATTAAATTATGAAAGGAAAATTTTTAAACTGCATTATAGATACATAACTTTTTAATAGTTTAAACATAAAATTTATTACACTTTTTTATCAAATTTATGATTTACCTTCCATCATTTTTTTAATAAAAACTTTCGATTAATATTCGAGGTCAAATTCAACTCTATTAAAGATTTTATTGAGGGCGCCAAAAATATTGATATAAAAAAAAAACAATTTTTAACTTTTACACTTCCATAGAGAAACTATTTTAGCTAATTAGTTTCCTTATAAAAAAAATAGCTAATGTAGCAAATAAGTTAAACCCCTTTTTTTTAATATTCATAATCCAGTTCTTTATATACTATTAATAAGGTTTTTGTTTAATTATTTATTCATGAAAGCTTATAAATATTTTATAAACACAAATAATTAATTAATATTTATAGTAATTATATGAATTATGCAGAGATTTTTGAGTTTAAAAATGTATCTTATTCATTACTTACAAGTATAGGAATAGAAAGGTTTTCTTCGTAAAGTAAAACACCATAAACTATTAAATTCACATTCGTTTAGTTGTATAAGTACGTAAGAAAATGAATAATAAATTACGTTTTACAAATCCTTTAAATTGTTTTTTTATGTCTATAATTATTAAGTTTTGTTCAAAATAGATATGCTTCAACTTCGTTATCGATGTAAAGAATATTCATTTATAGATATAATTAATAAATATAATTTCTAGGAATACTGAAACGAAATTTTTTTACATTGCGATGAGTTATATGAATGATATTTGTAAAACTTAGTTTTGCGATGGTTCGCATAATAAGCTTTCATAATGACTACTCGAGAAATGCTAGTTCATCTAAATATTTGATATGCTTACAAAGTAAATATGTGGTGACAGAATGATTATTACGTATGTATATAATACGCGAAAAATTCTACATGCAAGCACATGTTATGGAACAGTGATATTTGTTTAAATATATTATAATACTGCAAACATACTGAAAATCCTTTTTATTTAGCAAAGCTAATTTAATCTACATCTTTTTACACATAAAATGTACATTTCGGAGTTAACTATTATAATTTATTTCAGTAGTTTTTGCAGCGTACGTTATGAATTGAAGTATTGAAGTATTTTTTTGTTCTTCATTACGTATAGCATAATGAGGACGTCTGTCTCATCTCTTATGTGTTGCGTTCCATTTTTTTGGATTCCTACAATTAGTACTTAAAAATTTATAGAATTACAAAAAATTAAAACATCGTGAGTATAAGATTCGGAAATCTAATATGTATATGAATTATGCAAAATCTTGATGGCCGCGGTATATCTTTCCCTGCTATCTATTCTTTATAAATTATAAAATTGTTAAAAGATAAAAATTCAAATTTGAATTTTATAATATCATTAAAAAATAAATTTTATACGTACAAAAAAATGTTAATCAAAATAGAACAAATCTGATAATAAATAATGTAGTAAATAAAGAACCTTGCAATAAAATTATCTAGTTTAAAAAGTCTTTGATCTATTTCTTATTTCTAAAAGCGTAATGAGATAATTCTTATTTGCCATGAGATCATTGAAAAGTTATTTCTGAAATTACTTAGATGTAAAGTTTCTATATTTATTTTTTATTTATTATAATTTCAGCCTTACATGGCCCAGAAATGGCTTTGGTTTTACATAACACTTATCTCTATTTACTTATATCTATTTTCATATAGCTTACATTATTACAGCATTATTTTTATCGCTCTTAATACAATCTTTTTATTTTTTTTAATTTTTACAGACTATTTCAACTATACGCTCGCATACAATCTTTTACCTACTATTAAACTATTTCTGTTATCCCAATTTTACTAATTTCATCTTCT
>JAWWEQ010000045.1:28964460-29029348 GCA_035583055.1 Torymus tubicola | reverse complement strand
TGAGAAGCGATGAAAAAAAATTTTATCGAGGTCGCGGCGCGTCTGAGCATCAGGAAAAAAAGTGGCGGGCGATTTGCTTTCGGCGATATATATCCTAGCTCTATTAAATGGAAGAGATGATTGAGCAGTGCGGTGTATTATTGATGGCGAGATTTATCGTGTGGGATTGTGAGCGCGGTGAAGAGTTGATTGCAAATTAGGACAGAATGGAGGTTAAAATTGGTTTATCACCGGGCTTTTACGCTTTGCCCCACTGGCTGACGAAATTTTAGTCGATGTTTGATAAGCTGAAAATGTGTGTTAGTGGCTGTGATGGGAAAGTTAGAAGTGCGGGGATCCTGATATTCGAGTATTGATAATAATTCCGACGATTGAGATTATTATTAGATGTAGATTAAATAGGAAGACGTTGGTAACTTGAAAAATATTAATTTTTTGTTTACTCGTTTTAATTAATTATTATGTGAAAATGAAAAGCAATTTAACTTCAGAATAAAATAGATTTTATAATAACTTTCTACTCATAGGCTATTTACTTGAGAAGCAATTACGTACATCATTGTCAATTTTATTTTTAACGTAACAGTTAAAATTATATACACCATCGGTTATTCAGAGAAAATTATAGATTGAAGGTTGTATATACGTAAAGAACTGTTAATACTTTCAGGAAGTTACAATTGAGGCTATTAGATTCTCTTTGGCAGCGCTCTAGTATGTAAATGCCAACTCAGGCATCTAAAGTGTAATTACTTTCAATCACACGTGTGCCATTGACCGTCATTCGTTCAAGTTCACGGTCAAATCTTAGGGCATTTACCCTTCCAAATCATAGCCCGGTTAACCAATTACATTTAATACATGAGTGTTAACAATGACCGATTATGATAAAAATAATTAGATGCTTAAAAATTGTAAAAATTGTGCAAACAATACACGTGACATATAAAATGTTAGAATGTTAATTAAATATTTCAGCATCGATTTCAACTTCAGTAGTTATTATTTTATTTTTAAAATGATTAACAAAAATATAAATAAAACATTGAAAAAAAAAGAAATTGTAGACGTATTTCTTATATCTTATCCAAAAGTTGCCTTTCGATTTATCACGTTTCTATACAACATAACCATCGACACCAATTTGTCGATAAGCCGTTCAAGTTCACAAAAAGCGAAAGTTTGTCGGCCTGATGAATGAAAACGAAATTTCGTCTTATGCCGGAAGGAAAACATCCGAGAATATCCTTTTTTTATTGCGCAAGGGGCTCACACGCTCCGATGCGCATTTCTTCGTGTGAAAGTGAGTCTATTAGATCCGGCGCAGAAACAATATCTGTGATCTTCAACTGAGGTTTCAAGGCGAAGGACATATCGCACGCGCCACAATGTCGCCGGGTCTTTGAACTAAAAAGTGAAAAGAGGCGGAACTGGGTGATCCATCGAAATAAATCGAAAAATTTCATACTTTGTAAACACAATAATTTACTGATCTAGGTCCTCAATTGGACAATGTTTTTTTACTTTGAATTTCCTCATTGACTATAATACATTATTCTAACCGTTACAGAAAGCATTAGAAGTTCAAATAAAATATTTTATTTGATTATAAAAATTACTCCTTTGAAACAATGTATTAAAAATTAATTTTTCTTTTAAAATGGAATTACTTTGTAAATAAAAAACTATTTTTTGCAGTAACTAATTAAATAAAAGCAAATTCTCTCAGTAAATACTATTCGAAAGTATAAAAATTTTTTATATAATTTTTAAATGAAGATAATCTCTTGTTCAACTTATTATCATTTTCAATAGAAGTAAGAAATGATTCAAAGTTTGAGTAGATAAATCCAATATTTATTGAGTTAAAAAATTAGAAGCACTGTTTTTTTAATAGCCAATAACAGACTAAAGATAATTTAAAAATAAAAAAAAATGTAGAGCGTTTAAAAACCTTTTAAAAAATATTTTTTAACCAAATTTAAATTTTGGTTTGTGGATGCCTGTTTTTTTAAAAGTTTTAGAGAAAATTGTTTATATATACACACATTTTAAAAATAATATAAAACTGAAAGAACTTTAAAGCAGTATCATAATTCCTGTGAGTATACAGCTCAAATGAAAAAATGTAAACAACAAAAAAAGTGTATATTCTTAAACTTAGAACTCTATATTAGAAACAAAAGTTTTAATACACGTGTAAAGAATTTTTTCTGTGGAACAGCAGATTTTTTGTTACAAAATTTACATGAAAATGTCGATTAACGAGTCATTAGAAAAAGTGCATTGAATGTTATTATCTTCAATTCCATGGTAAGATACTTTAAATGACATATTGTATCTCCAATTTATGACTCTAAGCTTGTGTGCTAAAATATGTCAAGGTGCATTTCCCTATAATTTTTACCGACAATCATTTAGAAATATTCATTGATAAATGTTGCATAGTCCTTTGTGCATGATATAGTACTGAAGCACTCGATCTTTTTAAAATTATATCATTTACGTTAGACAGATTATTTCTAAAAGAATACGTTGCAAAGAAAGAACGAAGGCTGCAGGCAAGCTTCCATTTAACTTTATCAACGCGATTTGCGCCAAGGTAAAATTCTATTTATTTCCGCTCACATAAGTGGCACGCAAACGCAGACAACAATATTTTCAGCCAGTTGAAGCTAATTCGCGGCTCGCGCACCTGCATGTAAACATAATATGGCATCGTGAGCTATATCATCGTCGCGACACGATAAAGAGCAAAAAAGTATTATAATCGGACGGAGGAATGGAATTAGCATTGACCAGGTCACGTTGTTGCCGCTGTACATCGATGACTTACAGCATCCGCGGCGAAGGCTGCAGAAACTAGACTTCGCGCTCGTTACGCGAGTCTTCGCATTAAGAAGACCTTCCGTGGCGTGGAAAATCGAGGCCCTTACGGAGCGGAAAATCTGACGGCCTCGGACTCAGAAAAGGCCGCGTCGCGGCAACATGCGAACGAGATCTAACGCGACGTTCGATTGATTGTCTTGCTTGAAGTTAACCACGAAGGTGAATCAGTTTCGGACTGTCTCGTTGAAGAGTGAGTAAGAGAGAGAGAATCCTTGTTTTGCGCGCAAGCTTTCGTTGCATTTTTTTTCTTCTCGTTGATTGGCCGAGGACGGGTGGACTTATATGTGTTATTTTTACGGTCGGCGCGCGTGCTAAAGTGCACATGCAAAGTCGTTTGATAAGAATGATGCGCTCAAATGCTATACTTTATTGAACTGGAAAGAAAAATTGTTAATGAAGTTTTCAATTAGTTTTATTTTGTTATTGTCATATTAAATTAAAAAGAACAATTTAATAATAGAATTAATAGGTTGCTTTTGATTCGGGAAATGTAAATAGAAAAAGTAAACATTTCATTATTATTGCAATTAATAAAATAAGTTTAATTTATTGTTTGAGGAAAAACCTAACAATTCAATGATTTTTAATTGCTTATCACAATCCACTTAACATAAACAATGTAGAGGGAAAATGTAACTTACAAAATAACAGGAAAAAACTTTTAAATATAAGTTTTTATCTATTCCGCCGTTAATTGAACTACCTATAATGTTATTCACAATAAAATATTTAAATACTATTTAGATATATTGTAAGGTTAATGAAGAACTATGCAACGGCACGACTGTTATCTTTTAATTCCGCATTGATTGCCACTGAGCCATCATAATGATTGTTTTGTAGAATAAAAAGATGTTAGAATGAAATACAGAAGTAGTTAAAGGCTAAACCTAGTCAGGCGGCAATTCTCTGTCGACTATTTTTATAACTTTCTTAATTAATGGTTGACTACGACGTTTGCTGCATACACGTTTAATTTCTAAATAATATTATTAATTTTATAAATGTTAATCCTGGAAAATAATTTGATATAACCATTATGATATTGCAACAATTCTTTGAAAATTTTCAAATTACTTTGTAGTTATCTATAAATGAAACATAAAGGTGATAAAAATTCTTATCGATGGTTAATTATATTTTATTTATAGATACCCCAGAGAGGAAGTAGGAAGTGCCTTTTTTAACGCTCCTCCACATAAAAAGACATACAAAGAGAGGTCAACTAAGACGAGCGACAAAAATGAACCATGAATGCAAGAAAATGATTAGAACGTAGTAACATACTCAATTCTAATTTTAGAACGATCAAATGAAAAATGCTTATAAATCTTACTAAGGATTTGTTTACTTACACATATAGCATATCTGTAATCAAAGATAATTGTATATGATAAAAAGTAAAAGCCATAAAAATTCTCATGCAATCGCGATTATGATGATTTTTCCGAAAATAAATCTATACGATCATTTACTCCATCCTTAATATTTTTATAACCCGAATTATCCGTTTACTTTGACAAATTTTGTGTAATTTAACAAAAAAAACATGTATATTCGAGAGTTGAGTTCTGATAGCTTTTAATTAAAGCATTTAACAAGAATGATACAAGAGATTAGTTTTTTTATTCCAATAAAACTTTGGATTATTTTAATAAACCATATGTATAATCAATTGACTAAAAGAATATTTAATCTAGAATCATACTGGAATTTGCACTTGACGTTACACGTGCTTAATACAATTTACAACAAAAGTTAATGTTATTCATGTATGGATTTGCCAGTTAACTGGAAATAAATTTTAATATTACTGTCTCTTATAATTGATTATCAGATCACATTAAAATATCTAAAATCAAAGGATTATCTGATCTAAAAAAAAATGTGAACTTTGGTGATAAAACTGTTTTGTTCAAACCATGTTGGGCTCAGCATGTTTGATGAAAAAGAACATAGAGCGCAACTTAAACTATATAAACAACTTAAACTGACATATACTTGTTTTAGTATCTAGTAGTTCTTATATACACATAAGAAGTTATTTAAATTTAATGCAAACTTACTCGTGTACAATTTTTTGTAATGTTTAGTTCATCCAATTTAATGAATAATTAACTAAAATTAGAGATGCTTTACTTTATTTTACATCATGTGAAACTGCTAAGACAGCTTGTGAGCGTGACGACACGTAAATTTGTTCTATAATACTTAAGTAAAGAATATGCTGAAATTGTCAAAAGTGTAGTTGTCGCAGAAACATGTATGATCCCAAGAGACGTTTAGATTTACAACCGCATTAATATGAATTAACATTAGTTTTTTATGCTGTATAAAAAATATCGGCTGTGGAATACTTTCGATAAAATGGTATTATTCTATATTCATTATTTTAGTTGTCTGACATAATCGGCATATACCACGAGAAACGAGAAACTTGGTGGTCAACACTATAGGCAATGGACAGTACTGCAAATGCTGCACGAATCAGACACTGAGCAGGCTATAAACTAGTATGAGAAAACGAATTTTACACATTGAAAAGAAAAAAAAGTTATATCCCCCGAAATAGCTTTTACAATGAAGTAGACAATGGGTTTTCTTTTTGTCTTTTTACGACTCAACCGGTTTTTTTTAATAATTCTTAATAGACAATAATGTTAAAAACGAATTGTGCGGCCAGACTATAATTGATCTTAACTACGTTGATGGTACATATAAATTTGAAATTTTTCAAATAGATGTTTTTGCGAAACTTAAAAAGACTCTTTATAGTTCTTCATGAATTTAGTTACCGTAAAAGTTCATTTTTAAATCGTAAAAATTTTATTAGTTCATTTTATATAGTTTTGCTAAAAATATACTATATAATAATTCTAGAATACTATAGAATGGACGTTATGAGTTAAAGTTACAAGTAAAAGAATAGAGTTTAACATTTTGAATAATTTGGTTTCTCTGGTGTTAAATTTTCTTAATCCAAATTAAATGTTTAGTATTTACATAAAACTTTTCAAGTTTCAAAGTTTATCTATTTACGGAAAACAACTTGAAGAAATGTCAATAATTACATTTTAAAAACATTGTTTAATTATGTACAAAGTTTTCTCGCTTATATTTGTTAAGATTGTTGTTTGTTATAGTCTAAATTGCCAACAATGTATATATCGATCCAGTATTAAAGTTACATCTAACCAAACACGAGACGTGACGTATACGTATAAGCTTAAGCTTATTCTTCGCTTTTCATTACATCCACGCAGTAGGATTACCGTTTATTCAACGGGCAAAAAACTTAACCTAAACAAACGCTTAAGTGTATGTACGTCTATCGTACTCATTGACAATTACGTGTGAGTACGTGATATGTGACGTTGCTATCTACAAGCGAATTGTTGCCCAGACACTGACGCAGCTGCACGCTGTCTTGAATTTGTTTGTTAATAATATGACGATATGATTGTAAAAACAAAAATATTAGGTGATGACGTATTATAGCGACAGAAAGAAAAACATTACTAAGTATTTGCAAGGTTTATGTGAAGTATATACAGTTTTTTATTTGTTATATTGCTTATTTCTTTAGATTCTTCATTTTATCATCAAAGATATACCTTATATGTTATTTTACTTTTATCTGAAACCAACTAAAGTTCGATACACTAAATTTTTGTTTTAAAGACATAAATTAGGAAATAATAAGGTTTTTAATGGTTATATAGAACATAAGATTCCTTCCAAAAGTTCTTTTTAGCGTTAACTTCAATAAATAATAATTATATGTAAAAACCAATTGTCTAATTTTTATTGGTTCTCCCGATACATGTATAAGTGCAATTTGAATATTATAAGCTTTAAAAATCAGGAATGCAAACAAAACTGTAAATTTGGCACTTTACTTTTTTATATGTCGCTACTATAAAAAAACACTTTGACGATTTTATACAGTAAAGTGCTAATTTGATAAATTGCTTTAAATTCTGAATTTTTAAATCTTGTAATATTTCAAATTCGCTTGCACATAGATCGTGAAAACTGAAAATTGATCAATTATTTATATAATTATTTATTACGATTTTAACGTAAAAAGTTAACTTTCGGCAGAGACCTTATACACTTATACGTACGTCCTACGTAACTTAAATACAAAATAACAGATGATAATATCTTAATTTCTGAAAACAGAAAATAGTAAGTAATTTAACAATAATCTATGCATACTTATATGAAAAAATAGTAGTTTCGGCAAATAAAAAATCATTTTTTTAAGTTGGCATTTAATCATGAAAAAAGCTAAAAGTAAAATTTTTTATATATAAATATATATTTATAACAGATTTTATATTACATATATAAAGTAAAAATATAACATATAAATGAAAACGATGTAAATGAGAAAAAAATAAAAAATATTAAAAGTATTTTCATTTCAGAATTCGAAAAAGGTAAGCGCTGCACTCTGAGCGTTCTATGTCTTAACTATAATAATGGTAAATACTACTTACTAAGTATAGAGACTGGAGATCCTGGATTACCGTTCGTTACCGATATACCTGTCTGACGGTAAGGAAGATCGCATCGTGTACCAAGAACACTCGAGAATTTTGTATCGATTGGTATACACCAAAGACTTTTGAATAGTCATGTATACAGTATACACGTATATACATCTGTTACTTAGTTGCCTTTTGCATATATTGGTATATATTATATAGCTATGTGTTGGTTCAATAACAAGAATCAAGCTGAACTGACCCTTAACAACAAGCCGGGTAAGGTTAGAAAACATGCGCAGACTGTCATCGCGTAAAGCTGAAGATTTAAAATAAGTATATAACTCGGGCGACTGCATTATCTGCTTAACATGGAAAAATGCTGGCTAATTAGGACTGAAGCTATTCATGAAAGTTCAAAATGGTAGGATTTCCAAAAATTATATCGAGTTTTATTCATTAAATTTCATAACAAAATGAAAATTGATTTTTGTTTGAAACTTCATATTTTTAGACTATTCTTATCTTTTATCAGAAACATTTTTGCATATCGAATATGAGAAAAAAGACGAAGGCAAGTTTTAATTCGCGAAATGCTTGAATCTCGAAATATCTTCTGTATATTAATAGAGTCACCTGCCTGCATTCGGGTAGACTATCATCTAGCTATAAATATAATGCCTTTGCTGTAGAAAAATTGGAATATATTTGGACCCAGCTAAAGCAGCAGCTGCTTCAACGATATGGTGCTAAAATACACTGCAGCTGGCACCATCAGCTCGCAAATGCCAGTGGAATGGATTTGTGACTGGACTACCTAAGTAACAGCAAAATGTGATATTAAATATAAAGTAAAATTTTAAGTGAAAATAAGGCTTAATGGAGACCATGCTGAAAAAAGTGTTTTGTAGTACATTAGCCACTTGTGGCTCAAATATCTTTGGCTTTTTGGCACCGTTGGTCATTCCACCTCTTCACATAGCATTCATCTATTATTTTTGGCAAGATTTTGCAAGAGATGTTGATAAGCAGTATTGCTCTTGTTCCTGTTGGGATACTGTTTTTAAAGGTATGTTTTTATTAATACTATGTGACTGTAACGTAGTTTATTTCATCAAAAATATAAAAATATTTTTTATGCAAATTTTTAGTCGTTAAAGCTGTTGAAATTAAAATTTCAGCTGACTTTATTTATTTAATCATTTAATTTAGATATTGTTTAGTTAAGATCTATATTTTTTTTGTACTACATTTGATAAGCTTATAAGATATATTTAAAATACTAAACATTGATTTTCTTGAGTTTTTTTAATATATAATCATAAATTACTTATTTCACATTCAATCTCATCAATTAGTAAATTTAAAATGATTATCTAAATTCTCGTACTGTTTCAGGTTCATACGAATCAGGTGTTGCTTCATACAAGCACATGTATTTCAATGCTACAAGTAATACTTTAAAAATTTGGATTACCATTGTTCTTGGAGTAATTATCTCTTATGAAACAGTAAAACATTTAGCATGGTTAGGACTCCAAAACCGTCTTAGATGGAGAATGTTTATACTATTTATGAGCGCTGTATTTTCCCATTACTATTCGTGGTGGGTTTATATAAATTATTGGAACGATGAATTTTACTCTCAGTGGTACCATCAATTTTTCTTCTCTGTTACTGAATTGTTGTCTACAATACTTGTTATTCATTTGGCTGATGATAAAAACCCCATAACACGTAGAAAAGCTTTTGGAATAGTTAGCATTGCTCTTCTACACATTTTTGCAGGGGGATGGGATCAGTTTGTTACCAATGTTGTTAGAGGTGAAGGTTACGCTCATCAGGTATTTTAATACTTTGTTGTGTATAATAAATTTTCATTTGAAAATTAAAATTATTCTGATACATAATAAGATGTTTTAAAAACTAATAATTGAAATATAATTTTTGTTATAGGTTGTTCGTGATTTGGGTTTTATGATTCCAGATATTCTCCATGTAGTTATTCCATTGTGTTCCCTAGAAACAAAAGGTGCATACTTGTTGCCTGGAGCTGGTCTTCGTGATCCAGACCTTAGAAAAGATTTGATATATATGTTTGGTACTGTATTCTTCGGCCTATGCTTATGCTCTCTTTTATAACAACATATGAAAGGTATTTTAAAATGCAAGACTGTATTTAAAGATAAAGTTAGGCTTCCTTATAGAAGCATGATTAGACGTGATAAATCCTCTTAACTGGGATATTTGTGTTATGTGGTTTAGACAAGCTTTTATTGAAATATGCCTGCTAGGTGAGTATTAAAGGCAATGTATTTTATTAGAATTTTGAATATAAAATTTTTGATTGTTTTTTATAACATCGTTGTCTATTAGAAAAGACATCTCTGTAATAAGATGTTGAATTTCTTGATAAATCAAAAGTTTAGATAGTATGATTAGAAGTAGATCAAAGACTGAATTGAATATTAACTAATTTACTGATTAGATTATTGTTCTTTTGTATATATCTAAAGTAAATGATAATACTTGAAAGTATAATCAAAAAACTATAGCATCGATAATTAGGATTCTACTCGACCTATATACTGTAATGAACTTGTAATACATATGTATGATTGTTCATGGTTCTAAGTGCCTAGAAAATGCAATAAGTGCATACAAGTATTCTGTTGTTATAAGAATGAATGTTTGTCAATATTGTATACTAATTATGACATTTTGTAAACTATTATACATTAAATGTGAAATCAAAAAAGGTATTGAAATAAATATACATGTGTATTATACATATTAAAATTTTCAGTCATTCAATTTTTTAATAGTGCTTTTTAGTTTCATGTTAGTGTATAGTTTATAATTAACTCTCTTACTCAATTAGATTAAGTTAAATTTTTTTCGTTTTTTAATAATCGAATTTTTTAGAATAGAATATAATGTATTAATAAATTAGTATTCATATTTCCGTTTTTTTACTACTTGTTTTAAATTATTTAAAGTATGATATGTAATTTGTAAAATTGAACTTAAAATAAAAACGATATAAAAGTACTTTTTCTGGCTTAGTTTTGTAGACAAATAAAACTGCTTAAATTTTTTAGTTATTTAGAATGTTACGTCCAAGTGTGTAATTTCGTCTATTTCTGTTTCAATATTATACATTTTCATTTATGATAAATATTTCGTCTAATTTAGAATAATAGATAAGCAAAGAGAATTTCTTAAAAATGCAAAGTCGCAAATCGAACAAATGTTCGTAATCTTGGCAGTATTCCAGGCCGACGGCAAATCAGGAAAAAGTTAATTAAAACGTCATTTCGCGGTTCTCCAACGTCGAGTGTGTTTTCGACCTCAAAAAAGCTGGAGATCGTCGACGACAGCGCGCCGCGAGCCAGAACAGGAATAAGCATGCAGAAGGGTGAATATTTTAATTGCATTAGCTTTACAGGCTTGTTAAAGACCACGGGTTAAACGTTTTTTATAATAATTAGTGCAGTTTAACGTAAATGTAGCAGAAAAAAGTAGAGTTAGCAAAATTTACAATTAAAAAATCGTTTATAAATTTTCTTGATTTTTTTCACGTCTTTATCATTATACGAGTCATAATATAAAAATTTTATTAAATTTCAAGTCATAAACGTTTGCTACTTTAATAAAAATGATAATTGTAGATTATTTTTAATATTTTCTAAGAATTTAGTATAAAAACGAAGAAAAATTTTTGTTTTTAAAGGTTTTCAATGTTTATAAATTTACTCTAACTTACGTAAAAAAAAAAGAAATCGGAAAAAGTTTATTTCCGTTATATAGTTCTGAACTTGTTAAATGTAACTAGTAATATGATAGTCTTATTTTTTATTATTGGCCATCTGCTGTCATATACATGATCATTTAATTGTTTATAAGCTAATTGAACAACGTATGAACGTGATAGAAAATATTTCGCATGATTCATGATACCATTTCTATATAGAACACGAATAATATTTTTTCTTAACATTCGTCTCTCACCTACAATAGACATATTCCAATTAATTTCCCACTTCTCATCCATGCGACGACATGGGCATCGATGCAATTTGATTAAACCAATTCCCCATAGGCGGCCAAAACAACATCCCCCTCGATGCAAACAATATGAGTCATCATCATCAGCAGCAGCATCCTACAACCCTTATTCTCGAATTCCTCAGCGAAAAATCCTCTCTCGTACACGATTATGTCGCGTGCCCGCGCTTTTCCCACCATCCTGCATTTTACCATCGCGCAGCCGCGAGGTTGTCAGGGCGCAGGCCCAGCATCGATCCTCGCGGCGTCCAGCCGCGCTTGCTCTTGCTCCCTCTCGCGCGCGCCCGACAGTCGTGCGCGTGCAGCAGGGCGCAACAACTATACATATAGAAAAGCCGTGAGTGCAGTAGCAGCAGCATAACAGCCGGGTAGCGGCGAGGTCGACGGTGTTGGACATAGATATATATATACACACATAAGCAGTGCACTCCTTCAGTGAACATGGCGCTGGACTTTGCGGCGACGTACAAGGTCCTCGTGCTCGGCGACTCGAACGTCGGCAAGACTTGCATCGTGCATCGTTATTGCGACGAGAGATATTATGATACCTACATATCGACAATAGGTGAGAGGGTCATCGCGGGTTTGTTTATTGTCTGTCTGCCTGTGCGTGCCTGTGTATATATTAAGGGGAACTCGCGGTATCAGAGGGAGGCCGCGAATGCGAGAGCTTGTATACGGTGCGAAAACACTGTTATTGTCCAATCAGTGGCGCGGTGATATGCTCAGATGAAAAGGCTTGCAAGCTCTTTGACAAGTTCCAAGCGACACTTTTCTTTTCAAAGAAATTTCTATACTTCAGTATTCAAATGTATATTTGTATACTTATTTACATCAAAAAATTATCGCGGCATTCGAAAAAAGCTCGTTAAATAAAGTGTTCAAATGGAGCTTGTCAGAAGTCGTCGTCCTGACCTTATATTTATAGAAATTCAATACTATCTCAATAAAAGATGCAGCCGTACTCTCATTTGCTATATTAAAATACTTCTCGAAACAAAGCATTCGGCTCGTATAACGAAAAAGAAAGGCTTTTTCCTTCTCTTTCCATTCGCAAGCGCCTGGAAGAGTCCACACGGTATACATATACGCGACTTTTTTTACGATTGTGGCTGCATGTATGTACATACACCATGCTGGTATTCGCGCGAGGGGGGTAGGAGGAGGAGGACAAGGGAGAATTCGCGAAAGCAGGGGTGGTTAGCGACTGGAGCAGCTGAGCTTGTTGACGAGTGCGCTTTCTCTTTGTTTTCTCGATGCGCGGTACTGCTGTTGGCTGCAGGCATTGACTTCAAGCAGAAGATCATCAACCTCGACGGCACGCCGATAAAGCTGCAAATCTGGTGAGTGTTCCTTTTTTGTAAATATATATACCTATATGTGAACATAAACGAGTATGTGTAAGTGCACGTAGAGGGGGAGGGGGTGTCTATTATTGTTGCGAAATTGAAAATTGATAGTTGAGTTTGGAAATACTTTTTGCAAAGTTGTTGGCTTCGTTCTTGTTGGTCGTAAAAACATTTTCATTTCTTATTAGTCTTAAAAATTAGCATTAATATTAGTATAATGAACGAATCTTTCATATATATTAAATATTTAGAAAGTAATAACTTTTAAAGAGTACTTATAATCGATCGTTAACAAATGCAGAACCTATAGAGATGGCAATTATTCAAGTTATTTTTTTATTATTTTTTATGTAAGGCTACCTTCAAAAATGGGGACAGTTAGTAAATAAGTACATGACCCTTTTTTCTAATTTATGGCTATTGAAAAAGTGGAGAAAACGTCAATACTCGCAGTCGCTAGGCGCGATTCTGCACTCGAGTGCATTCGTACTTTTATCCAATATAAACGTGTTTGCTATGTGTACAGAGCAATATTATTCATTAAATAAAGAAAATGCATTTTTACGTGTACATTCTTCTACTTCGAAAGTTAAAAAATCGCTCCACGAAAAGCGTAAGGCGTAATTCGCGCGTCGGTCTCGGTGCATTACCCTCTCGTGCAGTTTTCGCGAAATTAAAAAGAAAAAGGCGCCGACAGCAGAGTCATAACTGACGCTCGTCACGCGACGCGTGGTCTGCACTGAGCTACATGTAGTCGGCCTGTAAATATGTGCATCAGCCGAGGGGGAGGAGTTAAGTATAATTTCAAAAGTGGCGCGCGCCGAATTACGCTTTCCCCGTTCCCGCTGTAGTTAGAGTTTTTCCCCACCAGGTGGATGGCCTAATCGGTCGAAACTCTCGCAAGCGGTCGGAGCACCACTCGATTTGTATATAAGGTCCTGAGCAGATTCTACATGTCGGGGTGGTCCGATGCTTCTCGGGTAGGTTGCGATGGTGTCGATGCTTTGCCCTCCCGGTTACGAGGATTATGGGTGGACTCTATTGCGGTGGTAACCGATTAAAATACGAGGCAAAAACCCCCTCTGGTCGATCACTTTATGCTATCGCCCTCATCCTGCGGAGTGTGTGTGTACGCTAGGTTAAGAAAGCGAAAAGAGAAAAATAATTTAAACAATTATTAAATATATAATATATATATATATATCATCTCTACGATGAAAATCGGCCGTCAACACGGCAGCGCGCGCGAGAGTATTATATATTAGACGAAAATATATATGCTCTATATAAAAATATATAAAATGATGAAAATAACAGAGAAAATGAGAAATGAGTGGAAAAGAAAGAGATAAATAATAATATTATAAGAAACGAGAGAAATGTACAAGACGAGAAATTAAACGAAATATGATGATGGATGACAAAGAGACGGAGAAAAAAGAAAAGACGAGAAAAGAGAACTAACCAAAACAGTAAACGTAAATAGCGAAAAGACGTCGTGAAATAAAGAAAAGTAAAAATACACCAAAGAGAAAAAAAAATAGCCTTCTTCCGGGCGAACCCTGCCATATGGATGCATCGGGCGGGCTAAGGGGAAACAGACCCTGGGCGGGGACGAAGGGTTGACGCAACGCAACTAAGACCCAAGTTCCGGGTTATAAGGAATTTCGATATACGAAAAGTCCTTACCGTAGAAGCAACTTTGACCACCACTTTTTTGCTCATTACAATCTACATCTATAAAAATTATTGATTCAATTTACTAAATTATAATTCTAATAACATAACCTAATGTGTATATGATGTGATCAGGTTGCTGAAAAAATAGATTAAATGATTTATGTTTTGGAACATCACTCGCTTTAAATTTCAATAAAGATCAATATTAGTAATACTCGATGTACATGTGCTGATGTGTATTATAATTTTATATTTAAGACATTGCAATATGAAACTGAAATACTAATTTTTCTAATATCAACACTTCCAATGTTCGGATTAAAATAAATTTTTTAACAATTTGTATTAAAAAGTTAAAAATCTTCTGTTTTTTTTTTTGAAACTACAATTTTTAAGCAAACAAAGAATACTATAAAAACTATATAATTGTGTAACTTATGATGTTAGAAGAACATTGTTATCAAATTAAATTATTGTTTGTACTTTGAACACTTCAAAAAATTAATTAATTATGAAATAGTTGACTTATAAAGAAAAAAAATTCAGAAATAAATGTGAACTACTATCGATTTAATATTTTCTTTTTTATTTAAATCTTGATAGATCTACATGTATTAGAAATTATATAACTTTTTAGAATAAAATTATTATCATGAAGTATTTTTATAATTTAGATATAAGTATCTAGATTATCTTCTTTTAAATCGTAGAAAAGATCTTTCGTAGAAAAGGTCTATTTTAGAGCTTCTTAAATCTTTGGACAGACATCTGAAAAATATTATAAAATTTTATCAAAGTTTGTCTCTTTTCAGTTATTACAGTACAGAAATAAATGTTGTTAATATTTTTTGTATTTAAGCCTTTGAGTGATAGGTACAAAAAATTTTTTGAGTACCAAGAATATTATTGTTAATATGAATGCTACAAAATATTATTGACTTTTTAATCATCAAGCACTTTTGGTCACATTTGATTTGATTGATCATTAAATTAGTAGTACTCAAAGGGTTAAATAACATGCAATTTTGTTAGATATTATATTTTGTTAATTGCAAGTTATTAAATTTCACTATTTCCTTGATTTATTACTCTACAAGTACTTACATAGTTTTTTTTTATAAAAATGATTAATTTTTTGTTAACCTACTACAAAATAAATATAATTATTAATATTTAAAGATATAAATCAATATTAAATTCAGAGTGTATTTCTAATTCATTTTTCGGTATACAATTTTGTCAATAATAATAAAACTGTAATAATGAGAAAATTTTAGATAAAGAAATTTGACAAAAATAAGGACTAATATTGTATAAATCATGTAATAAGCACTTACATATTTCTCTCCTAGTGTACATTCCTTACAATAATAAGCATCTCACATACCTGGATCTCCATAGACCACACACCGTCACTGATACAAACCATAATTGCAATCATCACATACCCCTACTGAAGTGCACACATAAGTCTCACATAAGAATCACATTTTTTACAAGCTCGACCAATACCTAAAAAACAAAGTTAAAGTTACTCATTTGGCAACATAAGTATATTTTAGACAGAGTTCTTTAAGGTTAGATTATTGATATTGTTAGTTCTTACGTACCAACTCCAGGTTGTTTACGGCAGAAAATCAAATCTGGATGATGTTTTGCCGTTGTGAAATATAACAATTTTTATTATTCTTTTTTATTACCAAATTTTTGTATACAAACACGCGACAATATGTATATATATGGTATATTTGTATATTGTGCATGTCGCATGAGCTTTATAAGCGTCTATATTCGTTGGCTTTACAATGCGGTTTTGTTGCTGTCACGTGACGGTGTGACACTGTAATATGACTGTAATAGAGCTTTACGGTAAAAATTATTTAAAAAAAATATATTAATTTAAAGACAAATATTTTACATTTATTAGAATAAATAGTATTTAAATGATCCAAAAATTTTTAAATAAATCTAATTGAAATACATTTAAATATTATAAATTGAGAGGACTGTACACAAAAATGCAATAAATCAGTTTTTATGTGTTAGGTACCGACTATACTTGGAATTGTATATGTGTTTAATAATTATAATCACATATATCAATTTTACTTTGATTATACATTGTATTTCATTTAAATAAAAAATCATACACTTGTTATTGCCAACTGTTTAATAGAGTTTCATTTTATATCAAGGGATACCGCTGGCCAGGAACGATTTAGAACTTTAACAACGGCTTATTATCGCGGCGCTATGGGTATTCTATTAATGTACGACGTTACCAGTCTCGAGAGCTTCAATCATCTTTCCTACTGGCTTCGCAACATACAAGAGGTAATTTTCTAAAATAGTTAATACTTTCCTACCGAATAAAAAAAGAAATAACAGTCTTTTTTAATTAAATTTATCATTAAAATTTATGACAACTTATATAAAAAACCGATCTAATAAAACAAAATTTTTTTTTAATTTTTGGAACGCAAAATTATTCAATAATAAGTATTTGCATAATTTATAGATAAATTATACATCTCTTCTATATGTTTGACCGTCAGATTTATATTATATGCAACTATTTCGGAAACTTATCATATCAATAATACATTTGACGGTCATTTATTAGCAGATGCATAAATTATTATAAATAACTTTTTTATTGAATTATAAATGTCTCATATCATACCATTTCTACGAAAACCGAAATATCTCTAAATATATCTTCTCCAACTAGCTTGAAATAAAGCACCCCAAATTCTCTATTCTGATTCATTAACTTTAATTTAGGGCTAGCGATGTCTAAATGCCACATTTTCGCAGGTGTCCTATTTATTCTTATACGGCATGTTTTTTGTTCTCACTAATTAACATAATATAGTAGATAATTATCAATTAACTCCTTTGCCTTCTTTTGGTCCCTGACTGGTCACTTTAAACTCAAACATTACAAATAGACAAATTGTTCAAGATACTGTTTTATGAGTCTCTATAAATAATGAAGTTAGTAAAGGTCGCATTTTTTATAAACTATGTTTCCACTAAAACAAGCTTTTATAATGTACATTCGCGAAAAGTGAAACTTATTTTCATTATTAATTCAGTGGTTTGCCCTCAAATCGATAGATTCTATTTTCAGTAATCAACGTGAGTCACGAACAGTGTCAGATTTAAGGAGCAGCGTGGGAGATACAGAGCATGTAACGCATTATCCGGGAGCCCCCAGAATACGATACCACGCGTATGACTCACTTCGGTCAGCTTTAAAACGGAAAAAGCAACTATAGAAGTAAAACTCATTGAAAAATACACACATATACACACACACATGATGCAAACTTATAATTTTATAATTAAATTATCAAATAATTATTAAGAAAAATAAAATTGTGCAAATATAATTTTATTGATATAATATATACGTTTACTTTGAAATTAATACTGAATATGTCGTAATAGAATGCTTCACCGGATGTTGTCAAAGTCCTAGCAGCGAACAAGTGCGACGCCACTACGCAAAGAGCCGTCGAGGCCGAAAGAGGTCAGAAAATTGCCGAGAACTTTGACATGCCCTTCTTTGAAGTGTCCTGCAAAGAGAACGTCAACATCGAGGAGGCTTTCCTAGCACTTGCTCGGCGAATAAGAGAACAGAGAGGACGTCGCGTAAGAAAAATATTATACATCTATACCGCTTTATTATTAAAAAAATAATTCCTTTACTGTTACAAAGGACCTAGTTTGATTTTCCAATATTTACATTATATTTTCATAAAAGTAATTCCATTTAATCTCTTTTCAACCCCTTTATTGTATTCCCCGTTTATTGAATTTCAATTTCAAAGTGGAATACATTTATTTATTTATTATTTGCTTGATTCCACTTGCATATACATTTTTCATTCGGAATGTAAAATTAAAATCTTTTAATTGATAAAACATTAAATATTGTATATTTTTTCAGGCAAGTCTATTTGAAGCTTCAGAAAAAGAAGGTGAAAACAGCGTAATCAAGGCCCTGTCCCCATCGCAACAAGGAGATGCATGGAAATGCTCCTGTTAGTTCATTTGATAATAGGTGCTATTTGTATTAGGATTTGATACTCGAATAAAGTCTGAGTTGATTTTTACGCGACGATTCTAATGTAACGAGATTCGTTTGTCGAATTCATCACTGATAATGGAAAAAAAGAGTCGATAAGCAGAGAGAATGCGTGACTGGCGAGAGTACTATATAACTAACGACTCTCGTTTTTATCGATAATTAAGTAACGCACCTTTTACACTAACGCACTCGCGAGTCAATGGCAGAACAAAATGACATAAGGCTAATGTAAAACGAACAAAAAAAAGTGCAATAATCGTCTGCACGTGCTCGCTTCGTATGAGCTTTATACGGTATGTAGCGAAAAGTAAACATAAAAACAAATTATTCGCCCTTGAATAATGTAATGTCGAGGAGCCATCGTCAGGCAATTGCGAAAATGTTTTTGCTTCCGCTGCCAATATAGGCCAATCGTTGACAATGACAATGGACAAAAGACAATGCCACCGACGATCTTTTAGTCGCACAGATCACCATCTGATCTTTCGATTCAGATGAAGGAAACATACTCGTTATGAGCAAACACGTCATATTCTAAATTTTTATTATATAAAGCATTGCTAATGTTATAGTGAAAAAAAAGATACAATCATTATGTGGAAGAAAATAAAACTGCAAAGAAATGCGGTATTATACAGATCTGGATTTGTACGGTATAAAAATACAGCTTGATATTTATGTGTTTTACTTATCATAGCTTTCTTACAGTTTGAAAAAAAATATTCTAAATATTTACCGGTAAATTTATAAATGATCGAAGACTCACCATAAATATACATAAAGAGCTGTAAAAGCGAGACTGATTCAATTGTCTACTTAATCGATAACAAAGAGGTTTTAAATGTACTAGATTATGCAGTAGCAACAACGATTGAAGCAATTATCAATGAACAGCGCGGTAATTAAAAGAAAAAAAAAGAATCTAATCGCTGCCTGTATGTAAGATGTTTGCCAAGGGCCTAGAAAACTGCGTATATATATTTACGTATTATAATTATAATAGAAAAGCGCAACTGGATGTGTATATCGTAATTATATTGATTGCAAAGAATAACTAATTGTTAAGCATCAAGCGCATTGTGATTACCGTCAGAAAAACGCGACATCTCGTATTCGAGGACCATTGTCCCCCTTTCTTGTGTACGTGTGGATAATAAATTGCGCGAGTGAATGTGTGCATGGATTTAACGCGAGTTTCGTTCAACGCCAACTGTTATAATGCAACCAAGAACAAGAATAACAAAAATTAGCCTTTATCGTGCCTATTAAACAGGAGTAAAGGGAAAGAAACAAAAAAACGAGCGTTAATAAATTTTTAAGTCGGCTTTCTATACTGAAATGAGTATGTTTCCTTTTTGTTTAACGTGCGAGTTTTGAGTGATTGAAATAACAACTTGCGAACACTTGCTTGCAGAAAAAAAGCATTAGCCTTACGCGGTAACCGTCGGTCGTATAAATTCTTACACCACTTTTGCCGCTTAACGCTGTATATCTTTGCCGTTTGCCGAGTGAATGTCACTGTTCGTAAAAAAGTGTTATATCTTTCTCCGCGTCTACTTATTTCGCGAGCTGTCAATTTTTACACACCTGAGAGTGGAGAAAGAAACAAAAAATGACGATACGAACGCGCATCGATTTTCGCAGCTTTAGAAACGTGTACTTATTGTAATTGATTTTGAAGCGGCTGTCAGCGCTGGTACGTCGGCAGGCCGTCGCGCAGTGCACAATTTCGTCACACTGCGACGAAGAACGAATTCGGGTTTCTTCGATTCCGGAGCGGGCCTTCGGATGGATTTATTACTAGACTTTTATACGATTTCATCATTCATGCTATGACGTACGCCCTAGAGACTCCTATACAAGATTGTACGACGTGTCGCGGCCCCACCGATACTCTGCATCTTCTCACACCTTTCTGAAGTAATTGTATAAATGTAAGGTATAATAATCCAACTGCATCATTTCGAGACTAATTGTATATTAATTCAAACACATACATAATATTATCTGGAATATTTATTAGTTTAATATTTTGTAGGGCAGTTGTACAACTTCATGTATTAAAGTAATAAAAATGCACACTTTTTACCCATTTCTATTTTATAGTTCATTTTTTTGTGTCATAAGTATTTAAACTGTGGGTTTTTTTTGCCAACTTTAGTTTTTTTATCTGTTTTTGTTGTGGTTGCACATCTTATGTCACTACTCAAAGGTCTCTTTACAGATTTTTCATCTTTTACAGGACTTATATTTAATTTATTATCATTATTAGAAGATGCTGATTCTGCAACTGATGGTTCTTCTTTTATATTAGCATTAATACGTAGCAAATCTTTTATAGAATCATAAAAATTCATTGTATCAATAAATATATTTATTTTATCTGAAGACCTTGTATTTTTTAATTTTGTTCTAAACAAATTTTCATTAAATGGTTCAGTAATTAAACTTTCTGAAAAATTATAATATTTTATTAGAAAAATAAAAAATATATTATAGATAATAAAACTTGTTTCTAAGTAAAATAATTTAAAACATTTATCTTACTTCTTAATATTTCTACTCCTTGTGTTTTATATTCAGAGATTTCTTCATCTTTTTTTTTTACAATATCTAGTAAACAATTGTATCGATGATAAAGTTCAGAAAATGAAAAATAAAGGCACCCCATAAAATTATCATAAAAATTTTCTGGATTGCATTTTGTAAAACTTATGTGAAACCAAATCCGTCCATCTTCTATTTTACTTTCTAATGCTATACGATCCAATGTAGCAGATGTTGCGTATTTAGGAATATTAAGTAATATATCATCTATAATTTCGTCAAAATTAAAATCAACTAAAACTGGATTTAGATTCTTAAAATAAAAATTATGTTAATTATAATTTAATCAATTTTAAATTAATGGACAGGTATTTAATAAAAAAATAATATAACAAGTACCTCGCATCTTCTATGAATATCCTCTTTAGATAGATTTTCTTCATAAAATACTTTCAAATCAGTTAAAAGTACCTGCCGCAAATTATTTACTTTTCGAACGCCGATTAAATACTTACTTTCGCCAATAACAAGTTCTTGATACTTGAAATTATCTGTTAATAAACAATTATTTATTTCCTCAGACATCGTTGCACAATCGTATTGTTTACAAATATAACCTTAAAAATTCTACTGTTATAAAATGTATGTCTCATAAATAGTACATCTTATATTTTGATTTAAATATTAATATATCACGTTTATTTTTAATTATTAATAAAATATTTTCTTTTGCGCAATTTCAGCTCTATTTTTCGCATTCCTACAAGTATTTATACTATATGTTTATGTTTTCATGTTTCAACTTGTATAGCAACTGTCAATTACTGACGCTGTACAAACCGGCTGATCAGTAAAAGTTAGGTAATTATTTTCACACAAACCCAGTCGGTAACTTTATCAAGTACCGGTAAATTTTACGCTCGATTGGTAAGTGCTAGAATAAATGTTTAAACGTTTACAGCAATATAATATCTTCTTTACAGATTTTCCTTTTTACCTTTTACCTAGTATATTTTCATGTATTCATACATTTCTGATTTTTAAAATTTGTTTGCACGTTTGTGAACTGGTATATAATTCATTCCCCATAGTTTTAGATGTTCCATTACACAATATTACAATTTATTTTGTCTTTAAAATCATAAAGTATATTAAAAATTACATGAAGCTGTAAACAACTATATTTCATTTTAGATTTTTATTTTTATAAACACATTTACTTTTAAAACATATTAATATATCCCATATTCCAAATACTTATTATCTATAATGTGTATCAAAATATATGAAAAAGAATATATATAAATTTGTTTAAAAATTTTAATTATACAATCTAAATCTTGTGCTCGCACTCGACGATTTGAATAATTTGTTTATTAAAAAACGGAACCTCAAAATATGATGTCAATTTTAAAAATACGTATGTTTGTGTTGTACAGTGATTTAGTTTTTTCATGAATGTTTGAGCTCATTTATTCAAATTAATTAGATGTAGTGTAAAGCAAAAATTCACGATATTCGACATAGCCAATCAGCTTTGTGACGGTATAATAATCTTTATAAAGTCGTCATGCATGTTATAAGTATTTATAAAAAACCGTGTTAACGAAGTTTCCAAAGATAGTATTCCAAAGTTATAAAGAAATCATATACAATTTCATGAAAAATACCGTTTTACTTGTGTAGCTATATGGTATATGTTTAATAAAAAAAACCGGCTGTCTATAATTATGCTAAAGTTTTAAAACGTTTAGTGGTATTGAAATAACTAATACCTTAAAAGGTGTTCATTAGACAAAAAAAAATAAATATTAAAATTAAAATTAAAAAAACAATTATAATTGTAATGAAAAATACAGTCAGGGAATTAATACAATAATAAAATACAACGAACAGGGACTATACGAAAGATCGGCTTCATGAAAGCAAAAAATTTACATTTCAGACGATGGGCATTACTAATACCTAGGCGAGAAAAAAGCGTCTTACATCTCTTTAACATAATGTAGAAGATAGATCATACACATAGGAATTTTATTCATATTTCGAAATTTGAATTTAACATATAAGTATATGTAGCACACAGCACATTAATTAATAACAGCACGGTTTATTACTTCAATTGAGTTGTGTAAGACTCCAAATTTTTTACACGCATAAAAAACATAATTAAAATAAATAAATAAATATATAAAATAAAAAATATTTTGTCATCGGAATTTATTGAATAAAAAATAAAAAAAACTCTTTTTATGTAATTTTATTTGTATATACTTATACAAATATTCGAATAACAGAAATAAAATTTGTCAACGAATAGAATACATAACAACGATTGAATAACTTGATAACATTTTTGTGAAACTAATTATCATTAAACATAATTTTAATATAACGTAGATAATTTTATTTATTATTATCATTGGATATCGTTGATGATGGTGACGAGGAGGAACATGAACACGAGGATCGTGTCCTGTACGAGTGATGAGAACACGAAGAATGCGTACAAGTGTGTGAACTTGAAGTCGGACTTGATGTTGAACTCGACTTTGTAATCCCACTTGAACTTGATGAAGTCCCACTACTTTTTGATTTTCTTGGCTTTTCTAAATATTCTGCTTTGGCAGTCGATAATTTACGCTGTTTTGACTTCCGTTTATATGCAAGATCACTTTTATCAGAATCGCTTGATAAATTAACCCTGAGAGAGGACAAAATATCATCAGACCTGTTAAAAGCACTACAATGCGATTTTTCCCGCGATACTGAGATCTCAGAATTGCCGTAAGAGCTATCAAAACATTCGACCTCCTCATCGTCGCTCAATTTCGTAACTTTGAAGCATTTTGGAATTTTAACTTTCGACGCCCGCGTATTATAACTCCTAGTTATTACACCATGCATCTCTTTTATTATTGGCTCATCCTCCTCGCAGCTCGAAATTTTCCTCTTTAACTTGAGTTTAACAGTTGTCGATTTTACACGAAAATCGATAACCGTGCTTTTATCGTTGTTGCTCGGGATTTCGTCCTTCACTTCTGTCTTGACAGCGGCATTTTTACGTCGACTCGCGCGGGTGATGATTTTATTTTCCACGACAAGTTCCGCATTCGTGATTTGCCTCAGACGAGGAACTCTGTATTTACAGTTAGGTATCGGCTCGACGAGTGACTCAGAAGCGCTCAAAGTCGGTACTTTGAACGTGGAATCTTTCGTGCATTCTTCCTTTATATGGGCAACTTCGTGGTCACAAGAAAACTGAATAGTATTGCTAGTTTCTTGAATTTCGACTGTAAGCATCTCGCTTGGGGATAGTGGGTGATCGAAAACCGAGTCACAGTCGGTCGATTCGCTTTTTTCGGATTTTATTTTATTCGTGGGAATATTTTTCAGATGTATCAGATCTTTTACCTTCGTTGATTCCCTTTCACTGCCCCCTTCCTCTGTTTCGTCACTTTCATTTTCACTGCAAAACCTTTCGTCGTCAGGCAAGATTTCATCTTTAATGTCTACCGTCATATTTGCAACGCTGTAATTGTTATCGTTACAAATAGAAAATTCAGCTTCATCAGATGGCATATCGACTAATCGTTGTTTTATATCTTCTATAGACTCTCCAATATTTCTGTATAATTTCCATAAGGTTTCTAAGGTCTTCTCGTTTATTAAAGGTTGCTTAATACTCAGAATTTCCATTGATTCATCTTTTTTTTTACGGCGAAATCGTTTATTTCTTTTCCTTATATTTAAACGTTTATTTTTTTCTGCTTCATTCTCAGTGTCGGAAATGTTCACAAGTGAGTAATCCTCCTCATCTTCAGCATCAGTCCTTTTTTCTGTGGGCTTTAAAAGTATAATTGATAAAAGTAAGATATATTTAAACTACAAGATAAATTTAAAAAGATAAAGTTATTCATTTTCCTACCCATTTTGTCGAGTGTTTCCAATAAAGGACATTCGGTAAAATTAAACGTCTCCAACTTAAAAAATAGTTTTCATATGATGTACGATTCAGTTTTCCAAGAAAGCTTTTTGAATCTTTGATTACGCTCCTTGTATCGTATAAATGACATCCAAAGCTTTTAAATACAATTACATACATTGAGTTACTTATATATTAAAGGATATTTTAAAACACATAATTAATTTTAAAAAAACGCACAATTATTTTTATATTTCGTACAGTATTAAATGACACATATGTAAAATATAAATATTTAATAATTAATAATACAATAAAAAAAATAATTAATATTTTAATTATTTACCTTAACATAATACAAAAAATATTTTGTAAGTTTAATAAATTTGCGTGTTTCAGAGCAGGTAATATTTTTCAGTGGAGTATAGGCCAGTTTAATCACCTTACAAAGACATCAATGTTGTCTCAACGTCGACTGAAGACGATCTGACGGTTTCTGCCTAGATCTGGTCTTTTATTTCGCGTAAATAGAAATACACGAACGTCTACTTATCTAGTTCAATAGTGCAGTTTACCCTTGACATTGTCCTTACTATATAAAAGTATTTTCTTTTATTATGTATACAATGGTACTATTTTACTTAAACGAATTTTATAGCAATTATAATCATTTATTCAAGAATTATATTGTGTTCACAATAATTATGTTATAATATTAATATTATATTTACAGACATTTCCATCTAATAATATTTATTTATAATTTTTTTATAATTAGTTTGGAAAAGTCAACGTACTAATAAAATTTACTTATACCTTATACTCATTTTTATATTGGAGGCATGGATCGAAAATATTATTTTTGTTAGAGTTGACGTAAATAAGAAGAAGAAATTCATATTATTTTACTACGGTACAATATTAGATTTTGCACAAAACATATTTATATATAGCAAAATTTTGTAAAATTTACTATTTTTGTATTATATTTTTTCAGTCTTGGTAATTCTATAGAGGTGACGGGACTATCTAGTGTGATATTCTTAAGTTTTTATTAATCACATCATTATCGAATTGATGACACCGGCTTTGATTTTTACAATATTTTTTATTCTATACCTATAATAGGTATTACCTTTAGACATCGCGCCTTACGCTCACAAGCTATGAACGTATTCTTTCGTTACCAAAATCAATAATGATTTCATTTTTTTAGAATAAGTTGTGTGCACATGTAAAAAATATTAATCTTATATTTTATTATAGTACACAAAGTTGAAAGAAATATTTTAAATATCACAAAAATTGGAATATTATCCTCTTTTGATAAAATTAGTTAAGTAGAAATGATTTGTAAAGCAGTATAATGTTAACTATGGACTTATAAATGTTTTGCTTTCTTATTTTTACCATTTTCTTACTACGTCAAATATATTGTTTATACGTCATCGACAGAATGAGAACCTATGACAAAATTCTACAAGGTCGTGCTATGGATTGAGCTACCAATAGGACATGCGAGAAATGAGGAAGTGCAGCATGTGGGTACTAGCAACTTCATTCTTGTTTGATTACTGGGAAGTCTTCCAAGAAGAAACGGAATGCAATGATCAGGAAAGAACTCAATTGCAATGGCGATTGAATAATTGATAGAAACGATCAACAATCACAATAATCCGATTGCGTAAGGTATTGGTTTTTTTAAAGGTTTCAAATGAATATGTATTTTCTGAACTAACAAGGGAAGTTTTTCGATTGCGGATTATGAGTTTCGCTAAAATTTATAACGTTGCTGGCAGAAAAAGTTTTAAGTTGCGCTTTCATTCGTTAAAAAATATTGATTCCTGAGAATTTTATAAATAATCAAACGTAACGTTAAATAATGCGTTTAAAACTATTGTTCATAGAATTTTTAAAAACAAACAAAGTATTGGACTATTCTCTTAAGGAGTTTTTGAGTGCGTTTAACTTTCTGAAGAATCATCATTTGCCAACGAACCAAAACTTAATGTGAAGCTTTTTCTGTCTAATTTCTGATTATTGTTGTACGGTTATACTGATACTTTTATGATCATCTCCCGTTAATATTTAAAAAAATGTTCTATCTTCGTTCCTTGAGCCCAATGGACAGAATCCTAAAACTCCTGTTAATGTTTTGACTCAAAAAATAACGTCCTGAAATTTCAGCCAAATTCGTGATACAAAGTCGACAAATTCCCCTTGCAAATGTACATTTTGGAATAGTAAAATTGATACAGTTTCATATTCTTTGACCTACTTTGAATCGTGATTCATATTTATTTTGATATTCATTAGTTCTAGACTCCGCAACTTATATGAATCATCCATCAATCTAATTATCTTTTGAAGCTTCACATGTATTGAATATTAAAATTTTATCAAAAGAACATTAATTATAGACAAGAAATCAAATAAAATGTACCTATATATACATAACAACTTATCCGATATATTATTTTTTAAACCTATATATATATATATATTAATTATTTATATTTATGTAATGCTAAAAATATTTTTTCATCTTAAAGTTTTGGATAGGGATTATCTATACTCCATTGTCCAACCTTAGAATTTCATATCTTCGAGGCATGACCAGATAAGTCCACTTTTTTTGAAAATCGAATAACCTCGGATTTTGTATTTTCAAACAGGCCTATTTTATTTAACACTTCCAATAGTTGCAAAAATATTGCCGTAAAGCTATAATACACCTGAAACGTAACTAAATAAGCTCACAATTGTTTTGTTTTATATCGTGGTTATAATTTTTTTTTATCTATTCTAATTAAATGTGAAGATGATGGCTAATATATATATTTATCTATTTATTTTAAAAATTCCTATACACTTCATATATGAATGATTCTCAGCAAAAGTGCTCAGTTTTACATGTAATCTCCGTGGTAGCTATACTAACCCTTTTTCATTGAATAAATTTCATTCTTGTAAAAAAATGTATTTTTGAAAAGATTGAAGATTATACACCATAAAATCTAATAAAATATTCACGGAGATTACAGGACAGAATCGGTGCACTTTTGCGGAGAATCACGCATATATACACATATTTCTATACACAATTTTACAATTTTTAGTTCAATAAGAATACAAGACAAATGGTTGTAAATTTAATAGAAATTTCTTGAATAAGTTATATATGAATTCATTGAATAATTGTTAATTTGGTAATTTATTGACCCGTTTCATAATTAAATTGAAGAATAAGCTCACAAATAAACGCGAACAGCAATATTAGATAAATCCACAGTTCCCGGGATAACGAGATAAATCCATACTTTTTGAGTTCTTATTTGTTTTTGAAAGCATCAAATAATGTATTACCTGTTCAAACCACCGTGTAAATCTCGTTTCTTCCGATTTTACATATAAGTATCTCGGAAACTCGAAAAGTGGATTTATCTGGTTATGTCTTGAAATCACGTAGAATTGTATTCTTTGTAAATGCTTTACGCTCCCTACAATCTTCTCAACATTGTTTCATCCTATTATTTTACAGATTCACCCAAAGATCATCAAAAAACTCATCTTCTCCTCGAACATTAAGTTTACGGTTCGTGCCTCCCAGCCAACCATGTACACCCATCGACAATACCCGGCATGAAGCATGTCCAGCGATAGGTTCACGGTCAATAATAAAGACGTTCACCTCGCGGGTTTGTACCTGTACGCCGCGAAAGTGAGCGCGTTCTCCAGCCGAGCATGGTCTGCTGCTGGTACCTTCCTACAGCCTGGTGTTCACATGTATACCTTCATATACTATTCGAGCCTCTCTCTCTCTCTCTCTCTCTCTCTCTCTCTCTCTCTCTCTCCCAGTTGTCGGCCCACCACGAGCGAACGCCATGACGCGAAAGATGGCGCCCACGGCAAAAGGAGCAGGCCGAGCGAGAAAGGCAGTCGCGATCGGTCTGTCGTTGCCGTAGCGTCAACGCTGTCGTGTGAGTCCCCTGTGTTATCCACTGCGGCTGTTAGCGTATACGCAGCAAGTGCATTCGACTGTAAAAGCGAAAAAAGGTACGAGGCAGGAAGTAAGAAGCTGAGTTGACGGTGTGCATTGTATATCAGTGGTGACTACGTACAAGTGCGCGAAGAAATCGGTTACCAGGTGAGAGCGGACAGAAGGAGAAAATCATGTAGCTGTGGGTGGCGAGGAAGTAGAGCCGCTGCAGCCGCTACCAACCGAGAACACACGGCTGTCGTCGAAAAATCGGAGCACGGATCAGCAGCATCGTCACCTGTTACTCTGTTCGCGGACTTTGACCTTATACCGTTTGTGTGTGTGTTTTCTCCGTTAAATCAGTGTTTCGACGTTGAAAAAGTCGCGAGAATGAGACGGTTTCGTGGCTAGTGATCGTGGAGGATCGGTATATCGTACCCCCGTTCTCGAGAGTATCGGGGAAAGCTAGTGCGCACGGTATATATATATACACACACATATATATGTATATACGCATCGAGAGTGTGTAGCAGTAATTTTTCACACGACGCGACGACAACTGACGCAAGAGAGCAATCAGAGAAATCGTCGGTGGCATATTCAGCGGCAACCATAGTCGCGGACAGATGCGAGGGCCGGGCATAGCCGTAGGATCGGCAAAGTGTGCCGAGTGCCCGATCAGCCTCGTCGTCGTCGTCGAATTCGTTGATGTCGCGCGGTTGCTCGACGGCGATGACTGCCCCTGCGATGATCCTCGTCGCTCTCGCCGCAACGGCGACTTTCCTTCTGCGAGGCGCAGGTAAATTTCTCCATCGAGCTCTTTCTCACTCTATACTTACTCTTCTCTCTTAACAGATATGTATATATATATGGGTATACTGCGAGCGCAAGAGAGAGAGAGAGAGGCTTTCGAGAGCCCGCGGCGGGCTTTTTCACCGAGCGATTCTAATTACACTTGCCCAGCCGTGCGCCTGCGAGCGCGGCGAGACGTGCAATCGCAAGATTCTCCGGTGTGATTCTTCCTCGTCGTTGCTTCGTTCGTTTTTTTCGTTTCTCGAGCTTCGTAAGCAACGAAGTGGTTGTAGTATATATAGCCGATTTTTTTCGACAGGAAAAATGGTGTGCCTAAATTATATATACGACGAAAGCAAATTAGTTTAGGCAATTTGTTCGATTCTCGGAAGAATTTCTTTGTGAATTCTTTGTTTGATTATTTAGTCAATAGTTGGTTGTCGGGATAGAGCGAAAATAAACGTTCAAATGCGAAAATTTAAAATAGATTTTGCAAGGAATGCTGTTAACGATTGATATGTTTTATTTTTCTTTATTCGTATGCAATTTAATTTTATACACTCTGTTACTATAAATTAGAAAGATAACGTAAGCTATGGACTATATAATTTTTTTCATAAATGTTATCTTTTGCAATCTTTTTTATGGAATTCCGTAGGTAGATATAATAAAATACTTTATTCGTATAAATATCTATAAATTCATTGTGAGAGTAATTGTATATAGTATATATCTAAGTAACTGTTTATTTTCAATTGATTTTATTTTAAAATTGTTTTTAAAATGCCTGAAATATTTCCATAATTAATTTATATTGTATGTAAAAATTGATGTACAGTTTGGTTGAAATTGATTACCGTACGAATATAGATGCGCAATATAATTGTAGGTAATTATTGCGTTATTTCATAAATGGAATGTTAATATCATTCGATACTAAATGATATGATTTCATTTACTTTTTCTATAAAATTTCTCAGCATAAATTAGTATCACATTTTTCAAGGATCAAGATTTCTCTTTAGAGCACGATAGTTTAAGATCAACCTGAAGATGAGTTTGCAGTTTGTGAAATCGGCACAAAGAACTTGAACAATTTTATGCTGCTTTTATGTGTAGTATTTATTATTATCTTTATCTTTAGAATCGACATGCTGGTAGAGATCATTCAATAAAATATAGAGTATTTTAAAAAATAATCCAATAGGTTTAGGATCATAGAAAAAAGAGCAATTGTGCATTACTGTGAATAAGCCATTTCTGCAAATTCATGATTGCTAATTGCAATCATAACTGAACAATCGATATCCTAAATTGTATCACTATCTGTCTACACAATCCTATCTTATACAAGCATAAAACTGATAATATAACTGGATAAATATTTAATAATTAATGTTCTACTACTGAAATCGCTTAGATATATTATCGGCTAACATTACTTATGAAGATTATGTTCTAAGAGGTATATAATTCTTAGTTATACTATAAAAAATTATTTCGATAAAAAAAATTGTTTCTAATGGTAACACCAATTAAAACTGCACATTTTTATGTAGTCTAAAAAAGAAACCGTTTAAAATATTTTATGATCAAAGATAAAAGGTGTACAGAAATACGTAATTAATAATATTCTTGTACCATGGATTTTATTTTTTTCAACTAGGCGTAATCAAATATTTTAGTTATCTTATCATTTATCAATTTATTCTAAAAGCTGGTTTAAAAACTTATATAAAAATACATTAAATTTAGGTATACGAAAAATTTATCTTTTTCTGAGGAAGCTATTTTGTATTAATACAAAGTCAGTCTTATGACATCACTGCGTGGTATCGTGTATAGAATTGTAGATGTCACAATAAAATTGAAACGCCTATAGATAACTGTAAAGTTTACGAGGTTTGATTTTTCAAGCAGACTAGATACCTTTGTGAAAGTTTTCAACATTCTCAATCTTGCAATATTTAATACCAAATAATAGATATATATATAATAAAAAAAATGAGTAAGTGTGAAGTAAAGATCAGAATTTTTTAAGTGGGACGTACTAAATATAACAACGGTTTTGTTGCAAATTATTTCCACCCAAGACTATTATTACATTCATATAAACCATTATTTACATGAGTTATATATTTTAAGTAAAATAAATGGATTTAGATGGTTGTTAATTTTTTTATTATCAATGGTTTTGTGTAATACGCAGTGAAAAATTTATGATTGAAATAACTGGGAATATATTCCATATAATCCTTAAAAACAATTAATTTTCATTTTAATATAATCGTTTTATCGGATCAATTAAATTTCTTTCAGCGCAGTTAATTTAATTTTTCTTCATTTTAGTTATAAACCTTTTCGTATCTTGTACGTGCTTCTGTACACATCTGAAATATACTAAAAATCGAATGTATTTAGTAATCCTCAATTCTTTTAAACTTGATCAAGTTTATTAACATATAGTTACCCTACATTAGATTTAAAAGAGTAATGCGGCATTTACTGTATAATTAACTAAAATACTTCCTAGTCTATTGATGCATGCTTTAATGACACGAAATTTAGGACATTAGGTTTTTTTCCCCACCGCAGTCGAACTACAAGATGTCAGAATTTTATGACTTAATTATAAAGCAATAAGATTCTGTATAATCATCATTTTTCACAATTTTCATTTCATATATATACTTCCTTGACTAATTAGTTCCGCAGGCTTTAACGAACACGCTCTTCGCTCTTCTCAACGAAAAATGTCGACGATTAAAATCAATATTTGAATTAGGAAATACAATATAAGATTGCAAGGTAATAAAAACTACAGCTTGTCATTCTAAAACGAAACTTATTACGCAATTCTCGGATTTTATTCTAAAACGAGCATCAACGATAACTTAATTAAAGCTTCGCGTTCGCCGCGCGGAAACGTCGTAAACCACATTACGCAGCACTGCGCGCTTTTACACGAACTTCCTTCTTTTATATTTACGGTGTTCCGCATTAATTGCAGCTCACGTATATAAGGTCATACTTCGCAATTTCTTTCTTGCAGCCGCACATGCGCAATTATTGCCTCCAAAAGAAGTCACCCCGTACGTGTAGCTTCTCTATATATTATATTCTATAATACATTGTTTCTCACGAACCGTATAACTGTGATGACGCGTTCTCTGTATAATATATACACATCGAACATATCTTGGCGCACGGAGGACTCGCGAGAAAACTAAAGTCAGTGGCTCGCGCGTATATAAGTACATACGCTCGTGGAAAATCGGGTCACCAGACAGCGCGCAAGAAAAGTCGTGCACACACGCGCGCACAGCAGTCTCTGCAACCTTCACCGCGCATGTACACACACACACACATATATATATACAGTCTTTTCCGCGATTCCGTATTATAGGTGCGTGTGTATATATACACGTGTGCTAGTGCACCTTTGGCCGACTGATGGGTCGGTCGCGAGGGATCGAGAAAAATAGGATGACAGTGTGTCGTCTGGCTATGCAGGCGGAAAAATGTTACGAGGTATGGTATATAGCCGCGTGTCGACCTCTCTCTCTCTCATCTTGATTGAATTATGAGCGCGAATCAAATGTAACTGCTCTTTTTGTTGTCCGCGGCTATTATACTATATACGCGGCAGATTCGCCCTCCGGCATAATAGTGGCAATTTGATCGGTTTGCCAGAGTCGCGAATAAAAGAGGGCGGCACACTATTGCGAGCGCTCGGTGTGGTTGATGGAAACAGAGGCAATTACGACCTCGTGACAGCCTTACGGTACTTCGCTTTGATTGTTTGCACTTTAGCGCGCGCGCAGAGGCGCTATATATACAGATACGCGTGGTGCTGCTGCTACTGCTATACGGATAACTGATCGTTTTGTCTTCTGCGACCGAAACCGCATTAATTGCAAGTCATTTCGGGGAGATATTTCTTTCGGAATTGCGTTCAATTCGAGAGAGCAGCTTTTCGAATGGAATTTAAATTAGAAAAAAAAAACGACTGCGGTCTATGAGAAACTTGATGTAGCGCCGAAAAGCGATAAGCCGTCCGTGGCTTTTAAAAAGAGAAAGCTCTCAAATATTTTGGTACTTTTCGTAGAATTTTACGCGTTGAACTAGGATTGGTAACAGATCTGGATTTTCTTCGTGTTTATAAAGTAAAATTATTTTTTTTTCTCTGTCCATAGAGATATTTTAATTAGCTTTTTCTGTTCGGTGTTTATGAATGCAGTCATTTGTCATTCTAAATATTTGAGTTTTGTCAAAAAAATGAAAGCAAAAAGGGAAAGGAAGATGGAATGGGATGGCCGATCGAACGATTATTATATGTATATGTATTATGGAAATATTTTGATATGCAATTCTGGTTCGATGACAATAAATTAAATTTTTTATGTCAATCTATATTTTTCATTTTTTGAAGTATTTATACTTTCGAAATATGTTTAAATACTTACGAAGCTAAAAGAAACTTTCTGAGACCTAAGAATACTTGGAGTATAAATTTTAACAAACATTTTAAAATCAAGACGTTAGGTTCATATAAGTTTTTATTTTAAGTACAAATGAATGGAAATTGCAATATTAGAGCAATCTTTTATAGTGACATTGATCGAACTGCAATAGTCTGCATTTTAAAGTTAATAGAGAACAAAGCATCACAGAAACTGAGAATGCAATAAAAATCGTGTAGCTTCTTATTTACGAGGGTATTCCAAGGCTTTTCTCTTTAGATTTGAATGACGTTTATTGACACTCAAAATTTAAGTCCGTTTAGTACTTTCAGTTTGAATTCATTAGTTTGTATTTGAAAGACATAAGCTACGGTACTTCAAATTAGTTATTTTCTAATTCTATCTTTTCTGTTTCTTACAATTTTAAAGGTATATTTTATGGAAAAATTTAAAGAGGCAAATAAAATTTTCTAATTAAGATGTGCATTAGATTTTTCAAAATGTTTCTAGAGAAAAATAAATTAACCTGTATATGTTGATATAGGCTATTAAATATTCACCTTCAAACGAGACATTAATACCAATAAATGTTTTAATGAATAAATTTCATGAAGTGTAAAAACGTGGGAAATCGAGGTTGCAAAATCATTGCAAAAACTGCAATCTCCGATACAATTCTAATGACTTTTAGTTTCGACTTTCCACTCACATTTGTATTTCGATTTCAAAATTATATCATTTTCTCTTCATCTTATGCAACTTATTTTGCATAAATTCGTATGTTTATCGAATCCAACAATACAAGCATATGTAGAAAACATCAACTTACGAATTTCTACGAATATAGGATACAAAAAATTTCGAACAGTCATATTGATGGTTATCATAATATTTGAAGGTACTATTTAATATCATTGATTCTAGAATAAATTTTTATTTAAGATAAATTATAAATACAAATGTTTTTGCTATATTTACTCAAGAAAAAAAAGTTGTTTTATTTTCTAAAATTTAAATACAGTTACGAAATGATTTAATTTTAATACATAATTTTGTACTAAGAAAATATATTATAAAAAATGTAAGACCAGTTAATATACATACCAAAAGTATGCATATTATATATAATAGTATGCTTGACATACAGATGCCGATTAATAATTCAAATGATTTTACAATAAAATTAAATTACGCTATGAATTATTCAGGCGTTAGAGACAATGAAAAACAATATAAACATTGCACAATTTTCTCTCACAAGTGTCACAAGAGTTTTTAAATTACAAATGGCTTTCTTTTAGCAATTCTGTAATAAAATAATGTTATTCTCATAGGATGTTAGTATATAAAAAGATTTATAAAAAACATTTTAAAATTTAATGTTGTAATTTAATTACTTATCTGTTTTTTTCTGAAATTAAATGCCTGACAGATGTAGACATGTTTAATGAAAATGATTTTTCATATAAATGATGCATATTTATGGTTTTACGTTAACTTTCCGATCTAAGTATTGATTAAATATAGAATGATAATGATATATTTCAATATTTAATTAATGTAACTTTTATTCATTATGGCAATAAAAGGTAACTTTGTTCTGTTAAAAAATAATTTTTCATCAGAAAATCCGTCTTTTGGTATCTATATCGTTGATTACGGTTCAAGTTGCATACTTGTTTAAATGCGTTTTACTAGTTGCATTACTTGTAACATTGACCGGTATTAACTAAGCCTATTACTTTTCACGTAAAAATAATTACGACTGAGGTGAAACACATGTGCAACGCATGACAAACCCACGACAGGTTTAGTAACCGAAACCATGTAGAGCGGCGCGTGTTCTCCTGCGTCAAAAATTCTTGAATATCATTTCTTGAAAACGACAGTTATATGTAGACGTAACTCGAGAGAAACTGGGTCCGGTTGGGACCACAAACGCAGCCGCTTCCCTCTATAATACCTGCGACGACTATATAGCATTTAACGAACGTTTCCTATCGGTTAAGATTATCATGGTAGACCGGTTGATATTCAATTATTATTTGATTTTTAAAACTCTTCGAGTTAATGTATAATTCATTAATACTCAAAAGATTTTGTCGAATACAAAATAAAAATATGAAAGTAATGTCATTTAAATATTCAGGCGCAAAATGAATCAGCACCTTATCCTCAAATTACGTAAAGGAAAGTGCGGAATAAAACCACATAAAAAGTGAAATAAAGTTTAACTGTAAGGGTGTGTATTACGCGTGCACACATATATAGAGTAAAAAGTAAAAACTTATAGTGAATGTACTTGGTATGATTTTAGAAAGGGGATATTGCAGATATAATATAGTTTGCTGAAAAATTAAAAAACTAATTACAGATCTTTTTCTGCTCTAATTAAATCTTTTAAGAACAAAGCAAAGGGACATTATCACATAGTAAAATTTTAAATTCAACATTGTCTAAGTGTGATAATTCAACTTTCGATTACCTAATTTCCAACACGTGAAGCTTTCTACCTGTCTATGTATGTCAAACTTTAAAAGTTTGTACCACGAATACTTTGCAACGCCACTTGTACGTGATTTCTGCGTGCCATATAATTCATTCTTTTGTTATTTTCATTATCCATGAAACTATAAATGTTTATAAAAATAAAATCTATATTATTACTATATCTCAGTAAAAACGTTCTAATTAACGATGTTTTTCTAATATCTTAAACCTGTTTTAAAAACGGAAAATATACAAGTTGATTAACCAATAATTCCTTTCTTCCAAAACAAAAAAAAACCCCGGCTGTAATATAGTAAATCATTTCCAAAAGCATCGCTTTCCAAGAACGCAACTCTATTTGCTACCGTGTCGCGTAAAAAAAACCTCTTACCCGCGTTCTCTTACTCGCAGCAAAAGACGTCAGGCCACGGGTATAAGAGAAAGAAAAAAAAATTGGAAACGATCGTGTTTCGTTTATCCGCCTAGAGACGCAGAAATTATTATCGTTTACATAAACCTTTTAGGCGCAAGTCAGGCGTTTCGGCAAGGTGAAGAAAAAGAAAAAACGAAGCAGGACACTCGCCGAGAAAGACAAATGAAAGAAAGAACTCTCTCGGGAGATAAAAAGGGAACGTGCACGCGTTGCTGTATATTATTATATTGCGCAGAAAAGGGTCCGGCCCGGTATATAAGAAAGTGTAAGCGACGACGTCGACGACGACGACGAGTGTTCGTCGGCGTTGCGGGGAATATTTAAGAGCCCGGTGTGTATTATATACGTGTACTTATACGTTGGCGGTGTCGGTGGCAGCGGCTGGCCTCTCTCAGCACAGAGCGCGCAAAGTGAAAGTTCTCCTCGCGGGCCGCGCCGCTCATGCGCGTGCGCTCGATCGCCTCCGCGCTCGCGCGCGCTGGTAGTATAGAGATAAAAAAAAGAGAGGAGATGATATAACCATAACTCTCTTTCTCTCTTCCTCTGTCTCTCCTTTCGCCAGCGTAAATATATTTTCTCTTTTTTCCTCTTCACTTCTCTTTCTCTCTCTCTTTCTTTCTCTGTTCTCTTGCTCTTTCGTATATACATATACACTCGCGTCCGCGGTCGAAATCTTTTTCCTTTTCGTCTCACGTCTCACTCACTTTCTTGGTCCTCTCCCCGGAAAGCTATTTACTCCCGGTGGGCGTCTTCTCTCGCTGTGCTGACGTCACGGCCTTGAGTCTCGAATATAATCGTGGGTCCAAACGTATTGGATATATATGTGTGGTATGTTACACTGCCGCCGCATCTCTCTTACGTATTACATATATATATATACACACACCTGTATGCCTAACGTATACATGAGTTTTTTTGTCCAGGTGCACGGAGAGCTCATTTAAGCTATGAGAGCATAAAGTTACTGCACACTAATAAAGCATTGTTGGTTTATACTATTAGCGTATGAATTTTAGCACGCGCAGCATGATACTCCTCGCTGCTACATGAGTAAACAATATGTGCGCGGAGGGTATAAGCTCCACCGTACCAGTGTAGCTTAGAAGCTGTCACGCCTCGATATAGCAAGAGTTGATCAGACCACGGTGGTATAAGATTCTTGCAAGTTGAACGAATTCCATGCTCTCGTGGTATGGACTCGCTGCTTTCGGCGCATGGAAGTATCTCCTGCTATTATCGTGTGGTAGCACTGCACTACTAGCATGAATCTTATACCTCCGCAGTCTTCATGTTATGCAACCGTAGTACAAATACTAACTATACCCTTATTAAAGTCTGAATTTGTGCTACACTTACATGGACTCCATGCTACTAAATTAAACCAAAATTTATGCTTCTATAGCGCGAGCCTCCGTACCATCATAGATAAATTGAGCTCTCCATGTATATATGTACAATGCGCCTGTTATACGTACAGGTACTTTCTTACGGATGTGCCTGTGTGGACTAGGACTCTAGGAGTGCGCGCGTAACGCAACCTGCGCGCAAATGCCGGATGCATTGCACCGCTGTGGCGGCCTTTCTGCGGAGCGCAGTCGCGGGATTTCCCGCGATTATGTCTTGCGCGACAATGTGTTCGTGGGTTGGGTGTGCGATGTGGTGTGCATTATTGTGCACAGGACACACTTGCTATGTCTACCTCGATCCCTGAATGTCTCAAAGTTGTTGAGAAAAGAGCCGTTTCGTTGAATGCGATGAAAAAAAAGAATATAAATGTATATCTGTGGCTTCGAGGCATAATGACATAAGTCCCCTTTTTGAGTTTCTGAGAAAAATGGGTTTCAATGTTCAAACTTACTCGTAAGATCGGAATAAACGAGATAGGGCACGATATTGTACTAATCAATTAACACATTTAAAACAAATATTTACACAGTGATATGACCAGGGTATGCATTTTCTCCTGAAAACTCGGAAAAGTATGAAGTTATGTCTTTATGCCGGGAACTTGGACTTATTTAATAGTCCTGTTCTCGTTTATTTATCGATCATTTTCGTTACTTTAATTATGAATTCGGATCAAAATTATCAATTAATCAACGAATAATTATGTTAAAAATAATACAACTTTAATACAACTTTAATACAATTTGAATACAACTTGGATTCGCGATAAATTAAAAATCATTTTTTTTTATTTCGTAAAAGAACAGGTATTATGAACTAATTTTCAAAATTCTCACATTTATGTACTTAACGTTTGTAAAATTAAAAATTTTATCTAGTTATTGTATATATTTTATTATAAAAATAATTTTTATATTCAATTTGGTTGAATAAAATAAATCAGTGCTGGACTTATGTTGTTATACCGCGCACTAAATTTGAAAAATGGACTTATGTCGTTATGCCTCGGAGCCACAGATATTACTTTTATTATTATTTAATATAAAAACCTTTCAAATTGTGTAATAGATGTGCGAGTTTCATTTTTGCAGGTATTGCATCGAATGTTTTCTAAATTAATATTTATTCGAAAAGTATCCTTTGCCAAAGAGTTTTTAGGTTTTATAATCTAATTTTAAATCTTAAATCGATTTAAGATCTTGGCTTCTTTCAAAAGTATAGATGAAAGTACTTTTGACATTGTAGGAAATGGTTTTCCTTAGAAAAGGTTTTCCCGGATTGGAAAACCCAATTTGGCGTGGAAAGAAAACTGCTTTCTATTTGAGAATACGACATTATTGAAAAGGCTTCTGCAACATATTCTTGCATGTATACAAATGGCATGTTTCGATACAGTTTGATTTTACAAAACCGCGGCATAGATAAATAAATTACATAGATTTCATCATAACAAGCAATACTTCAATATTTATCTTTTTTTTAAAGCAAACTTATTTTAAGGGCCATAGTTGTTATTGTTAATTTGTAATGATAAAAATAAAAGAATCTATTAATTTTGATTTTTAAAATAGAAATTGAGATTTTGTAATTCTCAAGATATTAGCTCTTAAAAATTTAGCTTTAGTCTGTTATTTGTTATCATGAAATTTTTACCGTATATATACATAAAGTGCGCTATTGCGTTAAAATTTCATGCGAAATCTTCGGCATTTCTTTGTAAGCAAAAAATGATTTTGGGAAAACCCATGTTACTCTTTTGCTCGATACCAGGAATTATGATCAATCGATATATGTATTTTTGTACAGAGGTAGTTTTTTACACCACCAAAGCAAGTTTTTTTTTCGTTTTGATATTTTGATATTTATTGAAAAGCCACGTGGGAATGATATTAAAGAAATAATTAAAAAGTAATATTGAAAAAAGGGGGATATATTATTATTTCTTGGACAGCAAAAGATAATGCAATAAAATTAAATTGATTAGATAAATTAGCTATAATTGTTATTCTATGTAAGCTTCGAAAAATATTATATAACTATACAAGGCAAAATACTTTTAAATTCGAAACACGTTTTTCCGGAGATAACAAAATTTCTTGGTCGACTTAAAAATCGATGTCATAATTTTAGTCAGTTATCTTTCCAAACTCCATAGTAATTGTTATTATAAGTACACTTGTATGGTGTGTTCTTGGAATTTATAATTTTCATGTTAATTTAAAAGATACAAAATAACGGAAATCAACAAGTCTATGCTAGTTTTGGAGTAAATTATGTAACAAGGATATATTGGTATCTCTTAAAAATACATTGAAAGTTCAAAGAATCTTTGAAAGACGGTGCATGGTAGTCAAATTGCAAAATGTGTATTTAGGATTCTACATATATATGTTTAAGTTTCGCAATCATGAACGTCTATTCATTTCTAAAAACCATAAATTAAAAATTAAATACCAAATTTTTATGAATTTATGTTCTAGTACAGTATACGTTATCGAATGGAAAAAAATTATTCTTATGTTATATAAATAAATAATATAAATTACTACACAGCAAATTAATCAACGTAAACGTAACAATGTCTAATTCGAAAAAGGATAATATATAAGCGATAACTACACCAGGACAACAAATTTCTCCTTTATATTTATCCACTTTTTAAGTTTTTCTCTTTTTACTTTTATAGATTGTAACCTCTCAATGTATTTTCCAATGTATTGAATTACTTAGAAACGCTTTCTCTCAAAAAGGGAAAAGAAAAATAAAATCCGGTTCTTAGTAATTATCGTCGACATACGCTTTTTATATCCCTTTTTTTTATATATTTATAGCCAAGAAGTTGAATACACTGTCGTCGACGCGAGGGATTGTATAAAAGAATGGTTAAAATAAAAATATTAAAAGATGTTTGATTGTTCATTAAACTAACCAAACAAGACGGAACTAAAATCAATCTTTGCAACTCTTGAATATCCTATAATCAAACAATAACAGAATAAAATAGTACGAATAAATCAACGATATCTATTTTGTCATTACAGCATTTCCTTTAGATTGAAAAATTCCCGTAAACGGCAATATATTCAATCCTTCAGGCATTATACATGTATTCACTATATGTATTCGCGACAAGCCATTAGAAAGTATTCGCGCAGCCGTTCGCTCGCGAGCACTTCTCCATGCCGATCAGCCGCAAATTTATATCAAAGCCACGGCAGTCGATTATCCGTTGTCCGCGCGCGCCTCGGTGCACCAGACGCAGGGAATCCCAAAGGTCGACCACTTTCTCCTCGATTGCTCCGGCCAGCGCGCACATGCAACAACGTGCGCTCTGCGTATATACGTGCATATAATGTGTATACACATATTTACACGCCAGTTAATCGTCTCTTCGGAAGCTTATATACATAAAATTCTATGTCTTTCACAGAAAACTATTTCAACGCGATAGTCGGGATAATTAAATAATGCATCATTGTTGGCGAAACCGAAGCTATATATGTGTGTGCTTGTGGGTATATAGTAGAAAGCCGAGCACGTGCGTAACTGTAACTTACGCGTAGGGGACGCCATTATAAATCGCGCGTGGATCGAGCGGATGGAAACGATTTGTCTGTGTTACGTGGTGGTGAATTTCACGTGTGCTTGACTATGCGCGTGTATACTTTTATTATATCAATTTTGAATAATACAAATGAATTATATCGATTTTACAAATGCGATTGTATTATATTACTGTACGAATGTGTCTACAATTCAATTGAAGCTTTACGTAACAAACGAATCTAAATTGGTCGGTAACTGTATATATGCGCCGCCTACATTTTGTTAATTGCCTTTCGAAAATTTATACACACACATATGCTTTCACATAAATCAAAAGAAATGTGTGTTATGATCCCATATGTGTACTTTTATTTTTAATATTCCGTCCGACAAAGATGAAATTCAATTATGTTTTACGGCATTTTTAATAACTATGGTTGGAGAAAAAGTGTGCCAATTAGCAATTGCAATGTATATATATGGAGAAAAACGCATCGCCGTTGTTTTTTCCATCGAGACGAAAGTTTTCAGCTTAAAAACCAGTGTGAAATGCGCTTCAGCATGCACGCGTGCATCATCAGATATATACTATATAGCTTTCGTTTCTTCACCATTGCGAAAGGAAATTTTTCGTTCAATAATAATTAACACTCGCGGTCAAAACATGTTGTCAGTTCGGTCGATTAATTTCTAATTAATCGGGTGATGGGCACGTATTCTATAAATGTATATACAGTCGCCGTATAGCGCAAAACGCTTAACGAAATTACGGCAGCGTATATGTGCGTTTGGGTGCGCAAGCGAGAAAACATGTATACCTAGTTACACCAATCGGAGAACCGCCTCGGGTGCGCAGCTTTCATTAGCATCGTGCGCGTTCTTGGTAGTAGGGGTAATGAGAAGGAGAGGGAACGAAGGAATTGCCAGGGAGATAGAAAGAGAGAGAGAAGCACGTCCGAGCGGATGCTCAAAGACTGTTCGATGTCCGTTTGGTCGCACTTTCATTGTCCCACTTTCTCCGTGCGCTCTCGGCTGCGACGCTTCGCTCTTATATATATACATGTACATATACCTTGTATACGCAGAGCGACGTTATTGCAGCAATTTTTCTTTCGCTATAATATACTATATATACGCATGTGCTTGCATATGTATATATATAGAGCTGGAACACGTGCGTCATATATATTTTTTTCCTTGTTCGCCTCCTCATATATATTTCTTCGCCATGTGCGTATGATTCCTTGCGCGAAAGAGTGAAAAATTCAGTGGAAAGAAAAATAAAAGATTGCCCGAACACTCGCGGCATTCTCAACTATGCAACAGCAACGTGCAGCTGTGCGCACTTGTATATATATATGTACAACGCGCGTTTTCTCGGCTCTTGAGTTTGCTTGCTTGCTGCGCGAGCTCGCGGCGCTCATGCGCCGGTCATAGTCTACTTGGCTGCGAGCTCGAAAAGCAGGAAGAGCAAAGATGCGTATCAAGGCCGATTTACGTATTTACGCGCGCGCACGCGGGGGCTTTGTACTTATGGTTGTATACGTGCGTGTATATATGTGCGTTCCACGGTGAGCTTTTATCGCGTGGTGTTTTAAAAGAAAAATATATATTCGAGCGATGGTTGCTGAAATGTGAAGATTCTTTTTTTTTCCTTTTTGTGGAAGCCGGAATCGAGCGATTAGGAAACGCGCGATGTTTTTCGTGCTAAACGGTAAACAAGATGATTAAGATGCTTGGAAGATTTCAATTATTTACGCTTTTACTTTGTGCAATGATTTTTTTTTAGATTTGTTTGTGGGAATTCAACGTGTTTATTTAAATATATTGAATAAAAAAGAAATGTCGAAACATCTTCTAAATTGTTTACTTAACATAATGAATAATGGTTTAGCTTATGTATTTATTGATTTATTTTAAATAAACGATGAAGTAATAAAAATAATTTTAATACTACTCAATAATTTGTTTGAAAAGATCTTTGTTATTGTTAATATTTGGAAGTGAGTTAAATTAATGTAATATATAGAAATTTTTTACAATAGAACTGGTGTAAAGCATTAAGTTATGAAAAATTATCCTTGAGTATATTTTTTTAAATGTTTTTTTAAGATTTTTTATTCTGTTATATATGTATTATTACAATACATGCTGCAATAACATGGTATACATATGTATTATACATTTCTTAAACTCTTGCAACCGAAATATATTCATTTTAAAACTGATTTTTCAGCAGGTCTCAGAACTGTATTAAATAAAATTGAAATACATTTCATTTTTATCATATTATTTAAATATTACTTTCTGGTATTTCATTATTACTTGAAGTAAAACAAGACAGGTCTAATAACTTGACCACCTTCAAAATGATAAAATCATATGCGACTGTCTAACGTAATAAAGTAGCTGAACTGGTTTTACCGTTTGTTTAGAATAAACATATTCCGTGCAGACATATTTATGCACTAAATAATATATTTTTAGAATATATACCAATAGAATATTTTCATTTTTATCACTTCTAAATATGAACTACTTACATTAAATGGCAGACATTTTTTAGCAGTAAAACCGATAAAAGTCATTATCATTATAAGTTTAAAAAATGCATTACCTTGCATTCTAAAGCTTTTAATGTAGGCGTTAATAACCCAGTTGTCGTATAAAATCTCATTTTTGTTTGATTTAAATTCTAATAGATTCGAAAGGTTCGATCAAAATGCTAAAATTTTATTGCAATTATCTTTGAAGTAACACTTTTTTTTATAAAACTTCATTTCGGCGCGTACATCGACCTCTCCGAGCGCGCTTAAGAGCATTGTTCCAGTAATCGGATATGTACGAGCGATTAAAAAGGCCGCGCATATAGGTAGATGCTTTCTACCAATCATGTTCAGCAATGGCAATCGCCGGCCTTTTAAACTACTTGCCTATGTCGGAATGTTTTTCTGCTTAGGTATTTCCAGCTAGATAATTATGACCAAATATTTGATAACATTTTCATCAGCCATTAGTCTGTCATGATTTATAATACTGTATAATGTTTGCAATATCATGCTTTTTTCATTTCTCTGGTTGTCAATTTTTTAAAAGATTATTAAAGTGGAGCTTATTGTTTCTAATGTGTTTCGTCGTTGTGATATTATATCGTGATAGTAACAATGTGCCTGTTAAACCACCAGAAAGGATAGTAGGTGTCTCGTCGTAATGCAAAATTTTATATTCGTACATTAAAACACCTTAATTAATTCTATATTTAAATATATAGAAAATATTTAATTATATAACGTTACTTTGAGCTTTCTAATATTAACGTTGTCATAAACTTGTAATTTTATCAAAGCTACATGTGTTTTCATACATATATGTACTCGGGTAGTCGCAGTTATCTAATCCTTAAACTATACGCATGTCTATTATACGCTATAATAAATGATCGACACCACTTTTTCACCGACGCTCGTCACTCCTTGTACACGCGGGCACCGATGAATGATTCGGCATCACAGGCATCATCCGTCGATAGGCCAATCAAGATTCACGAGCGTCGAAAAGAGAAAGTAAAACTTGTCCTGCCAGCATATACCGACGACTAATATAATACAGACTCTCGACCGGCGGGCTCGCCATTGCAAAGCCTATAAATTCAATTCTCAAACTTTATCTCTCGTCTTTTATCTACCCGTAAAATGAAACGCAATGCGGCGTATATGCACACCTGCGCCAATACTCTCTCTCTCTCTCTCTCTCTTTCTTTCTCTCCTTTAAATGTATATATAGCTATATGTATAACCGAGACACATTTCCGCTTGTTCCATAGATTGCCAGTTCAGCGATAACACACCGCCAACGGTTTACCTGAATCGCAACTGGGTACTACGCGAGAGTGACCCTGTAGGCTACGTCGTGGAACGCGTACGAGCCGAGGACAACGAGCAGGACGAGCTGTCGTATGGATTAGAAGCGAGCGGATTAAATGGACATGCGGCACCACAGGAGCCGCTACCGTTCGCCATCGACAACACCACAGGCATCATTTCCCTCAACGAGACGCTTAAAGGACGGGTGAGAAAGTCTTTCCGACGGTGTATATAAGCGCCATTCGCGTTATATCTGTATGTGTGTGGCTCTAGTCGCCAGTCGCGGCTTTCTCCGCGTGTGTTGCAGTGCTAAAAGAGTATATGGCGATGATGCTGACGCGAAGTCGAACTCGCCGATATTTGCGATGTCTACAGACTTGCTTGTTTTTGATTTTTCACGGTGCATGAATATAGCGATAATTTATTTATCGCTCGCGAAAAACGCGAGGATTTATGAAAAGATTCTTTGAACAAAGATTCTTGATACTGAGGGTATATTTGAAACTTTTTCAAAAAAATTTCTCTCTTTTTTTTTTATTAATCCGTTGTATAGAACGCGATGAAAATTTTAGAATCTATAAAAATGTCGACTATAAATATCGAAGGAAATAGGGGTGGAGTAAAATCTGTTAAATCACGCTTGGCATTTTTTTACGTTTTGCTTCAATTTCTCAAAAAATATTATTCTGCGCGAAACTTTCATCAAAGGCGCAGATTTTGTCGATTTCTTTTGTTGATTAAGTAACGCGTGTGGATATATACATAGCTGATCGTAAACTTCGGAATAACTTTCAGGTTTGAAAGTCGAATAAGGTAATTCGATATCTCAATAAAAAATCTTTAAGACGCATTTTACACGACTGCTGGCAAGTTGTTTTTGGATTGGATTCTCGGATAAAAATGTTCGCCGAATGAAAAAGCTGCTTTTATTCGTGTACATTTTAATCGATATACGTATATAAAGTTTGAAAATAAGTGAAAACATATACACTTGCATTTTGATTCAGCTTGAATCGTAGAGAATGTTTTTCAACCTTATATTTGTAAATCTAGGTATTATTTTTTTAATTCGCGTTTTACAAGGATTAAGAAATGCTGTGCAAGTTTATAGCCGACTTATTCTAATTTATCAAAGTCAAAATATCTATGATAGAAAGTACTTAACACGTCTTTTATTTGCGTTGCAGGGAGGTCAATACATCTCTTTATACGTCACCGTTTCTGATGGACAACTTACAGCGAAGTCAGAGGTCTATGTACATATTCAGAGTGCGCCTGGTAAGACGGGACAAACGAGGTAAGAAGTAGTTTATAAAACATAAATTAGAGTATAGAATGAACGTATCCAACTTTTAGACAAGTTTTATTTCAGTTATAGTTGTTTGACAGTTGCCTCTGTAAACTGCATTTTATTCTACGCGATTGCTGTTGGCAAAGTATTCGACACATCTTTTTGAAATATAACCATTACTTTGAGTTTCTACAGTTAAAGAACACCGATAAAATACAAGCAAAAAGTACTTTCATTTCTCGTAAAAAATATTCCAAGAAACTTTATAAATTTTATCCTTGATACGAAATATAATATATCTTTTGATATTACATGGTGAAAAGATTTTGTGAATTTCTTGATATTGAGTGTGCATTCGTAAAAAAATGATATTAAATGAATTTTTAAATTTGACAGATTTTTGATTAAAGAAATGCTTGAAAATGGAATAAGTAGTAAAGCACGAGTAAATCAGACATCTAAAAAACATGAAAATATTTAAGATTATTGATTAATATTTCATGGTATCTTACGTAATTACGCATTCAATTAACTCTTAAAACTGTCCTTTACAGATCACCATTCTCGAACCAACATGTCAACGGCGGCCTCATTCGGCCCCCGTTTCTCCGTCTGCCTACACTGACGATACCACCGTCAGCAAACGTAGGCTCACAATCACAGCCCCAGCCACCGACGCGTACTCGTCTCAAACCAGAGACAGCGAACTCGAGCCCAGGCGCTGCCTCCACAGCTCAGGATGTCGGCATGGGTATACATGAACATCGTGACGGTGTGAGGAACGAACTCGAGGGTCCGGCACTAAGCTCGAAAGTTGAGCCAAGCGAGGCACCGCCTGGTCAGGATATTACGATGACCCTCGTGCCCGTTGCTGCGGTCTTCGTCCTCGTGCTCGGCCTCAGCATGAGTGTTTGGTCGCTTAGGCGACGCATCTGCGCGAGCAGGAAGTCCAAAGAGAGCGTGAGTTTTATAGTTCTTTCGTTTTTTATCTAGATTGTTGGAAAAAATGAACATTTTTTTTATTCAGTTTGAATAAGTTTTTAATTTGTTTTTTAAAAGAAATGTTTTATGAAATAAATATGATCGAGGGGCTACTCACTTGAGAAACTGGTGTGGGAGTAATTGCAAAAGTGAATCGATTTCGTGACGATTTTGAATGATTTCAAGAATCACAATGAAATCAATTTAAATTGATTCTATATAAAATTTTTACTGTTTTTAGTTACACTTTAAATTTATATAACATCCTATTCTGACGCTTCATAGTAAATAAATAAAGTGGACAATATTTTTTCACTCTGTGATTACTCTGCAAATACCTTACAAAAACGAACAGAAAAAATTATAAAAGTAAGCGAAAAACGCTTCAATTTTATCTTTGGTTTGGAAGACAATATTGATTCCTCAAGAAAATATTAACAATTAAATATATAGAAGAAAAAAATGATTTAAAATGTTTCTGCTTCTCAACAATTTTCCAGAAATATTTTTATATTCAAGACCGTTAATATCTAATTCTCATATGTATGTGAAACTCCTTCAAGAGTATAGACAATTCGAGCTTTCCTTTGTTTGTCCGGGAATTCGTCATTATCAATAACCAACAAAGTCAATCAAATATTGAGTGCACTTGATAAATGAAGAAAATTTGATTTTTCCTTTGCTTATCCGGGAATTCGTCATTGTCAATTACCAACAAAGTTAATCAAACATTGAGTACACTTAATAAAATTAGAATACCCGAGCTTTCATTCGCTTTTCTCAGAATCTCAGAAAAGTTAATCAAACGTCGAGCCCAGTGTGACAAATTATTGAAGTATCCCTTTACGCCTCCTGTATCGAAAACTACTATTTTATAATTAAAATGAAAGTTATGGAATGATGATTTTTTTTACTTTTATTACGTGTATGTTATATACTATAGAGGATCAATGTAAACTGAATAATTTATATTTTGAGATCCTGAAACATACCTCAAAGTTTGAACAAATCCATAACCCGCAGGTAGTACAACAAATATCTGCTAGTACGCTCTACTCGTAGTTATTTGTCGTACATAGTATTTATAGTTTTTAAACATTTTAAACAAACAACAGTCACCTATTGAAACTTTGCAACATTTTTTTGCAAAATAAATACTTTTATGTTTGTTTATGTCACTTTAAAGTAACGAAAATGGCTTAACAGCCAATTTATTACATTAATGTACATAACATATAAAAAGACGAAAGTACGGATTTCTAACTTTTTCTTTTACTTTTGTGTATATATAAAAAAAAAGAGACCAACATGTGCAACGACTATTTTGCCCTTTTGCAAGCAATGTCTGTAGAACGCCCACAATATCGTTTGTCGAAAATCGAAATGAATTTACGATTCAAAAGTTACTGGTGCTAGTAAAGAAGGTTTTGTTTTCTGCACATAATGTGATTAGCGATTCATAGTGATTTCAATGATTTCATATATATGAAATTGATTTCAACCTACCTTGCTCAAGTGATTTCCACTGTGAATAGCCCCTCGAATATGATGCTTAATTAATACTAATCTTTTTTGCAAAAACCAATATTCAAATAGTAAAAATAGCTAAAGAAGAGTAAGAACTGATTATTATTATTTTCCAACAGTTATAAATCTATGAAAAATTATGACTTTGACCTCAAAATTATACTTTATCACACTTTTTATTCCAAAGTTAATTTGGAAAAAAACTGAATAAATTACGCTCTTGATTTAAATAGTTTGTTTGAGAACTTATCAGCTGAATTGAGAATGAATGAAAAAACTTTATGTCTAGTTCGACGGCTGACACAGCGAAATGAGATCGCTGTTTTCAACTGATTTTAAATCAACTTATTAAAAAACTTGATAGTATCCGAAAGGCCTGACTTTGCTTTTGTAATTGTCTTTTTGCAGCAAGACATTATTATTCAAGAATTGTAAAATAAATCAAATTCTTGATAATGCAATTTGCACATACATAAAAAAGCTCTCTATTACGCACACATAGCCCTAATCCCGTTCCATTCGAAATTCCTTTAAAAAGAATCAAAATCTATATAAATTATGACCTTCGGCCTGGGGGATTCGACTGCACGCGCGCGGGCTCCAGTCACTTTCACTGTCGAATTTCTTCTTTTAACAGCCTCGCGGCCACTTTCACTTATCAATTTTCTCTCGCCTCGAATTATCGACCGCGTCTCCTCGAGTCCAAACTTACGTGAGCGATATACATATATTATATATATTCTTCATATTTTTTGTTTTTTTTTCGCTATTGTCGTGACGGTATTTTCCATTTGTTAATTATTCGCAGAAGGAACGTGCCTCGGTGAGTGTTTCGACGATATCGAACGACCCATCGCTCGATCTGAAACGCTGGCGGAGTCCAAAAGCTCACGGCAATCGATACGAAGCGTGGGAGAAGGAAGGCAAGAATGGTTCTCGGATCAAGATGCGGGACGACAAGTGGGAGTTTCCGAGACACAGGCTTAAGGTAAATTTACGAATATTCATTCAAGTGCTACAATGGCATTTTTATGGTACATATCAAAGAATAAATGTAATATACCTTTGTAAATTTATATTTAATTTGGTTTCGTTTTTTTTCTTTAAATTACCACAAAAAAATTATTTCAAATTTAAGTAAAAATTTATGTTACCGTATAATTTATACTTGTATATAATATATAGTATAAATCATTATAACTATAAACGATGTAATTAAAGTTTGCTCTGTGTAAGTATGTAGGTCATTCAAAAAGTTCTTGAACTTCGCGACGTTAAACTTGACTATAAAACACTTTCAGAGTATGTAACTTAAAAGTTATAGTAATGCATAAAGTACTTTTCTTTAAGAGATATTTTCGATTGTTAAAAGTAACTTTTTCTTGTTTAATGAGCATGTATTTAAACGAACATCTTTTTTCAAAGTCTTAAATGCGCATCATCTTTTAGTTTGTTTCGTTTCGTTTTTATCTGGGACTTATGATGCAAGATCGGATATTGAGGATGAGACATAATGCAGTGTTTTTTTAGTCGAGTACCTGCCGCTGAATTGCCATTGTTATGGCTCAGTGTGTCGATGCTCATTTCTTATGTGTCTGCGTCATCTTATACCTTTTACGTAAACATGACAAAATTTCGTGGCACAGAATGTATTCATAGACTATTATAATTTTACAAACTCTACATACTTACATCGAAAGAAAAACAGAAAAAGATGGTACTGGATACTGATTCACGTTGATGGAAGTATTATTGAAGTGCTGAAGGAAATTCATTTCGAAATTTTTTTAAGAATATGAAAGTTTTGCATGCATACTTAGCACATTACATTAATACTTTTTATTGTGATTGCAATATGAAATTTACGTGATGTTGTTAAATATTCACTTTTATTGTGTTTGCGTTTGCGCTTTTTCGCGAATACCTGCTTTAACTTTTCTTTTAGTTTGACGTTTGAATCAAATAATAACATTTAAATATATTGAATTTGTAAACTGAATGCATTATTATATTAATATTAGAATGAAGTCTTAAAACTTAGTTGACTATTAGTGTATAGCTGCAGATACATTATTAGATATAGATCAAAGCAAAACAAATTTGATTTTTTTAAAAGGAGGAAGGGATGAACAATATTGTAAATTATTAAATTAATTTTACATTGCGTTATATATATGTGTGTGTTAAATCATTTATAGCTATTTGATTAAAAATGAATAAGTAGAGTTTAGAAGCTGTTCCTCGTTCATATACAAATAATTAATTTTCAAATTTACTATCACTATAGGTATTCAATATTCTTGGCGAAGGCTGCTTTGGGCAAGTGTGGAAATGCGAGGCCCTGGATATAGGCACGACGCCTGGCACGACGATCGTCGCCGTGAAAACACTAAAGGAAAACGCGACGGAACGTGAGAGGCTCGATCTCGCGCAGGAGCTGAAAGTAATGAAGAGTTTGGAACCTCATCCAAATGTCGTGCGTCTCCTCGGCTGCTGTACGGAGCGCGAGCCCATGTTCGTCATCCTCGAGTATGTCAGCGGAGGAAAGTTGCAGAGCTTCCTTCGCGCGTCGAGGGAGGAGCGCAACCAGGGCGGACCGGGCTTGACGTCACGCGATCTCACCAGCTTCGTTTATCAGGTAAGGACTCGCATTTTGCAAAAGATTTCATACACGTTTATTAAAAACTATATGAATTGGAACTTTTTAAAATGCACCACGGGTTACGTTGGAAAAATATTGTTTATTCGTAACTGGATATATTGCGAGCTCTATAGGAGCTATATATAACAAAGTTTTGTTATTCTGAAAAAGGTATTCTTCAATTTCGGTTTGGCCAATTTTATTAAAAAAATAGATATGAAGGAATGTGCATGCGTAAAGGTCATATTGTTTTCGAAAAATGTACCACCATGACTTTATTTTTTTTCCTGCAAAAATCAAATCGTATTCAATCACGTTTGTATGCATTCTTATTTACCGAATATTGGCTGCATCGCAAAAAACTAAATATTGATTCCACACTAGGAGTTTTTAAAATAAAGAACGGTTATAGTGCATGGGATCTATATTTTATAAATAAATTATGAAATTAACGTTGAGGATATTAAGTATTTTTTTTATTGTAAAATTTTTTATTTGCATTTTTTTATTATTTACATTAGTGAAGCTGCTTGTTTAAAACCGAAGAACACGTTAACCAAAGAATCATTGAATTTAAATTTAAAGAAAACTGAAGTTCTTTGATAAAAGACGGGTTGCTAATCTTTAGAAAATGTCATTTCAGGTGGCGAAAGGAATGGAATATCTCGCGTCGAAGGGTATAATCCATAGAGACCTCGCCGCTCGAAATGTCCTTATTGACGAGAATCGTGTCTGCAAAGTCGCCGATTTTGGCTTTGCACGGGACGTCGCGGCTAATCAAATCTACGAGAGGAAGTCCGAAGGTCGATTGCCTATCCGATGGATGGCGCCCGAGAGCTTGTACGATAACATTTTCTCCGTTAAATCCGACATCTGGAGCTTTGGCGTTTTGATCTGGGAGATCGTTACTCTCGGATCAACGCCCTATCCTGGACTTGCAGCCGCAGAGGTAATGTTTCACCAGCTAAATAAAAATTTTGAAATTTCATGTTCGCTTCTGGAAAGTTATATAAGAAAAATGGATAAATTTCGTGTCAATATATTCCATATTACTATATCTTAATTTTTATGCACAATAAAACTTTGTCCTCTGATTAATAATAATACGTTTTAATGAAATCTTCTCTTCACTTGTACATTATTTATTTATTTATTTTATTAAAGTAAATTAAACTCCGTCTTATAATTTGTACAGAAAAATTTCATTCTTAGTATATAAATATAAAATAAAATTTAAATTAAAAAGAAAATTCAGAAATACAATGTTTTCATCATACAATAATTACATAGTTTCATAGATGATGTTGCAGTTTTTTGTAACAAAAATTAATACTGTTTCATTAAATATTAAAATATTGAAGCAGGTTATTAAAATTCCCAGTATGGGTGGCACCAGATGGACAAAACACTCATACTTGGGGTTTAATCACCTACTTCAACTATTGGATAAAAGGTTGAAAGTGCAGAAAACAACCTTAAATTGATTATAATTTTCTATTGAACTTAAATTTGTATATATTAATTTCATTAACTGCAAATAGTGAAAAATTATTGATAGCATTGCATGTAATTTAATCTCAGATTATAAGTAAATTATATTTATTAGTACAACTTGAAATAATTAAAATCAATGCAATACGTATGTCACGTAAGAGAACATGTAATGACCGCATTGAATGTGAGGTTCACAATTCTAACAATAAATAGAATGAAATTAAAACTTTTTATTTCAATTATTTCGAATAAAAGATAATTATATGCACTAGATTCTCATGAGTATATTATACTCATCAAAGAATTGAAAAAAGAAAGCTCATTTGAAAAATCTCGTTTTCATAGGTAATGCGTCGCATCAAGGAAGGCTATCGGCTCGACAGGCCGGAGCACTGCAAGCGCGAGCTCTACAACATAATGTACTATTGCTGGGACAAGGATCCAGCATGCCGTCCCTCGTTCACGGAGCTCGTCAACCTTGCGGAAGGCCTGCTGCTCGACGAGACGGACTACATCGAGCTGGACCGATTCCCGGACCACTCCTACTACAACGTGCTCAATCTCAGCGGCGAAAAATTGTAAATAAGAACTAGGCGTCGACGGCTCTATATCCGTCTTTATCATGTAGGATAGTAATCTGCGTAGAATGTCTACGTTATAGGACCTTAAGAATTTTCATTATGTTATCATACAACGGCAAGAGAGAGAGAAAGGAGTCTTTGAATTGTGTTACTCGGAGTTTCGAATTTCGATATTGTGGACATCTATAAGTTCACGCGATGCGAGAGTATGTTTCATTTATAAGTATAACGTATACCAGATGAAATCTGTCACGGGAAATTCGACAAATACTTTTTATCGAGCAAGACTGGATAGAGGATTGTTAAATTAAACAAATTTAATTGTTAGATTTTATACGATGACTAAAAAAGGAAGCAGACTATGATGCTTGTTTTAAGCGCAGTAAGATATTAATATAGATGATGATAAAATGCAGTTTTTCTATACCAAACGTGTTTATAAAATAGTACTCAAATATTATACGTAGTTGAATATATTTATTGAAATTTTTTGAATTTAATACTTTCAAAAAACAACAAACAATGTCTTCCTATTTATAATTGAAAAACTATATAAGAGATTTTTAAATGATCCGCTAAAGGCGGCTTGCATTCTATCTTTTATCGTTTTGTTAAACTTGAATAATTCAAGCTGTAAATATGTACAATAGAAACCTAATAATGTATAACTTTAGGTTATTTATAGTGCTCTGAACTGAACAGAGTATCTCAGTTGCTTGTGTTAAATTATTATAATAGATTTACTATATGTTAGATTTTAACACTTTTTTATATTATTTTAAAATGTCCGTTTACATAAAATAATTATTATTTTATATTAAATTAAAAGTATTAAATAAATATTTCGATTTATACAGAATTTTGTTATTCTACATTTTATTGCATGTACCCGCGTATGTCTATCTTGTCATTAAATTTTTTTTAGTGTAAATAATTCCATTTTTGCTTCTACTACTTAGTAATGAAATAAAATATTTAATAATTTAAAATGTTTTATGAATATATCTTGCAGTATTAAAATGAAAATTTGAAAATTTATGTCCATTTGAATTAAAACAGAGCTTAATTTTTAGTTACACAGATTCGTAAAGTAAAGAAGTGGTTTGTGGAAATATTACGGTATATTTTAAAATTATTTTCGAAATAGATATTTCACTCTATAGGATTGGAAATTGGTATACACTACACGGATGGAAGGGATTCGCTGTCGTTAGTGTTGTCGCATAATATCTCGCTTCGCTTAGTCGACAAATTCGATTAATATGGAATTAGTCAAACAAGTCGCGTGTTATATGGTGACAAGATATATATATAAGAGAATTTTGAGAAAGTTAAAAATCAATTAAAATATAGATAAATTTAATATAGCTAATGAGTCAAACATTTATGACAATTAATTTTTTTTTATATATCTTTTTTAATGATACAAAATGAACGCATAACTTTTCAAAAGTTAGAATCACAGTGTAATATAGTGTAGATAGAATTTTATAATATAATTCTTTATATTCTTTTTTACTAAAACTCTTTTTTATTTTATGAAATTCATAACTTTATAAAATACTTAGAAGATGTTTTTAATTTTTTGGTTCTAATATCAGCAATTCATTATTTTTAAAATACAGTGTCAGCGCGGAGCGCGCACTGACACTGTCTTAGGCCAATCAAATTTTACATCTTCATTTCAAATCGATCAATCGCAATCACTAAAGGTGACAATCTCTAGTCCATTTCTTTTTTATATAGGATTCATTTAAAATCGACCAATCGCAATCATTAGAGGTGTCAATCTCAAGTCTATCTTTTTTTTTATATAGGATTCAGCAAAATAGGCAAACTGCGTATCGCATTAATTTTAAATCGAAAAATATAGCATAATTTGTATTTCTTATAATAAAATTTGCATTTCAAACACACAAAAAGGCGAGTTTATCCTAAAAAAAATGATGGATTTGTTGTGAAATCATTTTATTAGTGGTTTGATTGGTTGGAGCATAAAAACAAAAGTGGCGTTCGAAGCGCGCTTAGAGATGTGCGGGGGACTCGCGACGATGGCCGTCGCCGAGACCGTCGCAAGCAGACGTTGCCATCAAGGCTGGACTCCTGGCCACATGACCTCTCCAGACGTAAGTTTTATTTTAATATTATCTATAACTTTTACATTTAACGTTTTTGTATAAAGTCAAATCCTGTTAAGTATAAATAGCGTAGAAACGACTATTTTTGATCTTTTAAACGGTTTTTTCGCTATTTCATTGTCAAATATTATTCGTAGAAAAAAATGTTTAAAGTAAAAAAGATGTATTTTTATTAGTTTCAGTAGCTATGTTCGTGGTTTCAGAATTTTAATTCATTTTGTACCCATTATGTTGAAAAATCGTTTTTTTCACATTTTTAAAAGCTCTGACGTTTTTTTAATTTTTATATGTTACTTGTAATTAGACGAACATATGATTAAAAAATCAGTGAGATCCGTAAATTCTTCGGTGAGATAACGCAGGTTACTTGATTACATACATACGTACCAGACATACATATACATCTTGAAAAATGCTTAAAATGAACTCATTTTGTGTGGGAAATGATTTTTATGTTGTACATTTTCGGAATTTGAAGTGCTACAATTTTCGCCCTGACGAAACTATAAGGATCTTCCGAGAAGCGGCAGTGCCTAAAAAGTGTAAGTAATTATTTAGATATTTTGAAATTTTCGGCCACTTATATTTCTATTGTATAGTTATTTACTATAATTGTTTTTTTTATATATTTCTGATAAACTGCAGATAACCGTTTTATAAAAGATATCATTATTTTTCCTTGTAAAACAATACATTCAAAATGTCACGTTATAAGAAATTTTAGATTAAAACTTCAAATATATATAGATCATTGAAACTCTCTATAGTCATCATTATATATAGTTTGTGTTAAGCTATAATTGATAACCTAATCTATTTGTCGATTAAACATTTACGAGGCGGTTTGAAAAATAAGAAATTTTTCGTTAACATAATATACATAAAGGAGAACGTGAAACGAAATGAAAATAAATACTTACGCGATTTTATCAAACGCATGCGCACTCGCGACCTCTGCAGCTCTTATATATGTATATATATTGCTGCATTGAGAGCAGACGACGCATAGAAACGCTATCATAATCCCATTCGCGGCAAACGGCAAGTAGTGTGTAGTGTGTACCTACGTGTACCTATACTAAAGTCGTCTCGTGTACACATTGCTCCTCTCCGCCCACGTATATATCCCATGTCTTGACGGGCCTGCGTAAACAAATAGAGCGCATTTAACGTGTATACACATTACAGAGACGCGTGCGCGGGCGCTCGCCCGGGCGATCCTCTCTTTTACTGTGGTTCAGAGTATTCAGCATAGTTCGATGGCAAACGGCGGCACCGGCGAACTGGCGGTCATGGAGTCTGAGCGAAATAACGTGCCTTACTCGCAAAGCGGTGACAGGGAGCAGGATGAGGTTAGAAAGCATTTTCTTCTTTTTTTATATTTTTCAAGGATAACCGATACGTTCTAGTCTATTATTTTATGTTGAGGAGAAAAGAGCAGCGAATTTTGATTCACGTTTTTTTTCACAACTGTTTATGTAAATTTATATTTTACGTGCGAAATTTTTTGTCATTAATATTATCATACAGAAATGTGATAGTGGGATGGTATAGAGGTGATGGAGTTGTTGCAGTCTTTCAATCAATAATTTTCCCAATTAATATACTCATTTGTTAGTTGAAACCAATGTCTTTAACAAGATTGGCATACGATAACACTAACTAGCAGCAGTTACTAATCTCTTGTATTTTCATTTACAATTAAAAATAATTCTATAAAATGTTTACAACTCATAGAAACTGTTGCAACCATTCACGTATATTCTCCAAGTACCAGGCAAGCAAATAAGAGGAAAGTTAGCGCATGCTTTCAATTATTGGTTGAGAATTCCACAGGAGAAACTTCAGGCTGTTGGAGATATAACACAGATGCTGCATAATTCTAGCCTTTTGTAAGTTTTATTAATTTATTTTATTAGTTTATTAATTATTAGATGGACTAAAAGTCTTTAAATTCAAAATATGTATGTACATAAAATAAAATACAATATATTTAATTAATTTTATTATGAAAGAGAAAAATTTAGAATCTTATATTACTACAGAATAGATGATATCCAAGATAATTCCATACTTCGCAGAGGAATTCCAGTAGCTCATTCTATTTATGGAATTGCTAGTACAATAAATGCTGCTAATTATGTATTGTTTATATCTTTGGAAAAAGTCATTTCTTTGAATCATCCAGAGGTATGCATACTATAAAATTTACTTCCGACTTAATTAATTTTATATTTTTAATATTTTTATATTGAAATATAATTAATGGGAAAATTATTTTTTGATTCAGGCTACTCAAGTGTACACAGAGCAACTCTTAGAGCTTCACAGAGGTCAGGGTATGGAAATTTACTGGAGAGATAATTTTATATGTCCTTCGGAGGCTGAATATAGAACTATGACTATTCGCAGTAAGTATTGAAACTGAGTTCTCTAATAAATTAAATATGCTTCTTATTATTAATTTATTTATTTTGTTCCAGAAACTGGAGGATTATTTAATTTAGCTGTTCGTTTAATGCAACTTTTTTCCGAATGTAAAGAAGATTTTACACCATTAGCTAGTATTCTTGGATTATATTTCCAGATTAGAGATGATTATTGTAATTTATATTTACAAGAGGTAAATAATTTTAAAGATAGAAATTTCATTATTTAACAATATATGTTTGTTATTAACTAAAAATTATGTCTATTAGTATACAGAAAACAAAAGTTACTGTGAAGATTTATCAGAAGGAAAATTCAGTTTTCCTGTAATGCATGCTATTCAAAGTAATGCTGATGATGGCCAAATACTTAGTATCTTAAGACAAAGAACAAAGAGCGTTGAAGTGAAAAAGTACTGTGTGACTTTACTTGATAAATTTGGTTCCTTTGAATATACAAGAAATATTTTAACAGACCTCGATAGACAAGCTAGAGAAGAAGTTGAGCGATTAGGAGGTAATCCTCATTTGGTAAACGTTCTTGATGAATTACTTACATGGAAATCAGGAAAAAAGAGTGACGAATGATACTCTGATCCAATGATTGTTATAGCAGAAAAACTGTTAAAAAAATACTTATAGGCCATTTGCAAAAATTTGTTCTTCATCAAGGAGATATATTTTTGCTGCTTAAAACTAATAACATTAAAATATATTTATTGGAGTTTTGTGCTACAGTTATCAAAAGTATTTTAAACATATTTAATATGTAAAAATTGTAATTCATCATTTGACATATTACTATGTAGTATGCATGACTTTGGAATTGAAAACATGTACTAATGAAAATTTTGAAAAATGGAAAAAGTATTGTAAATCAATGTTGAGTAATAGATATAATACTGTAATACACTGCCTAAGCTATATATTGTATATAACTTATCTTAAAAAGTTACTTAACATAAAATGTACACTGTTTTTATTGGGATATATATTTATTTAGAATCGAGTAAAAAATTGAGTACATGAATTTTAACAGTTATTCTTGCTCTAATAAAACTTTACAATTAATATATTCATGTAAACATAAAATTTATCAATGATATTGTGCACATATCATTCGTATAAAAGTGATATAAACATCAAAGAAAAATAGATTCAGCTGTTCCATTTTTTAAAATAATGAATAAATATTTATTAAATAAAATTTGATTAACAAATATAATTACGCAACCATTGAAAATGATTTTAAAGTAATAATGTAAATAAATATATTTACGACATTTATTTATTTGCAGACTATAATTTCATAACAATGTATGATTTCATGAAACTTGTTTTCAACTTGAAGTTAAAATATCACGTTACACACTGTACATTTATTTAGAAAACAATGATTTTTTTGTAAATATAAATTCCACTTTGTAAGTAAATTATTATCAATTTTCACATGTTTTTGTAAGTTTTTGTAAATTTTTTAAATTAATGTACTGAAAGTTGATGATAATTTATGCGATTTATTTTTTATGTAATTTTTGCCAAACTTCCAACAGTTTTGTATTGTAAACATAATAAAGATTTTAGCAAACTGAAGTAATGTACTATTTTTTGTCCAAATTATATGAATTATAAATGGTTTCCACTTTCGAATATACCACGCTACGGCGGTTTTCTAGCTAAAGAATTTTTTATGCTAGGTATTTTTGTCGTAATAAAAGCTTTCATAAACAATCAAGATTATTTAAAGTAAAATGTTTGAGAAAATATTGATAAAATTTTCAATACTTGTTATAAGAGTTTAAAATCGAAAAATATAGTAAGCAAAGGTACGAAAATTCTGAATTTTGTTTTTATGTTGACAACTTTCATTTTGAAACTAATTATTACACCTGACATAGAATATTCTTAATTGCGTAGCAAAAAATAAAGTGCTTTTAATTGTTTAGCTAAAGTAGAATCTTCTTTTACTAGACAATTTATAAATTTATAATTAAAAAAGGATTTTAAGACTACCGAGTTAAGATTTTAACACCAAAGAGATCCGATATCCATACGGCCGTAACTATGCAAGTCTCTCCAATAGAATAATAAACATTTTTACAAAAAATTCAATGTTATTAAAAAATAACAATTGAAATCGAATATACAAATTTGTTGTTGAAATATTTAATATGTGCATTATTTATTACTCGCCCTTCCCTTCACCATAAACATAAATTAGAAGCTAATTATAGATAAGAAAAAGTACATATATATTTACTGTAAATATTTAAAATTTTCATACATTTCTGATATAAAATAAAATTATTCACGAATAACAAATGTATAAAACAATTTGCAATCAAGGATAGTTTTAATATGGATTTACATCATTAATTTATGTAAATAAATAATCTGTATCAGAGCTAAAGATTTATTTACAAAATTATACATTATCAATATATTTGTAATTTAATAAATGTATCTGCATAAATACTTATAATATATTTAATAATATCTTTCATATCATAATAATATTTTTTCATTTAATAAGTTTCGTAGTATACAAAAACGTAATATTACTTACAATAATATATATTTTACTTCTAATTATTTTACAAATTCATATTTATAAAACAAACGTTTTGATAAATAAATTTGTAAAATTTAACTTATAAAATAGCAAAGTTTAATGCCTATGATCACTTTGCATTCGTTATACATGGCTTTCAAAACGTCCTTTGCAAACAGTTAGAAACAAATAACTTTTGGCACACTTCGTAGGTGAATATTCTCAGTTGTAAGAATCCATGGATGGTGCAAGAACATCATTTTCTGTACAAAAGACAAATAATATTTAATTATTAGCGGATAAAATCGTTTATCAAATACAAAAGCAATACAAAGTTTAATATTAATAAAGTTCGCAATACATTAGATAAAATATTTTATTTTTATTCTAAGCAGAGTGGATCGAAAAGCTATTGTTTTGGCAGAATTCCAATGCCTTACGTGATATTTGCTACTTCCTACATTGTTTTTTCGATTATAAAAGCAGATAAAAGTTGTAAACTTTGAACATTATATTTACTTATGTATTTCTCAACTGCACTTAAAAAGTTTTCAATTTTATGTGGGTTCGTTCGAAGCTACCCTCGAAGGGTACAGATAAGGATTGATGGATTTTATACAGAACCATTAGAAAATTTTATTATTTGTTTTCACACAAGCGAATGAGAGTTTTTATTGATCTCTGATGATGCAAGAGAACACAAACCTTCTCATTACGTAGATCAAGAATGCAATTCAACTTTACGTTCAAAGCTTCAAGAAAACGTACGATAGCATTTCAATTTTGTTATATATTTATCGAGTAAAATGCATAGCAGTATTTACCAGACATTATACAAAAGACTAGAAATATAAATAATAAATTGAAATTTAAAAACTATAATTTCGAACAATAATTTTCCTTGTCAATTAATTGGAAAACTAGAAAATTACATGTTTATAACGAGGCCCATATATGAATTGATCGAAGCCAATCGCGCAACGCATCGTTAATATACAATGAGTGCGGTAGGCGTGGCGCGGGGGGATGACACGTAACGCGTTGCGTGCGGGATACTATAGGGTGGAATGAAAAACATAATGAGGCAGCGCTAGCTATGAATACAAACGACCTGTTTTTAGGAGACCGTGGCGATCTGACAGGTCGGCTGGGGCTCAGGTTCGCTGTCCTCGTCGGTCTCGCTGGCCCAGGAGGGCCGTCGCTCTCGTCACATGTCCCGGGTTCCCGGGTCACATTCACCCCCGTAGCCCATCAGCATCGTTGGTGGCCGGCTCGAAGGCACGTAATCGTCCAGTACTTCCGTCACCTGTGTATCAGTACCGTGTGCTCGGTGAGTGAGTGACTGCACGCGTTGCCTTGTTCAATATTCTTTCTTTTTCAATGAATTCTGTTTTTTTCTTTCATTATATACGCGAACAGAGGATTGATAGAATTTGAAAAATAATTAGTGCGGGAATTCAGAAAACTGAAACTTTACTCGTTCAATTATATTCGTTCAATCCTGTCGCCACTATATATGTCATTGGAAATAATTAATTAAATTTATCTCGATTTTTACGATTGTGTACGTAGAGAGAACGTAATTGAATTTCATTTAATTTTATATATATATACGCAATATTTGAAAGATTGCAAAAATTATTGAAAAATCATATTCATCTGTGTTTGTTGTTATTCGTGATATTGATTGTATTGAAAGTTATGCCATATACAAAATGTTCTGTATTAACTTTTTTTTATTTTAACAGGAATTTCATATTAATGTGTAATCATAACATTATTATCTACTAATTGATAAATAAAGGGTATATAATATGTATAGCCCTAGGGCTTAATGAATTCCATTTAACATTTAAATTAATTAATCAATTATTCCTGTAATGAAATATAATAATATCAATAATTGTTATATTAGGGAATCTTATTTTATATTCAGATAACACCTTATGATTTGTATACAAGTATACTTAATTTCTTTTATAGAATTATGAACCTCATTAATACAATTTATTTAAGAAATGTTTATATATATATATATATATATTGTCACGGAGGCTTCCATCGACGTTTAGACAACGTACAAAAACGAGAAATTGTCAACTCGGCAAAAGAACAACTCTTATAGCTCGCAATGCACTCGACATGGCATTGCAACGCTAACTCAGCGGTTAAGCGCGAGATTACAAACTGCGAGTCCGTCGGTTTGCGTCTATCTCGTCTTATCCTTTTTCTTGCTTTATTCTTTAATTCTCACGTACGTAACAATACATAAACATGCTAATTAGCAGAAAATTTTGCCTTAATTACACTGAACATTTGACGTAGTTTTGGTATTAATTATATAAATTATAATTAGATATAATTTTATATAGCTATAATAGAAATTCTAATATTAGTTGAAAATAAAATGAAACAAAATTATGTCCTTGAAAAATTAACTTTAATGCTCTTTGAAAATGTTGGAAGATTTAAAATCGTTTTACAGGCGCTGACGTTTAGATTTACTTTGATTACTCAACGTAGTGTCTGCGACATATTAATACAAGCTTTTGCTTTTATAATTCATAATATATCGTATGAATCATGCATAAACGAGAATTATCTATTATGCGAAGAATAATTAAATACGTGAAAGCAACATTTGTCGCTTTTTAAAGCTTTAAATAACGGAAATACCTTATAATTAATTTTAATGAATTATACAGCATAAAGAGTACTTTAATAATGATCTGTTTTTAAATATTCGTAGTTGTTGCACTATATGAAAGCATGGACAAAGTGCACAAAGTGCAAAAAGGGTTTCGAAAATAAAAGCACATTATTTATTTTCAGCGTAAGAGTGTTTAGATTATATTTTGAAATATTTATAAAAGTTCTTCTATTTATGAAAATTCCCAGAAAATGATATCCCTCAATCATCTTTGATAGCTCAAGAGGTTTCGTCATCTTATACATTGCAAAATATAAGAAGAAACATTCCAATGACCTTGATTTATAATAAGAGAAGCTTATACATATATAAGTATATATACTATCAGATTTTTGGTTCAAAAACAGTTCTTATATATTATTTTTCAAACTTTCTGCAATCGCGAGGCTTATGCTACTGTCCCTAATGCAACTGAAACGACTTCAAAAGAATCCTAGGAAAAAGCAGGTTCAGAGAGAGAGAGAGAGAGAGAGAGAGAGAGAGAGAGAGAGAGAGAGAGAGAGAGAGAGAGAGAGAGAGAGAGAG
>JAWWEQ010000045.1:28894442-28964360 GCA_035583055.1 Torymus tubicola | reverse complement strand
AAGTGCCTATTTTATGGCCAAGTCTAAAATAAATAGTCAGTTATTGGGTAAAAAATGTTTTGGATTTCCACCAGGGAAAGCGTAAAATTTTTAGAATGTACAAATACGTATAATTTTGTTCTTTTTTAAATAGTCAATTTTCCTATTCTAAAAGATTCTTTTATCTAAAATTCTAACAGATTATGAGGTAAATTCTAAGAGATGTAGGTCTAGATATATATCACACTGCGCTTAATACTACTAAAAAATTTATTTCATACAAATTTAATTTACTTATATTTCATTTTAATAAATTGTGAATATAACTCGGTTCTGTTTCTAAATTACTGTTTTTACAGACACTGTTTTTCGATTGCGTATAATTTTTTGAGTAATAAATTAAAACATCCATTTTTTAACTTAAACACAATTTCGATAGTTGCACTGGTTTCGCTTACTAAATCGACCTTTGAAAATCATTTGCACTGTAAAAACCAAAAGTTTGCAACAAACCGCACGTGTTAATTTCCGAACTGCGCTAAACCTATTTTCTTTTTCTCACAGTATTACAACGATTTGTACTTAATATTCACACGCGGACAGTAAATAAAACGTATATATTCTTACCTGTTAGCTTATGTAACAGTGATTCCTTGTAAAGTAGAAAATTGTACCGCAGCGATGCCAGCTGTGCGCGCTTCCCGAACCAGAGAAACCTAAGCTAGCCTGAAAATCTCGGAGTTGTACTGCGCCGTCGATCGTGGTCGAACGAATGATGCCTCTCTCGTCAACGTCTGCTTGGGCCCTTGAGTTTTCATCCCCACCATTAGTATAGATATAGAGAGGGATGAAAGGCTGCCTTTCACACAGACATGCCTTTCCTTGCTCTCAAATATCTTAAAATTACAGTCGATTATACGACTATCGTTGTGTCGGGCACTAAGTGCTACATTATACCAAAATTTTAGAAGACGGTCCAGTGAGAAATCCGGCTTATCCCCGCCTTTCTATATTTCATTTAACTCATAATGTTTAAGTATTTGGCTGTGACGAATGCCTACTAACAGGTAAAATAAAGAGAGTGGGGCCTGTTTTCCACCTTATGTCCTCAATCGATTGTTTCAATATATTTATAAATGTTAGAGTTCTAGATAGAAATAAATAAGACGCAAATGAAAATAATTGGACTGTCTTTATTAAAAACTTCAAGGAACATGTTTTAACTGTTTCTTATGGTCAAAGACTGACTGAGTGTGCATCAGGGTGTCCCTTTCTTGAGCGCTATGCTTTCAATGTATCTACCCTGTAGTTTGAGAGTCCTTGAAATTTTGAGACTGGTCATTTTACCAAGGCTGATTTTCACCCATAGCACGTAAGCTCTTGTATGGTAAATAAACCAAACAACCCTCAGCCATCCACGCGTTGAAAAATGTAAAAAAAAACTTAATAGTACGGAGGCTGAAATTTTTCGTATAGTTTATTCATAACATAAAACAATGAAAAATCATTTTCAGCTGTACAAATTCAGGTGGAAAGTGCTTCAGCTGCGCGTATAAACGTTTTGAAAAATATAAAAAAAATTAATATAAATGAAATTAATTTATTTTAGTGATAGTATAGAAAGTTTAGGTTGTAAAAATATGCTTCAACTAAGCCTCCGTCGGGGGAATAGTCTTTAGTTGAGGCCATTAGCCTTTATTCGGATGGGTAGCAGGCCGTGCGTTCCCGAGAATTTCACCGCTTAGCTGAAGAAATTTCCCATTCACGTAAGCCAGCTGATTGTTGTTTTTACTAATAGTATGTATATATACCGGCAATTTTGTAAATTTTGAGTTTTAATAGATTAAAAAAGTGAAGGTTATGTCGATAACTCGTCAATAAAGGCCGTTCAAAAGAATATAATATGTTTGATGTATATGTTCTAATTTTGCCATGAAAGGCGATAATGCTGAGCCATCAATATTTTTTTTAGGTAATTGAAGCACTTCCTCGTCATTTAAAATTTTATAATTTTTTAAAAAACTTTTTAAACGTTATTCATTTATTTATTATCTCTCCCGTGATAGCATGAAACGTCGGTAACGCTGCACTCAAATTTCGATCCAAACTTTCATATAATTTAGTTATATTTACACACGGATAGAATTTTCCGGTAAAAATTACCGTGTATTTTACGGCAATCGTGGATCATATCTAACTCCAATAATTTTTACCGTGAATCACGGTAATTTTTACTGTGTATCACAGTAATTTTTATCGTGACGTTATAGTAAAAATTACCGTGATTCACGGTAAAAATTATTGGAGTTAGATATGATCCACGATTACCATGAAGTTCACGGTAATTTTTACTGGAAAATTCTATTCGTGCATATTTCTGCCAATTTCCAATGCCATCATGCATACAAATTTTTAATTGTTCTTTTACTTGATGTATGTTACCAAACATTATTATAGCTACATCTATATCTGAACCTCGAATGGTTATGTGAGAATCAAAATTTATCTTGGATATATAATGAATTATCTTGGAATCAACTCTTCGTGTGCTGAGCATGATAACTATCGATCTTCAATTTTAATAACATGATCATCAATTATTTTATATTTATAGCATTTATCAAACTTGATGTAGAGTACTTTTTGCTTTATGATAGGCACCATATAATCATTCGAGCAGTCATCAATTAAGATGATGAATATCAATATAGAAAAAATCATAACACCCAGACTTCTATTATCAAACTTTTTGGTAAGCGACTGAAAAAACAAAGGTTACGGTTATGACGTTTTTGGACTTATTGATAGCATTTAATTATTAATATCTAACCGTTCCTATTGATACAAAAACGAAGTAAGCGTTCGACTTTTCGATATCGAGGTAGGAGGGGGGGGGGAGTAAATGTTTGAACAACTCACTTCAAAATTGAAGTCAACTATAGATGCGTTCTTCATTCCGACATAAGCTATTATCTAGATTGTGTAAAATTTCAACATTCTGTGTTAGGAAAATCATCTTTTCGAATGTAACAATCCAGCTACTGTCCAAAGCATCGAAGTATCAAAGTTCTTAAACGCTTAAATCGATTTTACCTTTGGTACGAAATAATTTTTATATCATTTTTGCATCATTTTATACACGTAATTGAAGCATTTTTCACCGGAATTAATACAGCTGAGATGATTTTGTATAATTTAATGATATAAATAAACTATACAAAAAATACCAGCTTTGGTACTATTAATTTTTTTTATATATATTTTCAGCGCGTTTATACGTGGAGCTGGATCATTTTCCACCAGGATTAACTTATGTGATTTTTTTTAATTTTATGTTATAAATAAACTACAGAAAAAATGTTCTATAAATTTGTGTACGACAGCTAAAAATTATTTGGTTTATTTACTGCACAAGAACTGTCATATGGGTGGAAATTAGCCTTGGTCATACTATTGGTCACCAAAATGTGCCGCATGCTTCCGGACTACTATAAACCTTTGGAATGTCAACGCTTGTTGATTATACTCGATTGTACAGCAATTACCACAAGTATTTGGGTTTGGAAAGCACACACGCGCGTGCGCAAGCACATAACATATTACCTTATACATATATATTCTAACAATATTATAAAAAACCATTGAAATCTGATAGTCAACTGAGTAAATTTATTGCAAAAGTTATTAATTTTATATCGTTTTATATAGTACAGAACGGAAAGAGTGTGGCCCATAAATGAACAAATTCTCCCGCGCTCCTTGATGAAAATATTTTTAAACGAAAATTATCTATATAGGCATTATCTATATTAACTATATATTAAAATTGTATTAACAATGACAAAAATATATTTTAATAGTTTTTATTAAAATAGAAAAACAATGTTTGTATCATAAATTTGCATACAATGTAGAAGAATTAATGAAATTAGAAAACTGCAATGATTGCAAAAAGAACGCAATGACTTTTTGCAAAAATTATGCATATTAATATATACCATAAAATAATAACGTTTATAATATATTTAAAGTACTTGCTTTTAATATTTTTATTTAATGCAACAATTCATAGCAATTTATGAAAATGCATTATAATCAAAATTTCTCTCAAATTGTACACAAAATTTCATAAAAAAGAGATACTAGTATAAAAGTTTTCGTGCAATTTTTACAGGCACATTTAAATTATGTAAGTTTTTAAAATATAAATTCTTACATATTAAAGTAACGAAAACTTATATCTTATATTTGTAAAAGATATAATCGTAATGTTTAACTAATGTAAAAGAAATTTTTTATCGTTAAAAATTATATTCTTTAAAATATATCATAGACTCAATTTATGGTATATTTACAATAAATTGTAAATAGTCTTTTACTTATTTACTTGTAAATAACGTATTAATACAACTCCAGTAGAATATACTTTCTATATAAAGTATAATAATGTTTCCAGTCGTGTGCTCGGTAGCTGTTTCACAGCTTGTGAAACGAAAAATGCCAGTTTGTGCGCAAACTGACAGGGTGCCGGTACTCTAACAGCACCAGTAAAATTAAAATACATGTGGCACAACTTATAAGTTACTTGTTGCATAACATCGGTAGACAGGCCCGTACTGTCGTAAATAATATTGTAAGACGTTGGGGATACTGTTCCCTCGCGTACCGACTGAGATACTAAGAAAAAATCATATTTTAATGGGTCCGTTATCACATCATCCACTACTGTGCCCGGTTCTGGATTTTTTCTTTGATTAAAGAGCCTTGTGTTAATGCGCTTGGTAACAATCATAAAAGTTAGCCTCAACTTCTGATTTTCTGCTTTAAAATACTTATCGAGAGTTTGTACAACTCGTTTTAGTTCATAATTATATACGAACGGAATTTGACCATCTCCGACGCCATCGCGATAAATAATTATAGCATCTGGTAATCTGCGATTTTTGTCTTTATATGCTTTACATGCAAACGTTAATTTTAACGCTAAATCATTGGATAGCTCCTCGCCCGATGTATGGCTAGTAACAGTGCTGTAGTAAACACCGTGAGTTGGATCTATAGATGCCACCATAGCTCCTGTAAAATAAATATTGTACGTGTTATAATATCTTTTGCGTAACTCAATCAATTAATTAAAAATAGGGTTGATAAAACTTAAACTTACCATAATCAGATCCTGGTTTGGTTTTATCGTGACAAACGTCAAAGCCAACAGACATTATGTTTAAACGAGAAGCCTGAGCTACATTTACAGACCACGGCACGCAACCGATTTTGCAGCCCATTTGCATAGCTACTTTACTGGTTACTGCGTTAAGCATACTCGGAGACTTTTGGGTTAAGGTCCTCGCTAACACCACTTGATTGGGAATAGGCCTGTCGACGCAAACTTTTTTTTTAATTGCAGAGTATTTAAGGCCATTATTATTGAGCAGAATGCACATAATCAGTTGATAATTGTCCAGTTTTTGTAACTTTTCGAGGGCATCAACCAAGAGATCAGCTCGATCTTCAGTTATATATTGTACCTTAGGTTGTGCCATTGGAAATGACATTTTTTTTGCAGACATTATCATTGTTTTAACGAAGATCTGCAAATAAAAATTTTTCATTAGTATTATCAGTAAAGCTACAATTTACTATAAATTATAGAGTTCGTGAAACTTTGTAATGTACATGTACAATACTAAGACATATTTTATATGGGGTTTCTTGGTGGAATATGAAATTACAGAATCCTACTTTTTAAAAATTAAAAATATTAAAATCTGATTATACCTCTGCGCTATCTCTAACAGCATTTGGTACAACTATAGCCCACTTGCTTAATGGCAACCCTTTATAGAATGCTTTTGCTTGCATCTCGAAATTCCAGTCACAATTTTTCGGTCTTATTAATTGGTTTTGTCCAGTGTATATCTCTTGCGTTGGTAAGATACGTCCTTTTACTTCGACGAGTCGGTTGTTGAGCTGGAAGTCCCATTTTTTAAATTCATTAACAACATTTGGGGTTGACAGTAATCTATTGTTGAAGTTCATTAGTTTCATAATCCTGGTCTCAGGAGACAGCTTAGTATGAGTGGCTAACGCTTTCATAAGTCTGAAGTTGAGTCGCATTTTGTCAGTTAAACCTAGAATGTTATTTTTTCTATTGTAGTAAGAATCAATAATATCGAGGAAAATTATATATAAAAAATACTTACCGGTGGGACGGCACAATTCTGGAATTAAGTACGCCAATTCGCTTAGGCCAGCTCTACGTTGTCGTTGAGACATTTTTGATATTAGAAGAGGCTGTTTCATATCTCGTATGCGTATCTGGTATTTTTCATTATAATAAGCAGCAAAGCTGACAGGTTCCTTATTTCTTTCAAATGTTGTATTTGGATTTGCACTCCAATCTATATCATCTACTCGATAAGTTTGATTGTTATATGTTGTAAGAACAATTATACCAAGTATTTGGCTTTCAAAAGCTCTCTAAAATTTCAATTTAAATTATGAAAAATTTTAAATAGATTTGTTTTAAATAAATTATAAGTTATTATATTTACTTTGAAACCCTCGTAGTCTCGATTATCCTTCCAACATTCTTGCATGATATCATACACAGTATCAAGTCTCATTACTTTATGTGAGACTTCTGCACACATCAATATTCCTTTATCGTGTTGCCTAATGGATGTGACATATCCAGGCCACAGTTCTAATCTAAAGTCTTTTACTACACTCTGCACAAATATAATTTATTTAAAATATTGATCAACTTTCTAGTTTGTAATTGATAAACTATAATAAATACTATATTGAATAATTATTATTAGACCAGTAAACAAATTTTATAACAAATACCTTTGCAGCTACATCAAAATAATTTCTACCCACTAGTTGAAGATCCAAATGTTCCAAACATTTTCTAACTAAAATATTAAACAGCTGAAGATAATGATGATCCCCTCTGGCCAAATCGCCAGTAAGTTTAATAGTGATTTTCATAGGCGTTCTATCATCTCTCATTGTCTGTAATTCCATTTTATCCTGAAAATATTTTAATGAAAATTAAAGTATAATAAAGTTTTTATAATCTATGTACAAACTAATGCTGTAATCATATTTAAAAGGTTGTTCAAACATATATGAAATTATAGGTTCCGCGGTGTACGTGTATATTATGGCTATTTCACGTCAACTGTGACGTGAAACAGGTAAAAATTCTAAAATTGCTGAAAATTTATTTACTAGTTCCAAATTAGCGTCAAAATACAAATCGAAAATTTTAGAGTAAAATATGCAACCGTTTAAAAGTTAAAATTAAAAAAATTGAAAATTTTACTTATTTAAACTATGATCCTTTTTGGGTGAAATCAACTTGATCGCACAGACATTTTTTACAATTTAAATATTGTATTTCAAAATATTGATATCAAAAATTTTCATTAATGAAAAAATAATTTTTATGATTTCTTGACTGAATTTATACATTTGTCTCCATATAATGTTTTATACAAAAAATAATAAAGATTACAAAACTTTCAAAATACTTAAAATTTTCAATTTCTCAAAAAAAAATTTAACTTTTATACTGTAGTATATTTGGCTCTAAAATTTTAGATTAGTATTTTAAACGTGTTAAAAATATATTACATTAGGCAACTAAGGTAGAAAATTTAGTCTATAAACTACTATATACAATATTTTTTAAATAGTTGCAAGTTCCATGAATAATACCATAAATTTTCAAGTATTGAAAATACTCACACTTGGGAGACGATTAGCACAAAATAGCATCGTTCCGTCGAACAAATATGATCCCAAAACTCTTTCATGAACTTTCAGTAGAGCTTTTTTAACAAATGTTCGCTCTTCTTCAGGTGCAATATCTACTCTGTACTGATACAGGCACCAATCGGTTTTTCGAAGCACTTCGAAATAATTACTCTGAAGTATCACTTCTCTTCCCAAGGTTCCTGAAAACATTAAAATTATCAGCCATGTAAAAAGAAAATTTCAACTAAGACTTACATCCTTATTGTAAGGTGCAGTTGAGCGATCTTCTATACTCATGTTCAACTTATATGCATGCAATACTTTTGTCTATTCAGTTGCCCCTTAGTGCTGAATATTTGGCGCTAACCGAAAATTCATATATTCTTCTTAGCAAAACGAAATGATTTAAAGATTCAACAAGATACTATCAGCCTTTTCAGAAAAAATCGTAATAATTGTAAATAACTACCATGTTTCGTTGCACATGTTTGAGGCCTAGTTGTAATTTCGTCTTCCATCCTTCTTCCAGGTCTCTCCTCTTTTTGTGCGGATGCATGTTCTCCAGCCGCTTGTTCTGCGGGTGGCTGCTGTGCAGCCGCCTGTGTCGCGGGAGGTTGCCGTTCAAGCGATAATTGGGATAACGCTTGCTCAACGGGTTGAACTTGTTGAGCTGACACGCTTTGGCCGGCTGCGTTACCCCAAGCTGATTTATGCTGAGGCTGTTGTTGCGCAGGTTGTGCTTGTTGCACAGGCGCGCTTTGTCCAGCTGGATTACCCCAAGCTGATTTTTGCTGAGGCTGTTGTTGCGTAGGTTGTGCTTGTTGCACAGGCACACTTTGTCCAGCTGGATTACCCCAACCTGATTTTTGCTGAGGCTGTTGTTGCGCAGGTTGTGCTTGTTGCACAGGCGCACTTTGTCCAGCTGGATTACCCCAACCTGATTTTTGCTGAGGCTGTTGTTGCGCAGGTTGTGCTTGTTGCACAGGCGCACTTTGTCCAGCTGGATTACCCCAAGCTGATTTTTGCTGAGGCGGTTGTTGCGCAGGTTGTGCTTGTTGCACAGGTGCACTTTGTCCAACTGGATTACCCCAAGCTGATCTTTGTTGAGGCTGTTGTTGCGCAGGTTGTGCTTGTTGCACCGGTGCACTTTGTCCAACTGGGTTGCCCCAAGCTGATCTCTGCTGAGGCTGTTTTTGCGCTGGCGAATTTTTGCCAGCTGCGTTACCCCAAGCCGATCTTTGCTGTGGCTGTTGCCGGGCAGGCGAATTTTGTGCACCTACGGTGGTCCATCCCGAATCATCGTCTGTAGATTGTTCTTGCGCAGGCGAATTTTGTCCGGCTACGTTAGGCCAAGCTGCTCGTTCTTGAGGCAGTCTTTGGGTAGATCCAGCTACGTTGGACCAAGCTGCCTGAGCTTGTGGTGCTTCAGTCTGACGAGCCACTCTTTGCTGAGGCTGCTGTTGGGCAGGCGAATTTCGTGGAGCTCCATTAGATTGAGGAGCTCTTTGTTGAGACTGTTGTTGGGAACCTTGGGCTCCTCCCTGTTGCTCAGAGGTCTTCTTATTTCTGTTCTTTTTCCCCATTGTTTTTTAAGCTGAAAATTTTTAAATTCATTTTTTATTTTTCCATTATTTTTGTTTTGGAGCGATTCGTTCCTCAGTTGGTTAAGGTACATGTCTTATCTAGTGGAAATTCGGGGCGGGTTTTTCCCTTGCCTACAGGTCTAAGCATGGGCGAATGCAAAACAGTGGTAGGAAATGTATGTAACATAACAAAGTAGCCAACTGGTCTCTGAAATACAGGAGCTTCTCCGGGGAGACTACACTGGAAAGTAGACTCGATGTCCTCTCGGAGGTTGGGTAGAGAGGGTCGGCTTCAAGGGCTCAGTGGGTGATGGAAATCCGTGCTTACTGAAGAAGTTTCCCAGGGAAAGAATAAATAAAAGAAAAGGATGCAGTTGTTGGGCGAAAGAAGACTGCATGTGGAAAAACTGTCTCACTTTTCTTTAATTCAAATATTTTTTTAATTTTCTATTTTTATCACATTTGAGTATATATTATTTTATCTGAGTTATTTTTAGCACTAATAAAAGTTTCCATAAATAGAAAAAAATTATTAAAATTATCAATATCCAGGGTAAAAAAGTTTATATATTACAATAATCATATTTGTTTATACGTTGAAGTTGAGCTTGAATATTTTCATACAAATTATTATCAATATGATCATGCAGTGATTTTATAAAAGTAGTACCCATTTGCATTTCGAATAACGACACAAACCCACAAAAGACGCTGTAAAAAATTTTATAATTATTAAAATTTTGTATTTTTTGTTCGTAAACGTATATAACGTTTTGTTCTTGATTAAATGTACTTTCTTTCTTAAAATAAAAATTTGTTAATTATTTTTCAAAATAGACATCCTCCTACTCCCAAATTTCTTTTACCTAAAATTCTAACATATGTTTTGATTCACATGTATTTTTAGTCATAACATACAAGAATATATTAGGTATATAACACACCACCTTTTTTCTGTTAGAGCGTCTGTACATTTAACATAATTTTCTTATTTTCTTGAATTTCTTTTTAGAAAAATTTAATTTAATTATATTTTATTTTAATAAATTACGTATATAACTCTATTATCTTTCTAAATAACTGCTCTTATAAACACGTTCGGTATAATTTTTCGAGTAGCAAATTAAAACATCCATTTTGAAGCTTAAACACAATTTCGACAGTTGTATACTGGTCGCGTCGAATCATCAAAATGCAATAAAATAAATTAAATAAACGAACGATTATTTCGATTACTGAATCGACCTTTGAAAATCACTTGCACTGTAAAAACCAAAAGTTTGCAACAAACCGCACTTGTTAATTTCCAAACTAATACGCTAAACCTATTTTCTTTTTTCCGCTCTATTACAATGGTTTGCACTTAAGATTTACACGCCCACAGTAAATAAAACGTATAAATCCTCACCTGTTAGCTTATTTAGCAGAAATATCTTTTGATATTGGAAATTGCAGCGCAGCGATACCAGCGTTGCGCACCTATCGAACCGAAGAAACCTAAGCGAGCCTGAAAATCCCGGAATGGTACAGCACCGTCGATCGTTATCGATGAACTGATGCCGAGATTAATTTAACAGTCCCTACGAGGCTTAGCCGCCGCGGGTCGCCTCTCCCCTAAACGCTCTCTCTGGTCAATTATGTTATCACCCCCACCTCTTGCGCAAATACGAAGTAGGGAAGAAAAATAGGCACGGACATCCCTGTCCCCGCTCTCGTATATTTTCAAATTACAGTCCGTTATATGATTATTTTTATATGAAATAACGAATCCCTCGTATCAACGCCTTCTTATATTTCATTTAGCTTATAATGTTTAAGTATTTGAGTGTAACGGATACCTCTACTAACGCGTAAAATAAAGAGTGGGGCCAGTTTTCTACCTTATGTCCTCAAACGATTGTTTGAATATATTCGTAAACAAAAGAAATGATTTAAATTTGATAGTCACTGAATAAATTTATTTGCAAAATCTATTAAAGAGACCGAGTGGATAAAACTGTAAAACAATGATTTCAATTAGCTTAAAATTTCGAAAGGCTGACTCAAGAAGTTGAATATTTTCAAATACGTACGCAACTAAACGTACAAATTAAATTTCGGTTTAATCACATAATAAAATTTTCTCATCCACAACAAAAGCAGTACGCTTTCTTAATGTCATTTTGATTAGTTTCGATCTGCGGCAGTTTATAAGTATATAAAAGCATTTAAATGTCAGGCATTCAAGAGCTATAGTGAATTCAGTTAAAACTTTAGCGTATGGTAATTACGTCTTATGTCGAATTAGAATTATATATCTACTTATAATTTCGATTTGGTTGATTTAATTATAAAGATGTTTATGATTATTCAACAACATGATTGAAATAATCTAAATGAATATTTTATTTATGCATTTAATAGAATAATGGTAAATATATTTCCGAAAAAAATCGTAAAATTTCGTCCATCATCATAAAAATATGGGATAATTATTACAAGAATGACGTGTCGTCCTCCATAGGTATAAAATGAAATTTTTCTTTAGAAAATCTATAGACTAAAACCTTATGTTTAAATGACATATTGTGAATGATTCTAAATTATTTTTAATGAATAAGTTAGTTATTCAAATGTAATTTACGTGACTTGAACAACAACAAAAAATTTGCATCATTTCATATTTGCTATAGTAATATCTGACAAAGCAATTATTACTAACAACGAACACTTAAAATTAAACTTTGGTATTTTGAGGCGACACTTCGGTGACACACATGCCGTACACTTAATTAAGTATAAATGGTCGAAAAAACAATCCTCATAAATGTCAGAGATAAGATTTTCCCATGAAGTTCCCGGTAGTTTTACGACAGCAAAACAGCTGGACATTCATGGCACCTACATGTGCCATCCGTATACTTATACATAGGGTATTTCCCCAAGTGAACTTTTTAGACCTGTGCTGAGGATTATTCAAGGGTATAGACGAGGCTGAAACTTTCCCTTTATGGCTTTCGGTTTACGACTAAGCTTAGGCCTGCAAAATTCTGTCCAAGCGGACGAAACAACAGTTATGGGTATTTGAGTACAACGTCTAGGAGAAAGTCGTAAATTAAAACCCTTTGGATACGATAGAACGATGGATTTTTTTCTAAAGCTGTTTAAAAGTACTAGCGCATGAAGTGGTAAATAATAAATAAAAATAAAATAAGTAAATAAAATAGAATTTTTTCAAACAATAAGAAAAAAACAACGAGTTTTACTGGAGGTGATGTACTGTACAATGTATATAAAAATATTTACAGTACTTTAAAAATATTTAAAAAATCGAATTTTTAAATTCAAATGACAATAAATTTCTTCTACTAAAAATTTTATTGGGGTTAAAAAGCAATAAATATATTTTAATTGATAATAATGAATGTTGCAATTAAATTAATCCACTTCATATTCTTTTATCATATATATATCTTATTTCCTTATACGTTACAGCATTTATTTACAGAGTAGGATCGACGACATACAGTATTATCTTTTTATTGTTACTTAATGTAGTGCAATCAGTATTAATCTTTCGTTAATCAATAATAATGTTTTATAACTTTGACGCTTGACAGTCAAACTGCGACCAGAAACACGTCAATATAAGATTTTGTATTTTTCATTCTCTTACTGAGTCGTCCTTTTGTCCGCTTGAAAGCAAAAGGTAATCGACCTCCCAGCAAATGAGGAAAAGCTGTCAGTTATGATATTCAAGAAAGTATCGTTAAATACGTAAACATATAATCTTACATTAAAGAAAAATGTTGGTTGTATAAAGTAAATTTTTTATAAATTTTATATATTATGAATTTTGTTATTATATAGCTCAATCATCTAGTTGATTTTTTGAAATTTTATTAGTTTAAAATTTTATTTATAAAATATGAAAGAAAATAGTTTTAAAATGTTTCCAATCCATACATATTGAATTTAAATACCGTAATAAATTAATATATATTATTAAATATTAGCTTATATTAACAACACTGATATACAAATAACTTAATTCGATGTATAAAAATTATGATAAAAAAAATAATAATTGAAAGATTTCTGCAATAAAGATGATTACAAAATACTTTTCAAAACATCAAGAAATCAACTAAAGTTTTGTTGTTGGTCTAAGAATTTCAGATTCGGTGATTTGAAAAAGGCGCCGCCTCGTTGCAAAATTGTTTCGTTTGCACGTATACACGTACATACGTGAATAACGGTTTATTCCTTCTGTTTCATTTTCGAGTCTCTTACTATGAGTGCGTATATGCAGATAAATATATACACATATATGTAATACATATACTTATGCACTATTTGGGATTGTTGGGAGCAAAGGAAAAGGATGGGAATATTAGGAAATCTCTGGATACTTACATTTAAAAAAGTAACATTGTTAATATATATATATTTATATATAATTATCGTTATCATTAAATTATGTAATCAATTGATTTAGCATAAAATTATCAACTCGCGTCCATGAAAAAAATTCGCAGACGCTGCTCGCTCTCGTTCTCTCGATTTTTCTCATGTTTCTCTGTCATATTCTTATTTAATTGTCCCTCTTATCGGGAGTATTATACCCTCTTATAAAATATGATTTTATTACAATTACAATTATTATTATTACTAGTCATTATTATTTATTATTATTTCGCTTAAAACGTAGACGGTTTTTTTATTTTATCAAGTGAATTTCGAATGAGCCAAGCCAACATTTCAACGATTTTAAATTCTCTTAAATTAATTTGACCATTCATCGCATGTCCATTGATGCTCATCGTTATACAAAATTTTTTTATATTATTCATTCTTTTGCTTTGCTCACTTACACTTTTCCAATTAAACTATTCTTCCTACAACTAAAAATGGCGAGCATCAATTAACATGTATTTTCTTTCTCTGATAAATTAGATTAAAAATTTACTGTCAATGTGTAAAGTCAATGTGTAAAGATCAATCGTGATTGTATTTCTATTTCTCTTTCGATTCTTCTCTAGAATTTATTATATTTATATTAATCGTCCAAAAAATAAAATTTCAATTTTTCACATATTAAAATAGAATTGAGACTTTAAACTTATATTTAAAATAAACAGATATTCTAAATAAAAAATTTATATACATTACTAAATTATGAATGCCAATCAATTTGTAATTTACGCAATGGAAAAAGAGAAATAGACAAAAGAGAAGAAAAACGAAAAAATTAAAGATCGATTGATTAAAAGAGAGAAATGTGCAAGGAGACAATAGATTGATTGAGCGATAGGGATGTTTTCATGAACAAGAGGCAAATGCCATGCAATGATTGACGACTTTGTAATAATAAATTAATGTTTACAAGAACAAACAAACATATAATAATTTACGGCACGCTGCTTACGACTTTAAGCATCGCTTTTTTTCTATCTTACTTCTACCTGTCTTCTTGTATTTTCTTAATTATTTTTTTTTTTTTTAACAATGATTCTGTTTAATTGCATATGAAAAAATTACTAGACAATTCACAAGAGGTGCGATGAGAGCGTTTTCAAAAGGAAAGTGCTACTTAACATCGCTGGCTCGACAGCAGCAATGGCACCAAGAAAAGCGAATATTTGATTAGCAGTCGTATCGGTCCACCGATGCTTCACCGCACCTACGTATTTCTTTATTTTTTCATTTCAAATGCTTTTTCCACTTGTCATGGTTTAACGTATAAAAGTTGCAAGCTATTAAAACGCATTGATCTACGTTTTAAGATTGAAGTAGTGAAAAAAGAAAATGCAAGCTGGCTTCTCTCCTTCCCTCGACCTCATGGTCGAGTATAAAAATTTAACAACAACGACCAGTTTAGAGTACAACGAAGCGTCAAACTCATTAATCTTGCATCTTGAAACGGGAAGCAGAGGAGCCTAGTTATTCAGCCTCAAATAATTATTTGTAATACAATACGTCGAGTTTTATAAAAAAATATAACAATTAATGGATAAACGATATACAATTGTAGAAAAAAAAACTATCGAGAGGCTATCGATGGTCTACTGATATACTGATGGATAGGATGTAAGGGACGTGCGAAATAATGATAATAGACATTTGCGTGCGCTTAAGTTGAGTTTAAGGCGGGTTTCGTGAAAAAATTTCGTACCAAATCGCTTGCTTTCTTACGTAGTTAATAGGTGTAAATGGCAGTATCGGCGTGATATTACGTTCTGTTCTTCATTCAAAACTCTCGACAAAGAGACGCGCGACATGGACGCGCAAAAGTGTTGTTCGATAATGCCCTACAATTTCTATGGACAGTGGCATATTCTTTTAGACCAAAAGACAATGAAATAAATACACGTATATACTGTTTCACACTAAAAGAAACAAACAAACCAATTAAAATACATACGGAAGGTATACACGAGGACGAAACAAAATTTTCAAAAATTTTGTAAATTCGCCACGCGTGCTTCTCTCGATCCAGTCTCGTCGGTAACGAGTTGAACAACTCGATTCCGACATGAGAAACTGCTCCAAGACCTTGGGACAAACCTAATGTGTAATTAGATGCCCGCAAATGACTTGTTTGTGCATTGGACGTGCAAAGGACTGTAAATGCTTTCAACGAAACGCAGCTACACAGATTAAAAAGATAAACACTCACGCAAAGTCAATAAATAATCGAGGCGCGTCGCGGGATCCGACGTCGCGAATCCACGAGAATGAAAGAAAGAAAGGAAGGAAGAAGGAAGGAAACAGGAGCAGGGAAAGTGGGGGAGAAAAAGTAGATATAGTAAGAGCCGTGATCCATCTCTCTCGTTCCCTTAAAAATTCTTGGCCTGCGAGCGCCAAGACTGCCGCACTCGGCTCGCCATTCAGCACTCGAATTACATAATGAATATATTTATATATATGGCAAAATCGTGTTTGTTTTTTTTTCCTTTTTTTTTGTTTCTCAGTCAGTCGAGGTTGGCGTGTACGCGAACGACAACGTTTTGCGCAAAAAATCGCGTCTGATAGATTCGTTCTTGCTTTGTTCGTTCGTTCGAGCCAGCAGCGCGCGCGACACATTTAACATCAATGAGCCTGCCTCTCTCTCTATTACGCAGAGAAAATGTGATTGTGTGTGTGTGTGCCTGTGTGTGTATGTGTGTGTGTGTGTGTGTGTGTGTGTGTGTGTGTGTGTTTGTATATCATTTTGTACGTACGTGTGTACACACGTACATACAGTGAATTTTAACAGAGCAGCGCAACTCTCGCTCGCGGGGAATGCGTGCGAAAAATTACACACGTACTACACGAAGCGTCGAGAGAAAGGAAGGATATTCCGTTGAAAAAAGATTGAAAATTCAGCAAGATCCTCCTTTTTCCGACAAGCGAGAGAGATAATATATATATTTATTTATGATATTATTTATAGAAAAGGTGTGAGAGCTTTAGAGGCTTTGCTTTTCGGGCGGGGCTGTCAGTAATCGGGCTCGAGGTTCTATACAACGAGGGCTACACGTAAATGCGCTTGAAAAAGTTAATGCTTGTTTTTGTGGTGTATATGTATGTGTTTGTGTATGTCATCCGCTGAGAGGAGGCACCCTCGCGTCTGCGCAAACGTCCATCCCCGAAGGATGTTACAGAAAGAGAGAGAGAGAAAGAGAGAGAGAAAGAGAGAGCGAGGCCCTTGACGGTCCGAGTCCTGCTCGAAGTCAGCGGGGCGATGGCGCGGTCTCGGCGAAGTCGATGCTTCGCCGACCCATGGCCCTCGAGGCTCTTCTACTTCCTCTGGTCGCGCGCGCTCGCTCGTGCGCACTCTCGCTGTCTCTCGCATATATGCCGTTGCCGTCGCTGCTCGTTCTCTCTTTCTCTCGTTCTCACATTTGTTGCTCAAGCGAGTAGACGCGGAGATAAGGGGGGGCTCTGCGTTTAGCCTCTTCAAGCGTAGAACTCGCGGTTGTGCTGAGGCGCTCCGGGTTTCGGGTAAGCGTTCGCCGCCGGCGATCGTCGCGGCTCGTCCAGGGCGTACGAGCCTTCGTCCTTCTTGCGCATCCGGTAGACGATGAACATCACCACGAGGATGGCGCAGAGCAGTCCAACAACTGCGCCTCCGATCACCGCTGAAATTGTCAAATTTTTAAGTGTTAATAGATATATTTTGTTGCAAAATTAATATTATATATATGTATAGGTGTTATTTCAACAACTAAACAACTACGAATAATTTCGAGGATCTGATTTCAAAATTTTTCAGCACAAAAAGTGGATTGTATAGGCGAATCAATAGTCAGCGACTGATTAAATTTTTTTCATTTATATTTTTCACTTTACTTTTATACTACGAGCTTACATAATATGTCACTAACAGGTTTTTCAGTGGCAAGTTTGCTTTTAATAAATAATCGTTTTTTTTTTCAAATTCATAAATAAAAATGAAGAATTTAACGTGGCTTCTAAAATATTGTCAAAATATTTCGTTTATTCTTCTAGGAAAAGCAATTAATAATCCTCGTATTGCACAAACCAACGTGATGAAAAATAAACACTTGAAAGATTGGATATAAAAAATGCAAATTCATACCGGCTAGAACACCCGGTTGAGCGAAGAAGGAGCTGGCTCGGTCCTTGTGTTTTGTATCCATGATGTACACGTCGCGTGTATCGTCCGTGTCCTCGTCGTGATCCTCTTCAGGGCCTGAAGGTTCGACTACGTTGACGCCAGTGTCTGGTCGGTTCACAGCGTCGATATTCGTCTGCAAAGTGCAATTTGATTAGAAATGTGAATTATAACGGACATTTATAAAGCTAAAGAGACAGGGAGGAGATTTGATCACAGTGATGACGCTCATAGCATTTTCAGCCTAGTAAACAGGTGCTAGGAAATAAAATATTAGAGTTTCACGACTCCCAAAAAGTAGGTTTTGGTTCTGACTACCTTTATTTTACAAAAAAACGCATATAAAATATCGAGCGCGAAATATATTAAATAAAATTACATTTAACATTTAATGATAATTATCAGGTGCTGTCACATATTGTCAGACGGAAGAACCGCGTGATGGGCAGCTTTAGATATTGTCCATGACTGTTCAATTTTTCCCTTTTTTCAGAACACATATTTTAATCTTTGAACAGCATTTGGGTACTTATGTACATAGAAAATAATTTTACATAAATTCCTTATTCAAATTACGTACTACATAACAACTTGGGTAAGCATTTCAGCGATAGTATGAAAATTACAGAGATTAAAAATCACTGACAGTTTTAAACATTAAAAACCTATTTACATAAGCTTAAATCCGATTTTCTTTGCAACTTGTTTATTTTACAATAATGTTATCATACCTGTTTAGTCTTATATATCGTCTCCTCGACAACCTTAGGTTCCACCGGTTTGCTTACAACTGGATCGACCGTATTGTGGTTATTGAACTCTGCAACACATCGAAAAGAATAAATTAGTCAAAAGATTAATTATACTCAAATACAAGTAATTACAACAGAACTACAGAGAGAAGCAAGCAAAACGAATGAAATTAAAAAGCTTCTTTATCTTTTTTTTCCTCTCTCCACAACAGCCACTCAATCACGAGTAGAGAGGAGATGCCATCTCACACTGTATATGTGTATGTGTGTCTAGCCGTCTCCCGAGATTGCAAAAGCTTTGATGAAAAGAGGAAGCCGCGGTGGCGCGCGGTGGCAGTTAATAATGAGAAAGCCGCGCCGTGTGGCTGGCGGACGTATAATTACCAGTGCCGCCGTCTCCGTCCTCGTCGTCGGGGCCAAGGCCACTGCCGGACGCCTCGAGGTCGTCGCGCACCTCGCCGCCGCCCCGACCCGAGCCCTCGAGGTCCTGGTCGTCGAGGTAGATGTCACCGTCGAACGCGTTGTAACTCGAGCTCCCCGTCGACTTGTCCTTCAGGTTCTGCTCTTTGTTCTGGAACGAAAATTGAGAAATGTTAGACGTGACGAAGAGAACTTTATAATTATAATTATGCTGTAGACCATGCGTGTGTTTTATCCGTAGTTCATTATAGTATAAGAGTAGGGATTGGAAGGAGAAGGTATGACCTGAATTCTTACTTTCCAAAAATACGAACATTGTTATTTTTACTATCACAATGGATAAAAAAATCATTCAGCCTTTGAGCGCAAACATTTGAAGAGCTGCGCGATTGGCACGTGTCAGACACACAAGGCACAACGAATAAACGAACGGTAGCCGGTGTTTGCACGCATGCGGTCGAAATCCGCGAAGCTCGACCGCAACCGCCGAAGAAGACGTGTGCACGCTGATGGATCACCGCTTCAGCTGCATCCTTTAACGTGCTACCCCTAAATCACGACTTTTCCGAGCGCGCAATCCGTTTTTCTCTCTTTCTCCACCGGTAGCAGTAGCACGTGTATGTGTGTGTGCGTGACACTTTTTTTTCTAGGTCTTTGGAAGCGCGTGTGCGACCGTACGTATATATATATACTCTTCTTTCTTTTTTATTTTCGACTTTTTCATGTCAAGAGCGGGTTAGCTTTTAGCTTAGCCTTTTTTAGCGTCGCCTGAAGCGTCGGAAATCCGAGCGAAGAGAGTGAGAGACACGCTGGGCAAATGCAATTGCGAGCTCTTTTGAGCTTGGTTTTAAAGAAAAGGCAAACAACAAAAATGTAGTAGTAGTTACTTTTATGTCAAAGAGGATTTTTTTTATTTGGATTTACGACGTTTTTAGTTCTTGATGAATTATAACGTCAATGTGCCCGTTTGCCAACATGTTCCACTTTCTTATCCATTTTAGTCTCGAGAAATTTAACGCGTTTCGTATATATACATACACGAGATTTCGTATTTCCCGATTACATTTTCAGCGAAGTGATCAATATTTTCGGCGTTTAAAAATAGTTTTTCTTTCGTACAAGCGAAACGAATGTTAATTTAACAAAGATATAAAATATATCCTACGATAAATCTCGCTTAAAAACCATAGACATACGCCAGAATTATTAATGGTAAGGAACATTATCATAAATGTAAAAAGTAAATAAAAGTCAGGAGTAACGATCAGATTTCTCAATTAAATAACCATTTCACTTTGTTATTCTTCGAGAGGTGGTCGGAAACGTGTCAAGCAGCTTAAAATATACCGGCCGCTGAATAAATTACTAATCGATATGTGCGAGAGCACGAAAGGAAATAGAGGAATAAGCAAAGGACAATACTTATTATCGGCCACGACACTTTTAACTGATGACGCACGTTTCATGTGCAAACCAACTTGGACAATGATTAATCAATACTGCAAAGGATAAATGACAAAAGTCAATATACAAACATACTATAGTTATATCCAATTATGCATCACCACTTGGTTGATCATATACGTTTAGTAAAAACCGTAAAAAAAGCATATATACATCTAAAGCAATACACCAACTTTCAGCCAAACCTAGAAAGGTCTCAGCTGTTCGAACGTGTTATGGTCTCAATAACAGCAGCGCGCGCATAGAACGCATATATACCTATATATCTCCCCTATACACGCGCGAGTGCGCCACGCGTGTCACCATCCTATATACTCTCGTATAAGTGCGATCGAACCAAACGTCAACATCACATCAAGAGGGGGAAAGGAAAGAAGGAATCGCAAAAAGTGGCCGAGTATGTTGACGACGATGAGTATAGATACGGGCTTCGTAAGGTATGTACATATATAAAAAAGAATAACAAAAAAAAGGGAAACAACACAGTGCGTCAGACCCAGGGGGAGGTGCGAGTGGGGGGGGGGGGTGAATGCGTGCGACGTGGATTGATTCAGTGAGAATATTACGACGCAATATAACAAGGAGTCAAGCAGGCTCAACGTCCTCGCTACGTTACCTAGGCGAAAGTCAACCTGGGATGTAGCAGCTACAGTGATCCTTCTTTTCTCTCTCACTGCAAGCTCCCGTGTGTACGTGTACGTGCGTGTCTGTGTACGTTAAGTTCATAAATATACACGCGCGTGCGTGCACTGGATAAATATATATCTACACACACACACACACACCCATCAATCAGTTAGTGTTCAAGGAAATGGACAAGAATATGTACCGGCGGTCTGTCTAACGTCGTCGTCTCACAGCCTCTCACGGCGAAGAAGGTGGACTGCCACCGGCGCTGGCACGCGCCACAAGCCGATTGCGGATATCGACGTTTTCTCGCGGAGTAGCAGCAGCAGCAGCAGCGACAACCGTCGTCGTCGTCGTCGTCGCCGACACGACGAAACGGAGTAGCATTTTTCCGGGAGTACTAGTGGGCGACACTGCACACTCCGCCAAGAGAGAGAGAGATCGCTGATAACACACCGCGTGCGCGCGCTCGTGCCAGATGACACGACGACGAATGCGAGAGAGAGAGAGAGACAGACAGAGAGAGAGAGAGGGATATACACAAACGCGAATCGTCGTCTGCGCGCGCAAGAGAGTGCAGTTGTGTGTTATAACACACAGAGAGTAGTGGGTGCTATGAGCGCCACTCTGCGCCGTCGACCTTGGCGAGAGACTACGTTATATACGCGGGTACGAGATATATAGACAACGCAGAAGGCGACGGTGGTGGTGGCTGTGGGCCGCGCCTGCTGCTGCTGCTGTGTATACACGCGCGCGCACGCCCGCGTACACGCCAAAGCTTTTTGGCCAGATGCTGCTGCCGACTGCTGGCCTCGGATAATGCAGGGCCGCGACGCTAGGCGGCGCTACCTTGCGATAAGGGAGGGTGTGTGAGAGCCACTCCTCTCTCTCTCTCTCTCTCTCTCTCTCTCTCTGTCGGGTGGGTTCCTCCGGGAGCATGAGGGTGAGATCCAGGGTTGTTCCGTAGAGTATATATACACGCGGGCCATAACAATGTGGATGTGCGTTTCTCCTCTGTACTTTCCTCGCTCAGAGAGAGAGAAAGCTGTATACAGGATTCACGATGTTTTTCATTTCCTCCGTTTCGAATAATATGTAGGCAATGCAGCCGTCAAGCCGCTGTTTAGTCATTGTTCGTACGAGCTTTTTTTTATTTTTAAATTTTCATTGCGAAATATCGTCTGCCTTTTGTTTTCGATGCGCGCTTCTCGTTGTAGTTTTAGTTGTCGGAGTTTGAAAATTCGGAACTGTGTTTTACCTAGCCCGGGTATAAATGGTATGTAGGTTTTGTATTGCGTACAACATATACGCGAATGAGAATTTCGTATGGTATAATAAATACAGGTGAAAAATCTAGTTTCTATGATATAAGCGCATAAAACGTTTTTTCGCGTGTTTGCATTTGATGGACACTACGAGGGAGGGGCAGAAAGAGAGAGAGAGAGAGAGAGAATGAGTTGGGCGTATAATTCGATCGTTGTAAAGTTCATTAGTCGACCCAGCGTCAGGATAATTACGCGGAAAATTGAATTTTCCTATCACCGTGGAAATATTCAAATTATCCACGTTATATAGCTGTGTGCATTTATCTCTCGCGCTGAGAGAAACGCGCCCGTACAGATTGTTTTTATAACTTCTGTTGCCAGAGGCAGCGCGCAGCTTCTCAACGAGAAGGAAATCAATATTCTACACTTCAGGATTATAAACTGTCATTTTCGCGCGCGATAAATCGGTCAACTAGTACTATACACAGCCTCTCTTAAATAATTACCTCACCTTTACGTCAAGGCAGCAGCAGTAGACGAGTCTTCCGGGAACATCGCGTTTACTCTGTGCAGTGAGCTCAGTATAAAGTCGTTTCGAAGTGCACGCGGCCCTGTGCAGCGCAGCTCTCGCCTCTATTAAAATATTAAACGCAAACTTTTCTCCGATAGTGACGAGAAGGAAAAGGGAGGAAGAAAAGGTCACGCCTTGTCGTACAGGCCGCGCACAATTCGCGCTATAGTTCAACGCGAGAGACAATATTGAATTTCCGCCAAGCGCGCGCGCTCTTGTATCTATGTGTGTGCACGGGAAAAATAAGACGTATATAGCAACGTACGAGGAAGAGAGAAAAAGAAGCGAAAAACGTCAAGTTTGACGTATAGCGCGTATGTATAATCACAACCAAATTTACTATGGATTACGCGTTCCATTTACCTTCGCCTTGCTGCTGCATTTACCTTCCACATCCGGCGACGCAGCCACGTATTTCCAACTTCCTCTCTTTTTCCCATAAGCTCTCAACAAAATTGCGAGTGCGCTCCGACGTCTAATCACATTCTAATATAGAGGGCTGTATCAGGTTTTTTTCGATTTTCACGAATTACAGAACCATTTTGCATGTTAAATCAATTTCCATATTATCAAAGCATCCACGTCAAATTTATTAGTTAAACGAACATTAAAGTACTAATGTATCGACTAACGAATGTGAAACATTTTCCATTATATACAAATACACAGCCACTGTTGTACAAGCCGCAATCCATCACACTCGACAAATTGAATTCAACGATATACACCATCGATCAAGGATTAATATGCCGCGAGAATTATTGCTCCCTTTTTTATATAACGGGCGGCAAAGAGCCTGGAGAGGCAGAAGGTAGAAAAAAAACCATCAACGCCAGTGTCGGTGGTGAACAATCGATGAGGATTAAAGCGCTGGACGATACATGTAGCCCATATAGACATATATATAGCTAAAAAGGGATACGGCCGGCAAATTTGTGTATATATACTTATATGTATTGGCAATGTCTCTGTATTTTGCATGGGGTCACACGTTGTCGCGGCTCATACACGCCGCCAGAGGAGAATCAATGTGTCGGGAGAGAGCATCGTGGGCTTTTGCCGCCGTTATACAACACCCGATACACCGGCTTTTACGATCTCGTATAAATCTTAACGGCGTAATTTCCCCCCGTTGCCAGTTTTTAGGGCACTTGGAAAACCTACGTATAACCTTTGTTCGATACCGCAACGCGAGTAATGAGCATCTCTTTGCATTCATTCTTTTTCTTTACGCGCAGCGGAATCAATTAACCGATGGAAAATTGTCGCACTTTCAATTCGTCAATCGCGTACGTATTATAGTAGAGCACAGAGCATCGAGGTATGTAATATTTCAGTTGAAAATCGAGCAGCCGGATCCAAGTATCCGAATAATAGGCTTATAAACGGCACCGTATATACCCTTATATATAATATATATATATATCTCTCGGGTATTTGTAATTGATCGCGAAAGACATTCTTCATCCCCTAACGCTCCGAGTACAATAGGCGCCGAGGAAATAAACGGACTCTCGGCGCGTCTCGCCTCCTCCTCCTCCTTCTTACTTCTTCTCCATCGAAGGAAAATCCCGAAGAGGGATCAGCGAGTTCTTTGTCGGCGGAAAAGCGCTCACCTCGGATCGCTCGATTCCTCCCCTCTCCCTTCTACCCGCGGCATTCGCACAATAAAAGCTGCAGGAAACACATCAAACGAAAAGAGAGAAAGAAAGAGAAAGAGAGATACGATGCATCATCGATGACTGCGACAAAGCCACTCTCATGTGTGGAAGCGGTGCTCTTGGTGTATATAGCCACGCGCGCGCGCGCGTTCGAAGGGCGGAAAAGAAATGCTTATATATGTGTGAGCGCCTCGTGCGCAAGCGGCGTTACACAAAGCACGATAAGGTGAGAGAGAGAGAGAGAGAGAGAAAGGATGAGAGAGAAATCGGCTGCGTTAGCGAAATCCCGGGGGGCTTTATTAAGGCCAAGTGTTGAACTGTACGTGTGTATGTACGTATATATAGCAGCAAGCGGCGCTTCAAGAAAAAAGCGAGTCACCACTGTGCCCGGGGGAAAGGAAGAAAAGCAGTTTCCCGTATATAGCAGCAACGGTGCGGCTGCTTCCTTCCTATTCCCCCCCCCCCCACCCTTTCGCTTGCTCGCGTTTTCTTCTCTTTCTGTCGCGCGAGTGTGTGCGCGCGCGTGCTATCGGCGAATTTATCGGTTCTATTGAGTCGCCGCGCGCGCGTCGACCGAGCAAATGCAGTCGAATCTGTAACGTTTTCGAGAATGAAGGCGAATCTATGGGCTTCGGTGGCACCGCCGCGCCAATAGGGTTACACTCTGTATTGCCCGTTCTATTGCTCAACTGAATGGGTTTATTTTAGAGAGGATATAAATATATACACACACACGTTTCTCATATAATATTTCGTTTTAATTTCCTTGTCCTTAGAGTAGTATGCGATGGTAGAAATAAACTGAAATTGGAACTGATCGTATCTATTTAAATTAATGTACAGAGTGATTAGCCGTTTAATCAGATGTTGCAAAATGGAATAAATACTGTTGTGTATAATATTCTTCCTGTTAAAGATAACGTCGACTCATAAAGTATACGAATAAAATCCGTCATGTATATTCACAGGCGTTGCCACTCACTGCAAACTTAAGCGATTTTACCTTTGCTTTCAGTACCAGAGACTCGTTTCATTCGTGTACGCATATGTATATAGCACGCATCTCGCATGACCTCACAAAATAACAATGCTCTATAGCTCATCACCTTTCTCTAACGTATCATTCGCTCCCTTTTCAACTGCAAAGTTATAAATGTGCTTCTGTGATTTTATAACTTTAAATTTTCGATTATACACTTAATTAATATGATTAATTTTGACTCTCATAGGATTTTTCGTGTCAATGCCTTATAATGAAATAGTTAAAATGCGAAATTAATGTTATCAAAAATATAGCAAAATACATAGTTATGTATCAAATGTGATAATGCATTTATAAAAAGATTGTTCAACAGTGAATCCTTATACCAGACCAATAATTACTATGTAATTGTATTAAACAATATAAAACTATTTGTAAAGATCACACATCAATTTTAAGTTTATCATTGTTATTCACTTCTACTTCCGACATATTTTTGTATCTTTAATTTCGTATTATAATTATAATTAGTGTGATAGTGCTCGCAATAAGCATTCATAAACTAACGTTAGCGTTACATATATACTCGCGAAAAGTCGCACTTAACAGGCGCGAATTAAGGGCCAAGTAGCGGCGCACCGCTGCGATTATCGACCATCGGTACAAAGCTTCCGCCCGGCCGGGATAAATAAAGCGTCGTCGGCGGTGGTGGTGGTGTCAGTGGCGGTGCTGGCGGCGAGTAGCGAATTGGTCAGAGAGAACGATGATAAAGAAGCACAGAAGGAGAGAGCGAGAGACCGAGCGAGACATATACACATACAAAACCGAGACGACTCTCTCTCTCTCTCTCTCTCTCGCTCGCTCTCCAGCTGGCAAGAGATTCGCTCCAGTCGTGAATCAATACAAGGGCCGGCAATCCCCAGGACGCCGCCCTCGGCGCCGCCACCGCGCTAGCACGAGCGCGCCGTAGGAGCTTGCGCGCATCGGCATCCCTCCCGCCCCTCCTCTCCTCTCTTTCTTTCCCTCTGTGTTTCTCTCTCTCTCTCTCTCTCTCTTTCTCTCGCGGTTTCCCTGCCTTCACGTGGATGTATATATAGGGCCGACAAAGTGCATTTTTTATATCGCTAGCGCGCACGCGGTGACGTGCAATCCCCCTGCGCTTGGCTTGGTGTATATCACCACTAGCCTGCTTTTGCGCATTGAACGTATGAGTGTGTGTCTATGGAGAAGTGAGACGTATTATAGCCAATGGCGGAGAGACAGATGGCTGGGCATAGGTTGAGCGGACTGTAATCGTAGACGCGAGGTATGGACTGTTTTTTTTATCTCGAATTATCGGTGTGTACTTATTGTACCGGTTCGATCGGCTGAGTAAAATAAAGAAGAAAGAGATAATCGTGAGTTGAATGGTACGATGTCTATGATAAAGGGTACAAGTTTCAATTAATTTAAAAGATAATAGGAGAACATATTCTAATGGAATAAATTTCATAGGTAGACTGATGAAAATTATAGAACTTGTAACGTTTACATAGATTGTAGCTTTGATACGTTGATGTTTTCATGTATAAAAGTCGTTTGAAGGTAAAAACAATATTCAATAATATTGACGCTGAATCGTATACAAAAACATTGAAACGCAATTAAACGCAAGTGAATGAACTCTTTCAGAGGTTCAAAGTTATTGACCGAATACTTTTAAATGACTGACTGTTACATTATTTTTGTCTTATTGTAGGTATAAGATTTGTTATTTGTTTGAAATCTTTTTATACATTCACTACATTAGCCTCATAAACAAGAGTAATTTTTTATTGTTATTTTACTTTAAAAGTATAAACTCTTGTCGCAAACGCACAACGTACTTCGTTTATTTTTTAAGATGCTATTTGTTTGTAAACATACATTCCCAAAACATAACCAACCAAATCCATTTAAAATCGACTATATCAAATATTTATTTCTACTGTATATTTTTCTCTCAAGGCAATTAGATTTTTTCCCTTTAAATAAAGCAAGTTATAATGACGATTATATTGACCATTATTTTTTAAAGCAAGAAATCTAATTGCACTTAATTATCATTTCTTTCGTTCTACAGGAAAAATAGACGATCTGACATATAGATTAGATAATTACGTATACTTTTAAAATCAACCCTTAATTTCATCAACCGAAAAACTAGGTTTTCAAGAAATATGCATTTTAAAAAAAGCGTTCTTCTAAAGTTAAATACCTCATGCATTTTTCAGTTTTTTTTATCAAAGTATCGTGCATGGATGCTTGAGGGCGTTAACTGGTATAAAAAAGTAAACAAGTTACGAAAGTTAAAAAAAACTCCATAAATAACAGAAGATTGAAAATAACCTCTAGAAATAAACTTTTAAAGTCAGGATTTTCAAAAAAAATTGAATATTGCAAACGCAATTCTATTTTTCTGCAATCGAAAAGTGAAAAATCACGTGACAAAATATTTTCAGAGGAGAATTACATTTTCAAATTTGAAAATGATCGGTGATGTGAGAATAGAATTCGGGATGGAATCGGCCAAACATAAGTAAGCATACTAGAAAAGTGTAGAATTAAAAGCCTTTCATATACATTTACAAATAAAAGATTTTTTAGAGAGCAAAACCTTATTTACTTTATGAAAAACGATTCTTTAACTTTTGTACGTAAACTGAAGCGTACAAAATCTTACATCGAGTAAACAGTTGAAAAGAGCGGACGCAGTCCAGACAGGAAAACAAATATTCTCTATCGTCATGATCCGATGTGCATCGATCGTGTGCGCGCGAGCGAGTCACGCGCCGAAGCAGCCCCGAAAAGGATAAAAGGACGAGGAGGGTGCGACCGCGAAAAAGGGAGAATATAGGAGCGCAGAAACGGGAAACGTCGTCGTCGTCGTCGTTCCTCGAACCCCCTCGATTTCTCCTTCGAGAGGCAAGAGAGAGAGAGAGAGAGAAGTTAGGGAATAGGGCGTAAGGGCAAAAAAATATGAGGGTTCGAGGGAGCTTAAAGGGAGCGAGCCGCGGGGGTCTCGCTTGGTAATTATTGCTTGCCGTGTGCAGTAGCGTCTCGACTTTTTTTTGTACCGCGACGACGACTACAGCTGTCTCGGGGGAAAGAAGGGAAAAAAATGTTAAGAGAAAGTCGTCAGAGGTGTAGCCTTTTGTTAAAGCGAATGCTGCGTATTGTTTGTCCAAGTGTTGTTGTCTGGCGATACATTCGGCAGCGGTTTAAATTACGCATTTAAACGATACATATGGTACACAAGTTTGATTACATTTTATAAGATTGTTAAAGGTTGCAGACAATAATACCATGCGTAAATGTTGACGTCTACCAAGAATCTCGCGGATATTTAGGAGGCAGCGACACATCGCGAAAGGGGACTGAACCCTCAAGGGGACTGAAAGTCATAGTTTCCAAAACAGTTGAAGAAACATTTAAATTTTCATATATCAAAACGTGTTATAACTCGCGGCACCGTTCGATATAGATCGTTTCAATTATTACATTAATCCCATTACAGTGAGCATTGTCAGCGTTCCAAAAATATCAAGTATATTGGTCGACGAAATTCAATCTCTCTGAGCACATTGGTATAATAATAAGACACGGACCTTTTACAAAAACGATTTTAAATCTCTAGATGTTACACATGTATATACACGAGACACACCCTTCGATAACCACAGATCCAATTTTTCAAGCTTAACGCGTCGCCTATATATCTCCTGATGCAAACACGATAATAAAACTCCCTCGGCCCAGCATCGCAGATATCCACTTGCTTCGGGCGATAAATTACTGCAACGCCCCAATCAAACCTATTAATACCCCAAGCGACAAACATAATATACACACGCAGCGACTGAAATTAACTCGTTCGTCTTTTAAAACTTTACGTTCACGCGGGAGCGCGTCTCTTCGTCGCAGGTTGCTAAGGCGCCCTAAAGCGCGCGCGCGCAAAGACGAATGAGCTGGGACGAACCCCACGCGCGTATCCCTGTGTGTGTGTGTATACGCGCGAGGGCAACGGACTCAGAAGCGGCGATAATCCATGCCCGTAGTTTTTCTCTTTACCCCCCGAGCGACGCACGACGGCGGATTATGAGCCGCGCGTGAAAAGCCCGAAATAGACGAGCGTGCGCTTATAGTATGTATGCGTGTGTATATATGTGCTTTTCAAACGAGCTCTATATGTGTATGTATCTTGACTCTCTCTCTCTCTCTCTCTCCGCACAGCCTCTGCGTCCCGTAATGGCTTTCAATCACAAAAAGTTGAAGAGAGAGAGAGAGAGAAAGAGTGGGGGCGATATTCATTTTGATGAAACCGCAAAATGTCGCTCGTTGCTATAGCTGCTGCTACTACTGCGCAATCTCCCTTTTGAAAATCTAAGCGTGAAATCGATTTGCATCGAGGCCACAGAGGCGGCGCTTATTTTGGAATCGCGAAATGGCCGCGATGTATATATACATGCGTGTGTGCGTCGTTATGGGTATATATGGCGAGGACTACCATGCTGCGAGTTTCTCTCGCAGGCATTGGCGATGAAAGTCTTCCATGGTGTAGTACCGATAAACACTGCGAGTTATAGGAATAGGTGGAGGGACTGAGAATTAGTTGGAATCGCATGCGTATATGGTCGAGATATTTCGGTTATCGATGAGTACGAGCCCCGGTAAATATTGGAGAATTATATTATTGCATGTATATAAATGTGTGTACACGATATCAATAATTATGTAGAGTATCTCCGTATATGCCATCACTATCTATTATTTAAATTGCTATGTATTTATTGTGGATAAATACGAAATTGACAATTGTGCACAATGCAATGCTTTCACTTTGACATTTGTTTAGGGGTACAGCAATTTCGTGAAAGGCGAGGTGAAATAATTTAGAAGAGAATTTAAATTCTGAAACGCAGTTTATACAAACCCTAAGCTGATAGGATTTGGTATATATACAACAAATTTGACTTTGAAAGCGAATGCAAATTATTTGAAATTCTACTTTCGAGTCAACATCGTTAGTTGTATAGCAAAATTGTAGGCGGAAAAAATAGAAATTGGTCTTTGTTCTCAGAAGTAGACTGTTGTATATTTAAATGAGTTTAAATATAATATGCTTTTTTGAAAGCTCTAAAGCCATGATATTGAGAAGTCTCTTTACAAAATGTTATTGTATAATTGCCTTATACATTATCCGTTACATAATATCATTGATCGGTAATTTTCAGATTAATACATCTTTAATAGTCTAATAATAAGAATAGAAGCAAAAACAGAGACGACAACCAGTTAAAGAGCATTGAAAAATTGCAAAACCTAAGAAAAAAGAACAAATAAAATTTCAAAGCCATTCATCCATCCCAAATTCAATATATTCTCACACCAAGAGCGACGGCCAACACTGCCACACTATTTCAACAAGCCGCCGTCGCGTCGAAAAAGAGCGCACAGCCCCACGCGCGAATAATCCACGCACATTATTGGATCCTCCACAGCTTGGCTCCGAACTTTCGCCTCTATGCCTGCGGAAACACAGAGCTATACTCGTGGGCGAGAGAGAAAGAAGAAACGCGCGCCGCCGAGAGGACGACAGCTGTTTCATCGCCCCCCCCCCCTCTCTTTCTCTCTGATCTAATTTCCATAGTATTGCATATTCGGTGCGCACGCGCGCAGCGGACATGTCTTCATCTATCCTGCTTGAGCAAATATACTTTCGGGGACCAAGCGAAAGGGAGAGTTGTGTAAAGGTGAAGATTGTTCGGAGAAAAAAAAATATGGGAAGAAGAAGAATAACCGTAAGCAGCTTAGATTTAGAGCTGACGATGCTTTTTACTATAGATCGCTGACTTTGTAATATATAGTAAAGTATGAAAAGAATATAAAAACATTGTGTCAACGCGTAATAAGCAATTAAAACTAACGACTTACTATGGTAATAACCGAGGTAAACAAAAAATCATCTCATTCGCCGGAGAGACGTTAGCCGCGTATACACGCATACACGTGCAAGTTCATAAAGAAACCAAGGAAGGAAGATTAAAGCCTCTGGCCTAGTCTATGCATAAAGGAAGCGAAAGAGAAACAGCCAGCGGCAGGCTTCTTGCTAATACGTGCAAGAGTGCGCACACTATACTTACACATCGCCCAGGCGAACCTTTTCACCTATATATCCGAAAGTTTCCATGGCCGAGGCGCGGCGTGTGTGTCTATGTATATAGGCGTCCTCGCCGCGAGTGGCTTTACACTTTATCCGCATCAACGCGAAAAACACGCGAGGGCGCAGCAAAGAGAGAGGAAGAGAGATTTGAATCTCCGCGTGTACAGAAAACTTCGCAATCTGATTTTACCAGAACGCGTATAAATGCTGCTGCCACGCTTTTTTCTTGTTCTGTGCTTTGAAAGATTTCGTTGTTGTCTGGTCAAATTAAGGGTTCTATTATAGACAATTTTTTTCTGCTACGAGTTCACGACACGCGAGGATAAAGGATATTTACATATCTATTCTTATCCATTAACGATTATATAATATATATATATATATATTACATTTTCCGTATGGATTCAGCCGTCATTCTTACATCTCCAATCATACCAAGCAACTCGAGACAGAATATCATTTCGCGAAATTGCGAACTCGGAACGTTTTATAATTAAAAAACCAAAGTTTCCTTAGTACATATATACCAAAGATCTAAATTTACTATAAGCGTAACGACATATATTTTAAACTTGGAATTCCCGAAAATTTCCTCGTCGTCAATTAATAAGCGCGCTTGTGAAAAATGAATTTTCCGGCTCAGCTTGCGGCACAGGAAAGACATTCGTTATTTCAGCTCTTGAATTAATAACGAATCGCGACGGGCGACTATATGATGGTGCTCGGCTTGAATCGTTGATGAGCGCGTAGAGCGTATCATACTAGATTACTTCCATTCTCGCTCTATCCGCTTTGATTAACGAAAGTGGTTCGAGGCGCGCGCGCATACGCTGCTGGCATCGCCGTCGCCACGCAATCTACCGCATGTAAAAAATGCATGTGAGAGAAAGAAGGAGAGACGAAAGAGAGACGAAAAGCACACCACTATAACCGCCGCAGCCAGACTAATCTCGCGCGCCATGTTAAGTATGAAAATCGCACTATTCTGAGCCTTTTAGAGAATGAGAGGAAGGACGCCGAATTTTCCGTCGGTTGAAATTTCTCCTACCAAAATGTCCGCGTGTAAGACTGCCAGATTACATTTTTATTAATCTCTCATGAACGAGATGTTTCTATATATATATATGAATTCGCGTAAAATATACATATATATAACCCTCTTTGTCGTCTTGTTTCATTGGAATTCCATATAAAAATTTGCAATTCTTTCTGACGACCGCATAAACATGCGCGTTGATAAATCCCAAAATAGCTTCGCGTGCACGCTCACCGCACACGCGTAAACGGGAGAAAAATATATCGCGGAGAGAGAGCTGGCTACTGCGCGGTGGCGACGACGTCGCGGAATCGAATAAAAAGCCACTCTAAATCATCGTTATTTCCGGGGCTCGTTCGGCCTCTGGAAGAGGAAAAGGAGGCTGTGTAGAACCGTCGCCCTCTTGGCCGTGCGGCTTATTTCGCGCTATAAACAGCATATATAAGCGAGCGCGCGCCAACGCAATGAGAAAGAAAGACGGAGAAGAAGTCATCCTGCAAGCCGTGCGTCCGAGAGGGAGGCCAATGTAAATAAACTCCAAGTACACGGAAATGCAAATACGATCGTGTACAGATACGACATATACACACACACATATGTATATATTTAGCTGCGACCTCCTTAGATACTTTTCCACTATCATCGATTTGGCCGTACGTTCACGTAAGTTCAGTATACAGAGAGTTCCAGTGTTCATATATACAGTGGCAGTTGTTGCCGAACATCGGCAGCACACAATATACGATGGGGGCGTGTAAAGCCACAGCGCACCACCGTGAAATTATCACAATGCCATTCGACGAAACAATGAGCGATCGCAGCAGCAGCAGCAGCCTCTCTCGTGAGCGAGTATAATCGGCTCTCGCAGAAACTCTCTCGCAGGGGTTAGGTATATATATAGTTGTCGTGTACAGGAGGCAAGAAGTGTTCGGCAGGCACCAGGCCGATGAATGGAATCGCACCACGGCAAGTTAACCATATAGTCAAGCCTGCCAGAGAACCGCGAGTTTACAAGCTTGGCTATATATATATATATATATTGATTGGTTGGCTGAAGGTATAATATATAAGGCGACGACTTAATTAGTCAGAGTCATTGTCCGAAGAGCTGCGATCGAAGCGTTCTTTCTGTCGTGTAAAACGAGCAAGTGAGCTTACTTTCGTGTCACACTGCAGTAGTAATAGAATAGGGCAGTCGTCAGCTGCAGATTTCACCGTTCCTTCGGTTCAGCGCTTTTTTATATAGTATATACACACACATTTCCTCCCGTCATCTTCTTCTTCTTCTTCTTTGCTCGTGATTTTCCCCTCTTTCCCGTTCTCGATGAAACGGCGCGTTGAGCCTCTTTACGGCTCTAGTGTGCGGTGGCTCGTTGTACAGATATATATATAAATATAGTGCGTTTTCATGCCGGCGTTTTGAGGGAATAAAATTTATCGGAATTCCAGGTGTGTGTGTGTGTGTGTGTAGGTGTATATATGTATATACGTATATGCTGCGGAGAGAAAGAAAAATCGGAGCAAAGAGGGAAGACCACTTCGGTTTATTACGAGCGTGAGAGAGAGAGAGAGAGAGAGAGAGAGAGAGAGAGAGAGGGAGAACTACTGGCAGCAGGCATATTGCGCGAGCGAATCAATCGGCTGTCGAGTCAGCCATGTAATAAAGACCTCTGTATAGACGACGCGATAACATAAAGAATCATTTTTTCTTCGTATTTCGTCTTCTTCTTCTTCTTCTTTCTCTTACCGTGAAAATTCGCGCGCAATTTTATTGATTGTGTCATGTAATAAAAGTTTGAAGATTAATATATAGAGGGGAGCGTGTCCAAAAGTTCGTTTTCCACCATAATAAATCGTCTCTGAGCCAGCATTGGGGCGAATGCTTTGGCCACAGATGGCTTTTCATTGTATATATCGATGTCGAGTCAACGTATACATGCGGGTACACGCATCTGAGATCTATTTGTCAACCTATTGATACGAATCTACGGAAGGCAACTACGATCGCTATGTCACGTGACTCGTCGTTGGAATACAATAGCTATTACGCAAGTTTACCGACGAGCAAGGTAGAAATAACGAGGGTAAAGATTATTATGAATGAAAAGCGTAAAATATTTCAGAAATCTTGTTTTATTCAAACTGTCATTTTTTAACAGAAAATTTTAAGGACGGAAAGATTCTTACCATCGAAATTCTGTTTTAGTTCGTTATACTACCACTCTTTGCTATTTCTTCATACACTTAAAACACTGTTCTGTAGCGTACAATACAGTTAAAATAAAATTTTAAAAAACCGCTGAAAACGCCTACACCTTTATTTTCCTTCCTTATCGGGTATACTCGTGAAAAAAGAGAAAACAAAACGAAAAATAGTCTCGATTGAGTTTCCCCGGAACTCCGTAAAAATCAATTGTTACCGTCGATCGAGCGCGAAGGGAGCAAGAAAACTATTCAGTATCAATCGTGCCGGGGGCACTCGAGCAAATAGCAGCAGCAGGAGCAGATGAAAGAGAAGAAGGCACTTACAGCACTGCATTCCTCGCAGTCCTCGGTCCAGAGAGTAGCGAAGGAGACAAAGAGTGCGTCGAAGAGATTAAGAGACAGAAAGATCCAACGAGCAAGCGTGGCAGCAAGTATAATATACAAGGTGCGCGAAGCTGCTGCCAGCGCACTGCCAGGAAAGTTTTTTAATTTCGAACATTCACGCGTGCGCGCGAGAGCGAGAAATTATCCAGTGGCAACCTGCCGACGACGACGCCCTACGGTTTGTTGGCAATCGCCTATACTTATGCGCCCGCGGGGAAAACTTTGCGCGCGTCTCTGTGTCGCTTTGCATGCTTGTCGCTCTGTAATTGTGACATGGCCAATAACGAGCTTGCACGCATATGTTCAAGCGGTCTTTTTCTACTTTGGTCGCATGTGCTGAGATTAAAGAGAGGCGTGTACGGAACATCTTTGAATAATTGATCTCTGCTTCTACTTTATTTTAGTAAAATTAAAAGTTTAGATCACATTAGCGGAGAATATTTTTTTTGCAAACTTCGTTGTTTACATGATAATGTAATGTTTTTCACAGTATCACTGCGACACAACCGCCATTTGAGACTTTGACATTTTATGTAATAATAATTTTTATGATACTTGAAAAAGTAAAATTAACTGCGAAAATCATAAGAATTATTATTTAAAAAGTGAAAATCGCACACAACTAGTGTTTCCTACCATTCCTATCAACAATAGTAAATTTGATCATAAAACAAAAAAAAAGTTAAAAACTAAAAACGAAATTTTATTTATATTCTTTCGACGGTATTCGCATGTACAACTTTTGTTATATGAAAGTATTTTTGCGTGTTGTATAAAGCTTCTCAAACTCCATTCCACAAAAGATTTCAGCGTGTGTATACGTTTGATAAAAATATTTTTTTCTCTCGTCGATATCTCAATCGACGACAGAAAGCATCGGCGCAAAAGCGACCAAAAACAATAATTGATTGCTGCGGTGCGCGGTACTGGCGGTCCTCACTGAAACAACGACAAGTCTGCGCGCGCGCGCGACTCTTGCAAAAGCTTTTTCCGCGAGCGACGCAACCGCAAAAAGCAATCCGATTAGCGGTTCGTTTTGACCCCATCGTCATTTCAGCTGGACAAATCGGCGATCCCTATGCATTAACGGATTTCCATCGTCAGCTGAATGATGTCTTTTCCCCTCAGGTAAACCACGCCTGAGTTTCACGAATAAAAGATCAAACAAAACGCGTTGCGTCATAAGTTACAACTGAAATGACATCACTACAAATGAAAAAGTATGAAATAAATTTTGAACATTGATTTTTTACTAATTGTCCAATAATCGTAAAATTATAATATTGTAATTCTCATACATATCAACTTCCGGAGTAATTCCGTTCAACTCTCACGCTACGTGTGATTTGCAATACGCGTGCACTTGCCACTGACGATTGGTCTCCCTTTCATTATGCTTACGTCTATACATATACCTACAAGTGTTACAAGCGAGTGCTTGAAAGGGTATATAACCCCGAATTTCCTTTTGATTATTCTCTTTCACCTTTATGACGCACCGACTAGACACGTTCCGCATTTTCTCGCTCCAGTACAACAGAGGGAAAGAGCACATACGCCAACCGATCCACTCGCGGTAAAAAGCTTTCATTAGCTTTACCTTGGCGCTTCTCCGACACTTTTTACACGCGGGGCTCGTCGCCCTATTATCGTTTCATCGAGCTTTCGCTGCTGCTACCCGCCAGCCCTCATCGAGAGTTTTTAATAAGTTTCCACGGATCTGCGTTCACTTTTTTTTTCACCTCCATCGTTCCTGCCACGCTCTCTCGTTTGTTATATCGCCCCGCGCACGTCGTCTTTTTGGCAACACGATCGTTGGCTAGAATTCGCTAAAAGAGCTGATTTATCATGGACTTTTTGTTAGACGCCGACAGCTTGTTGCCGGCCGCCGCGCGCGCTCGTGTTTTCCTATAACAACTTTATAAGCCTATTTGGAAACGGTGTGTATATATATGTATCTCTTTTTAACTTTTTTTTGCCGAAGGTGTGCGTATTGTCTGGTGAAGAGGCGGAAAATGCTTCCCTTATGCTCTCTTGGGTATAACCTTTAGAGTGCTTTTACGAAGGAAGGTTAAGATTTAAGAATTGCTACTTTTTTTTAAGGTACATCAGCTTTAAAGTTATTAAAGTAGGAAAGTGTGATTACAAAACTGGTTATAATATACAGTAGATTTCTGTTGTATGAGAGATATAGAATAATATTTTGTATAAATAGATTATGCCCTTTATAATACATGATGAAAACACAGACAGAATGTCATCTTTATTTTTATCGCGGCTTTCAACAGTCTCCTTTCAACTCTTTCGACTCAGTAGCTCTACCTGTGATCCTTCGCGAAAACTATTCTACCTTTTTTCCCTAATTTACCGACTAATAATAAGGTAGAAAGTAACAAAAAAGCAACGATATTTTCTCACTCACATCACATATATATGATGCTGCATATACTATTTATACGAAAATTAATAATTGAATCAAAGTAGACAACCAAGTCTCTCAAAATTAATCTACAACTACACAATCAAAAGACTTTTAAAGTCTCGCATAATATATATATATATATATATATATAAATATTAAACAGCGCTTCAGCCACAGAACGAACTCTCGTCAGTTCCACGCTGTACAGTAACAACGTTGTACAAGTACACGGCGCCGCGCGCACTCTTCATACAGTCGCCGCCAGCGCGCGCACTCGACGTCGCGGCGGCGGCGGCGGCGCGTCGACTACCAACAGGGTAGCACAATGCACGTGTATATACCTATATATGTGTACGTACACGCGAGAATGAAGCGAGAGCGTCGAGGCACGCTGCAGAAAGAGAGAAGAGAAAAAGACGAGCTGCCGTCGCGCGGTACTATACAGAAAGTCGCTGCGTCTTTATACCTATATATATACAACGCTGTAGTAGGTATACAGAAGGGAAAAAAGGGAAGGTTGTCGCCTTTGAACGCGTGTAATAATGTAGAGGCAGTTCTTCGAAAGGATAGCTAGCTCCGGAAACGGAAGTGTCCGTGAGAATATGCCGACAGAGTGGTAAAAAAAGAAAAGGACGAATAATAATGTGGCTAATAGACGATTGATATTCTGGCTACAGAAATAGTACAGAAAGAGAGAAAGAGAGAGAGTGAGACACATACTCATGGTGAATTCATTTCATTCGGTAATAATTCGTCAGGAGATTCCGGAGAGTGAGAAAGAGAGAAGTTCGACACCCGGACGCGCACGCCTTACCCCCCGCGGAGAGTCTAAATATTTATCGAACGATTCGCCCCACGTTCACTTATAACGCTCGCTACTCTCCCGGGCGAATATATAGGATGATGGAGAATAACGACGGGCCGTTGCTCTTGGAAATTGGGTTAATATTCCAAGGTACGGGAGTGGAACATATTCACATCCATATACTGTTCAGAAACTTATCACATCTACCATGGTGGTATATAAGCAGAATTTCTCACGGTCCTTTGCGAAACCCCGAATAATTCAATAAGGCATGGTAAGAGGAGCGACGGATATCGAAAAATCGAGCTCTTTATTCCTCGGGAAAAACTCCTCCGTTTACACGATGAAGCACGCTCGAGTGGGCGCGAACTGCAGGCGCGGCACTACTGAAAAATCTCTCTCTCTCTCTCTCTTACTCTCCATTTTATCAATTTTATCTCTGGGAAAAGAAGCTGCGGGAAGACACTCTCCCACCGACAGCTTTCTCCTCGGTTCTCCCTTGCTTTCATCGTTACACCCTGTGGCCGTGCTCCTTATCGAAACTTATTTCCTGCGAAAAGCTCGCGCGCGCCGCATCGACGAGAGAAGAGCCGCAAAGGGAGAAAGAGGTTCGTTCGGTGGAACACACAGCCGAATTCTCTTCTAAGCTCGCACGGCTCAGTTATACCACGGCTATATATGCCGTTCATTCATCCTCCCTGTCTCTCCCTTTCTTCTCCTCGCTTATCCCTTTGTCTCTTTCGCGTAATTTCTCTCTTTCTCTGCTTTTTTCTCCAGTCGGTACATATATATACGAACGCGCGCATTAGTCGACTGTAGATATATTCTTTGTTCGATAGCTCTTTCTCTCCAGCCCACGTAGAGTGTTTTTCTACAATTTTGCGGCTCGCCGTCTGTCCTTACAGCGCTCACATGACTGCCGTCTTCATTTGTTGGCTCTCATTCACGCGCGTGGAATCCGATTGTCTATTGTGGTGGCGCAAGCGCGCGACTTCCTGTCTATCAACATACGTGTCTTGCCATCGACTCATTCATTCATTCATTCGCCGGCCCGGCATATTTACGTCCAATGGTTGCCGCGTTTGCCATTCTCTGCGACTTTCTGTTCGCAGAGCGAGGCCGTATACCTGCATACCCCGTATTTTTAAGATGGAATGGTAGTTATCAGAATTCGTAATGGCAGCTTCGGAAGTTGGCACGGAACTGACGCGGTGGTGTCTCGCGTTCGTTGTTTCTATATAGCTGTCGAAAATCCTGTCCGACAGCACAAACACGCAGACCGCAATAAAGCAATTTAGTACCGTCAGATGTGTTGGGTTTTATGAGACCTACGATATAACTTTCTCTTTAAATGCCTTTAATAAAAAGCTAAGGTTCATTTAACGAAAAAGCGTTATTAAAAGACTTTTTTTCTATAGCTTTATTTTTGAAATAAATAAATCCTCTTACATATAGGAATAAATATCTAATGTACAAATAAATTGAATATTAAAATTGAATTTCTTATATAACTGTATTTGATACAGAAAATATAGAACGATCCATTGTCCTGGTTTATACGTTATTATATTATTTTGTCTCTTGTCTTCATACGCGAGTTTTATGAACGCTGATCTTCGAACGATTACACGAAAGCCCGACTGGATTTTGGAGCACGGCCAAAAGTGGGTTTTGCGCGAGAGAAATAGGTATATGTAAAAGATAGAAGTAATAAAGTCGCCGAGAAACATGTCTGCGAAACGCGTACAGGAAGTGTACTACAAACAAGAAAATTGTTTGCTATAAAAGCCATTAAAATTCATTGTTTACCTAAAATCCTGAAAATTTCAACAGATTTATTTTAACATTTATATAAAAAGTTACAAATCGCCGAGAATTATAATATTTATCGATGGAATTACATCATTAATGGAATTTCGTAATTCTTTGAGAATATTTTAAATTATATCTATATGGAACAACAGCAGAACTATACCGTCGAGGGTAAAAAAAATATCGGTAAAACAAAGGTATTGTACTACACCGTAACCCCCGTCGGCGCAAGCTCCGAATACACACGAAATATAACTTTTTGTTTACCTGGTATGATCACGTACAATGGAAAAGTGACCTTCTCGAAAGCATAATAGACGAATGAAGAGAGATTTTGGTTCAATTCTCAAGTTAAATTTTCGCGTCCCCGATTGCATAATACGCACGGGTAAAGGCATTCACTGCCTTATTATAAAAAATTAAATAAGATGCGTATATACGCATTGCAATAGAACCTACCAATCAAACGCAAGTTAACAACGCTCGGAGAATATTGCGCTAAAAGCACTCACGCAAGAAACTCGATATTTAAAGCCCGTTTCTCCATCGGCGAATGGCATTTAAAAATTCCTCCAGCAGCGATATTTTATTTAAGCGCGCCGCGTGCTTTTCCTTTATCGCTTGCGCACTCTTAAGACATGAACGCGCGCGCAGCTGCAGAGCCGATGCGAATTTTTAATAAAACCCGTCTTCGCGTTCGATCAATCACAAACGATTCTAATATGCATCTAACGATATCGACGCTGCCGCTGCTCGCTTATTATCCCAATAAAAGTCAAATTAGAGCCTGCGGTCAGATGATGGCCGTACGGTAACAGCGCACTGGAACCGAAGGAGTTGAGAAACTAATTAAACGGCAAACATCGTTCGAAAACCTTCAATCGTTAGCAATCGTGTGTGTATATATATCCTCGACTTTAAACGATCACGACGAGCCAGTGCGAATGTATATATCAGCCGATCAGCTCGCGGTGCAGCGATGAAGATTCATTATAGATCCGCGTGCGGCGGGGATGGGATATAAGCAAGGGAGGAAGAGAACGTCGAATGGAGTGAATTGCACGTGTGTGCGCGGTTAAATTAGCGGATGGAAATAAGAGAGCGAACGACAAACTCGCCTAATAAGAGAGAAATCGTGTGTGTATATATATATCTGCGGTGAATAACCGATCTCAAGATAAATTTATTGCGCATATAATACGTTTCTTCTTTTATCCGAGCCAGTGTAAAGCAACTGTTCTCTTTTTGCGATGGTATCAAGAAACTGAATGAATCCTGAATACATTCGACTACGTAACAGCATTAATAATGTCAAACAAAATTAAAACGCATATATTCTACACTACAAAAAAAATCGTTTCATCTCCTCGGCACGCGGGAGTGCGACATATCCCACGTCTTATATATACTATATATGTACGCTCTGCTCCTTCGCTTTCGGAGGACGTCGACGACGTCGCTAAATCTTGTCAGGGAAGCTCTGTGTCCCCCGTCCCCCTTCCTCCCGCCCTCCGCGCTCTCGAATTTCAATGACCTCCCACGGGAAATTGGAAAGGGGGACTTTATGCAAACTTGACTCGCCTCATCGACACGCCCCTTTATTCCTGTCTCTTCTCGTCGCGCTTCTTACTTTTTTTCTTGTTTTGCTTTGCTGTCTAAACGCACAGCTCGCGTGATTCTGCATAATACGTTGCAGAGAATTAATAAACGATCAATCTTGATTGTATATATTCCAATACTTAGCTGACTCGGGCCCCGATGTTGTCTGAGCGAATGCAAAGTACTATGTGTACGTAGATTCTAAAAGTAAATAAATATTTTTTGTTTAAGGTTTAAAAATAAAACCAAGTGAATATTGAAGAAAATTTTGAAAAAATTTCATATCGTAGTTTTTATTGGGAAATCGACGGATATTTCTTATTGGTAGCAAAATTAATATATCGGTGCTCGCTGCTAATATCGAACTTTTCTGGGAATTCAAGTAAAATCATAACTATTTCCTATAAAATCTAATTTCAAAATAAATTATTACTCTCTAGCTCGAACTCAGTCCTTTTGCAATTATTATAATTAAACATCGCTTCTCCAACTTTCAAGGCACGCAACCATGTAATTTTCATCAACTAGCAATCTTATCCTCCTCCTTTTCCGCTCGTTCACCTTCTCTCTCTATGCGCGACCGCGCGACACTGACTTTCCGCCTAGAAAGAAAAGAAGCGCGCACCCGCAAACAAGAAAAGCACCCCCCAGCCTCTCTATGAAACATTAATTCCACACAGCGTTCATCCAAGCCTTATATATATATATATACCTATACGCCTCACGGCTACATAGCCTCACAGCATCTCTGCTGTATATAATGTACGAAAAAGACTCGCGCGCAGAGAGATGGAGCAGCTCTTTAGTCCGACGCGCGTGCGCGTGGTGGCAGCACCGTACAGCCCGCGCGGCGTGCACACCACCGGAGGAAGGAGAGAGAGAGAATTGTCGCCCTGGAACATTTGAAATTCCCGACCGCCGGAGTATGCTGCCGCTGCCGACGTCGGCGGCAATATAGCCCCCGTTGCCGCACGTGCGATCTCCTCCGGCTGCAGCAGTGATCGCCGATCGGTATTCCAATATTCGCGATGCCGTGCAGGCCCTTCTAATGAAATAAGAGGAGACGTCGGAGGAGCGTATAGTCGTGTCTTAGGAGTGGCGGCGTACACGTATAGTTTTTTTTTGCTTTTGAGAGGCGATGCATGAGACTGTATGTGGTATTATATATATATGGTGAGTGCTACACTACGAGTTGTTCCAGTTGCTCCTTGTTACAGCTTTTCATTTAGCCATCTCGATGGTTGTATACACGGAGCAAACGAGAGTTAGCTTGCGCTTTTGACTCACAATGAAGACTGCGAATTCTGTATTTTGCATTAACGCTGGCTTTACGCGGTGTATGTGCAGTAGCGTCTTTATGGAAATCTTCTTGAAACTTTAAAACACAGTTTGGCTTGGTTTCCAGGAAAGATGTTAGCTTGATGCGGATTTTATTATGAGTCAGTAACAGGCGAACCTAAGAATTAGAACGCTTTTTGCTTATATTATAAATGATGAAATTGGAGTAACAATATGTTTTCGTATATAATATGCACTCGTTCATATATACATATATACTTGAACATATTATGTAATACTTTGAACGAATAAACAGTTGTTTGAATAGCTTAGTTAGAAAACACATTAATCAATAAGCTGCGAAAGTAAACACGCATAACAGTATTGACATTTTATTGACTGGAGAAAATGTTGCGCTCTCTCACGGGCATTATATCACACACACACACACACACACACACGCACATACACACACACACACACACACACACACACACACATATGTATATACACGAGACCTGCGACCTATTAATCACCATGCATATACCGTGGTAAATTGCAATGCGCACAATAGTCAAACTTGTGAAAACACAATTTAAACTATCTATATATTTATGATGAACAAATACTATACATATAAATAACGCCTAATGGACAAACCATTCGAACGATTGTTTTTACCATTACGCGAGGATATATGTATATTGCACGATAGTGAAATAACCATTTACGCTTCGTAAAATTTATCTTCGCTCGGTCAATCATCGGAATTGCCAAACAATTATATACATTATCGTACTCTACTAAAACACGATAGAAAAATATCCATTTGTAAATTATATCCGTTATTCCAGCACCACATATTTCGTGTAAATATACCACCCACATTGCACTAATTCCACTTTTGTAATGCCAAAGGGCAACACATACTATCATACAGAAGCTGCAATATAATTCCGTTCAGATTGAAAAAGTAGCTTATTAATAGGGTACATATCACCGGATTTTTTTTATGCACGCAAGCCATATCTGCCTCACGATCACAAGGATCCTCGCCTCGGGGGCCGTCTCCGCACAATACTAATTAGTTACGAACATTTTGAAAAAAAATGCGCGCGACATCAAAGCCGGACGAGAGTACGCATGGGGCGCTCTTCAAAAGCGAAAAGAGATCAGACTACTATTACTCTCTCTCACTCTCTCTCGCAATCGGCGCGCGCAGCTGTCTGTTTTTCCTGCCCCGCTCGCTCGGCTACCCCCCGTGTGCGAGCGTAGTTTATGCAGCATCAGTGGTGGTGGTGGCAGCGGCTGCTATCCATCCCCTTGCCACCCCCCAACCCTCCCTCACCTCTGCCCTCGGACTCGAGTGGCGGAAAAAGCCAAGGACTCTCTTGTGCGAAATTTTCACGAGCACTTCTCTCTCTCTCGCTTGCGCGCGCGTATGTTCGCTCGATATATGCTAACGAGTCGGCCTCTTGCTCTCTCTCTCTCTCACTGGCTTTTCCTTTCGTCTTTTCCTCCCGCTCACTCTTATATATATCTACACGTTCGTTCTTTCTTTCTCTCCTACTTTATCTCGTTTTTGAGCGAAAGCGCGCGAAAAGTAAACTTCTCTTGCTAGTCTCTTAAGGCAACTCCTTTGCATTTCTTTCTTTCTCTCTTTCTCTTTTTGCACCGACTTGCACTTCCTTCGATTTTCTTTCCCGACTCTGTGCTTTGTGTACACACGCGAGGGTAAGCACCGCGCGTGTATCTTGCCCTGTTGTACCCGCGCAATTGCTTTGAAGTAAAAAACCAACGGCAGTACTGCGTGCGCAGTTCTTCTATGTGGGCTAGTGAATGTATCGCAGTATATAGGCAAATTGCCGAACGTCGTTTCTATCGTACAACCCTCGTCTCTGTGGATGCCTAAATATGTAGAACAGTGAGTTGTAGTATGCTAATAAGGTAGTGGCGCGGGGGAGAAAAAAAATATATTTCCTACTTTTGTTTTTCGAAAGATCGAAAGTTGATCGGGATAATGTTTTGCTAACCAAGTTTATGTACGGCGCACCGCGAACTTTTTAATTATTAATGTATTTTCGAAAGTTTCGAGCATATGCCTTATATATATGTACTTCTTGACGACGACTTTTATTTAAATTAAGATTAATTCAATGTTTTCTTCGTTGCTAATATTTTTTATCAGTGGAAAAGACAATTTAAACTTTTCAGCGTACTTCTAACGTCGAACTTTCGACAACCTTGCGACGTCTCTGCAAATCGAATCACGTTGTTGAAATAGCCACATCGAAAAATAATTTTTATCGTCCTTACATAGACTATAGACAGCTCCGACTATTCTTCCTCGATGGAATACCTTATTTCCAACAATAGCAATAGAAATTCCTCGCGATCATTGAGTTGTCGGTCGACCGTTTCGCCGCAAAACACCATCTGAACGCGAATCGAAGGTACACACACACACAGATGAGACAACAATGAAAAGAGACGTAAGAATAGAAAGACGGGCAGCGCGTACGATTGTGGTGCATTGTCACCATGCGGCGCGCCGTTATCGTCGCGAGTCCGATCACGCGTGCGGCGTGCGCGACGAAACACAACCGACTATATACGCGGCGACCAACCCTGTAGCGGTCTTTATATATACACGAGGGTATTCTTACAGAGCGAAGAAAAAGGAAAGACACGGCATAATAATGACTTCTCTGTGGCGCCGGTCTTCTTTATTATGACGAATATATTATCTCCTGCGCCACGACGAGATCATGGTCGTCGCGACATTCTTTTTTTTATATTTGCGCCCAAGGCGCGTTATTATCCACATGCAAAGTATGCGATATACAGTAGTAGCCTGTATACAATATACACAAAGCGACGAGGGGACCCTGGACTTTAGGGCTTCGTATACCGCATAGGGGTTAAAACACGCGGAAGAGCTCCGATCACTGATAATATAATCAAGAAGCGGTGTACGAGCATAGCTTTGAAGAAGACCGCGACATACATATATACATATATATGTATGTGTACATGTACATACACATCCCTCACGTGCTATATACTTGGTCTTTTATGGACTATTTCGTAGCCTTTACGAGGGTACGTACACAAAACACCTGAGGAGTACGGCCTGATATATACATATACATATAGAGTATACTGCTGCTACAGCCAATTTCGACGCGCTTACACGCGCATTACCCAAATTAACGCCCTCTCGCTCACTCCCGGAGTAATGGGCCCTTTCGCCAGATAAGCGCACGGACGAGCGAACGATGATGATTCTCGCTCGTCTGTTTGTGTGTACAGTATACATAGCTCAAAGCGCAAAGGCCGTGCGAAACTACGGTAATATATATATATATATGCACTGTGCATATATGTGTATATAAGATTACCGCACTTGTTCTCGGTTAGCTGAATTCGTATGCATATAGAGAGATCGGAGAGGGAAAATAAGCTGGGTATGCACAGAGTGCTCGTTTCTTTTTTTTTATCGTCGTGCAATAAGAACTTATATATATATACATACACACAACAGGCGGAGGAGCATTGAGTCGGCCGAGATGTCACTGCCCGAGAGAGCTTGGCTGGCGCTACACAGCTCGCGCGTGCGCGATCGATCGCTTATACTTATATACCATATATATATACATACTCACACACACACACACACACACACGAGCACGTCGGCTTTCCTCTTTCTCTATTGATACCGTTCGTGTGCGCGGTCTTCGCTCTTTATACGCGCACAGCACTCGGCTATTTTCCCCCGGCGCACGCTTATCTTCCCGAGGCGTGCGCGCGCGCTCGTTGTTCCCGATACATAAACAATTTATCGAGTGCACTAGTCGCACGCGGGACCCGCTCATAAAACACGTATGTACACATACAACAGAGGGCGAGAGAGAGAGAAAGTTGCCGCACGGCGCCTATATGCACAAGCGTGAGAGAGAGGAAAGCGACCGCATCATATAGTCGTTTTCGAGGGTGTATATATCTAGAAGCATATACATAGACAGAGAGAGAGAGAGAGAGAGAGAGACGCATAGCGAGTATAGGCAAAGGGAATGATTTATCTAGCCACTTGTCTAATTTAACCGACGCTGGGCATAATCGTATACATACGAGCCAAGGCGAGGTGGAGGATAACATCGAAAATCTTACGAGCTTTCAAGACGTGGATGATACGCGAACATTGTTTTCCTGATTTTATGTAGAAAAAAAAGTAGCGTAATTGTGCCGCAACGTTTACACTCGATTTCGTGATTATATAGTATACCTATACATACACACACATGTGTTATCCGCAAGCCTCAGGAGAGTCGTTCGTTATTCATTGTTTTCGATGAGAAACAGGAGAAATATACCAACATAGAAGCGGCACACACGATTGCATTGTTATGTCCACGCGCCGCGGAGCGCGCAGCTTTATTTACAAACGTATAATATAAATCACATTAAAAAATATATATATATAGCACGTGACGCGCAATGGAGATTCAAAACATAGGCGTGGATGATGCTGTCTCTCTCTCTCTCTCTCTCTCTGTCTCTCTCTTTCGAGCGCCCCCGCGAGTGTGCGCACACTTCGCGTTGATCAATAATAGCTATATATACATGTGGGTATTAATATAGGTGGCTCGGGCACTCCAGCTCTCTCGTTAGGACACACATAAATATATACCCACGTTATATGTTATCAGAAAAATCTTTGCGCTTATTGGTCGCCGTGAGCGCGTTATAAAATTAGATTTTTTATTTTCCCGTCGTCTCTACGTGATAGGCACTCACGTGGGCAGGTGTAATTTTTGTGCGGTTATATACGCTTTTTTTACAACCTTTTGTTTTTTTATATATGCGCGGCGAACCCTTATCGTTGCGCGTATATTTTATGAGGGTGTATGTATGTATATACAGTATATATGTGTATAGGCGAGAAGGAGTTTTCCGGTTTATTTTGGACTGGCCCTGTTTAAATACTATTAATGAGCGCTTTTGTTATACCTGCGGCGTCGCGCGGTGCTTATACTATTGTACACACGCTGCCTTAATTGTTCCTTTAATAATGTTTGTTTTCTGAATCCTAGATATTGTTCGGCTCTCGGTATGTACTAGCTTTCTCTCTTTCTCTTAAGTAAATTCTAACTTTCTTGTGCAAATATTTCACGAGGCTTTTCATATTTTTAACAAACCATTTGGAGCAGCCTATACTACCACTCTATGATAATACATATTACGCGAGTATTATTTCTTTCGGATGACGCAAATAAAATCAATGATGAAAAAGTATCACGTTCTTTATACTTACTTAGTGACACGTACGAAGCGTTTGAATCGCTAATGTTATACGCATGATACACTAGAGTGAGTAAGAACTATAGTTAATGGCAGAGCGACGCATAAATTACTTTTGTCCTAATGGCATACAATGAAAATAAAATGACCATCGGACCATCACAGCGATGAAGTATACCTCGCGTCCGTATTATTATTACTATTCGATTGAAAGCCCATATAGCGATGATGATTTCACTTATAGCCGCGCGTTTGCTTATAGAACTATACAGATATATAGATTCAGCGCCAATGCTACGATGCCGTCGTAGAGGAGAGGAGTATAGAAACTCTCTCGTTACCGTCTCGCAAGACCAACTCGAATCTCGTTACGTGTGTAACTTTGATAGTTTTGCATGTCCGATTGCTTTCCATCCGCGAGACTTCGCCTGCAGTGCATTCAACAGTCGCGCACAGCCATATACCCCGGCGAACCTCGACGCGCGCGGGAACCTCGTCTGATGCTTTGACACTGTCAATTGTGCATGAAATCAATGCAGATCTAATAATATCATCTCTGTAAATGCACCGGTTTATTATACATGAGCAATGCGCTCGCAGCGTATGTCTATGTATATACGACAAAGCGACGAATATATATTCCCTGTGAATTTACTCACTTTGGTCATTTTATCGTTTAAAGCAGCGTAGCCATTTCGCTAACCGTGATGTCAATCCATTTTCAGGCCGAATTATATTCACCAGACGTACGTAGGCGAGAGGAAAACGCATCCGTCGCCTTTTGTGACACATCTACTTATCGTTCTACTAAAAACTCGAGCGATTTCCAAGGCTGAGAAGAAGCTGCGCGAATTAGACGCAATCAAGCGAGGACCGAGCGCGTCTCTAATGTAGGCGGGAGGTTGTAAAGTTAACTCGTAGCCTCGGCAATTAATGCAGATATTCGTATTATACATGCGTAGAAGCACACGCGTGCACGAGCGACCGCCGACGACGCTTGGATTGATTCGGACATAGGCGCGTGTAGATTGGCGTCTGTATGTCATATCCCTTCTCTACCCCTTCTCATCATTCTCTATATCTCTCTCCACTCGCGTGGTCACATTGTTGTGCAATAGCGTATATATTATACACATACAAGAGCGCTTCATTTGCATGTCAAAAAAATCGCTCGCGTCAGACGGCAGCAGCCTGCTGTTGCTGTATATGTAGTAGTTATAGTGTGCGTTTTAAGTGCACCACCTGTGTATACTATACATATATACCGATACAGGCACGCACAACAACGGCTTGTAGGTGTAGGTATACGTGGATCTGACGGAATATGCATTTTGAATTCTGGCAGAACGCACACGCGTATGTGTGTGTGTGTGTGTATATATACACGTGCAGGGTGCGATTTTTTCTACCTTTCGAGCTGCGTCGGGGTGTAAAAAACGCGTTTACGCTTTTTAGTTGGGGGGGATCGAATAAAATTGAATTCGATGACCAATTTATTTGATATAGTAGGGAAAAAGTGTCGTATTTTTTTTGGAAAGTAAGCTGTTTAGGAAGTTCTGGTCTTACCATTATGGAAAAGAGATTGGATCGCATATTCAGAAGTTCTTGGATCTCATCTGTACGTACCTGTAACAGAAAATACCATTAGTTAATCATTGTCACATATTATGATCATTATGAAAAGTATAATTGAATAAGTCGTTATATTATATTTATATGGAATCTTTATTCAGACGCTAATAATATTAAATAAAAAACTGGGTAAATCTAATAAAAACATTTTTCAACATTAATAATGCAGTCTATTCACGCTTACCGACATTTTATTTACATCGCACTTAAACATTAACAATAACATCGTATACATTTTTCAAGAGGCAACGAGCTTGAAAGGTACGAAAGGAAAGAAGAAATATATATGCACTTTTAACTCGGTGTAGCTGCGCGCACAAAGACAGAGACAAGAGGGAATTTTCACGTTGGCGCGCATAACTTATGAGTTTCGGTCGCGTCAAAGTCGACGACGAGAAAGAGAAGAAAAGCGAGCGCGCGATTATGAAAGCCGCTCTCGCGCGATGGGACTGAAAAATTCATCCAGATGAAAGATAAACCAGCGCACTGCACGCAAGAGAAAGAGAGGAAGCTCTACTCTCTCTTTCTCTTTCTCTCTCTGTCGTCGCATAACTGCGATCGCGGGAGCAGGTCAAACGAAATGGTCGGCGGTGCTTTCAAGTCTTAATATTATAACAAAGCACGGAATTGTTGTCCAGGACTCCATGTACAGTGGAAATAGTCGGAGTTCGTATATACTCGTAAAAACTTAGTAAAAGTTTGGAAATTTTAAATTACAGAACGCATAATAATTATAATAAACTAGCAAGATCATGCGGTGTATAACAATGAAATATTGCAATATTATATTGCATTTTTTTATTTTTTTTTTATTTTTTTTAAACATTCTGAGATTTATACAATTTTACACAGAAACGGTTATTATATTTATTATTTGCAATAAAGACAAATTTTAAGGTTAGGGTTCGACTGAAAAACAATTTTTGCAGCTTTCTATTATGTAAAACCAGATTATAACAAAAAATATACTTTTAATTTCTATTTTTTTAGTTTAATTGTTAAACGATTAAAATTCTCGCGGTTTTTTCGGACCAATTAGATGAAATCTTAAGCGCCGAGCTAAATTCAACGTCGAACAATCACGAACTTATAGTCTATCGGACTCAACCAATCTCAAACGTTTTATTTTGGCTTCAACTTTTCTTCATCACTTTTTTTAAAGAGAGATCCCTTATATACGCTCATACATTTACAACGTATAACGTATTCCCTTTCTGCTTATATACTTTTGGTCAAGGACTTTCTTCCCCATAAACTTTTAGTCATTCCAATAAAAGCTTACCTCTCGTAACCCCACACCGAACTTTGCAAAGCCACTTCCACAGTACGACTCGCGCGCGTCCATTTTTCAAAACAAGTATATATACTTCCACCCCGCGGGACTATACATATATACACAAGTGCGTTGTAGCTAGTGGCGGGTCAGGGGCGTGCACACCACGCGCACAGGAAGCGGAAAGCAGGTCAGAAACGCACGGAGTGAAGTTTTTGCACGCGCGACTATATGGCTCGTATAGCCGCAGAGGCCATCAACCCGTGCACTTGCTGCTCTCGCTCTCTCTCTCTCTGTCCGCGACGTCGAGGCTTTTTAGACTCTGTCGGCGTTTCCTGCCCGTTTCTTTTGCCGAGATTGCCGCAGGATCGCGTTGAACTTTGGTATGTATAAGAAGCACATTTGGTTGTAAGATGGGCGTGAAATTTTGAGTTTGGTTAGGGTTCCAACTTACAAGGAGAGTATCTCAGATCCGGATCACGGATTTTTTTCAAACTTTGAGGTATGATTTTAGATACCAAAATATAAAGGAACCACAATATTAGATCCTAACGCTTCAATAATACAGCTGAAAACGTCGATAACTTCAGTTTATTGAAGCGTTAGGATCTAATATTGTGGCTTCCTCCATATTTCGATATCTAAAATCATATCTCAAAGTTTGAGAAAAATCTATGATCCCGATCTGAGATACTCTCTTTGTTACTCGAGGAATTGCGTGTAGGAATAATAAGAGTTGAAGCATATAATAATATAAAAGCTAAATAGCTACTAACGAATTTTCATGAATTGAATAACGTATATATGTGAATTGTTTTATTCGTGGTGATATGTATGAACCTTAAATTGTCTAAGCGTAGTTTATTAGTAAAAGTATAAAGTTAAAGTAACTTTATAATGTATGTCACTAATATTGATAAATTGGCAGTGTCATTTATTCAGAAAAAAGTCATACATCTCGAATTTGAATGCACATTGGCTTGTTGCCGGTATTGGCGAATTGTGTTCTCGGACGAATTGTGTTTTGTTGCTATACGTATAAGTACAAAGCATTTTTTGCATGTAGACTCTCCGAACTTTTTCTATATTGACATTGGAAAATTTATAGTTTGTGTGCACTTGTGCATTTCTTAGAATTGAATACAGATATAATAATGCTCGAAATTCCTCTAAATAATGCTTTTATATATTATATAAAATTTTAAAATATACATTTTGGTTCCGACTACATCATTTTATTCAGTATATAAAAATCAGCTTTTATCGGGATATCGTTGATCTTTCAAGGAACCATGAAAATTTTTAATGGATTGTATTCACGTTCTCTATTCTTTACAATTTTTCTGTTCTATTTCTGCTGTAAAAACCGAACAGTATTATTATAGAAATGTCGATTAAAGAACACGAAAATACCACATCAGTATACATAGCGACCATGTATTCCATTGCTTTTCTTCATTTACGGATTTTATTTTCTATCTCGTAAAGCAGTTCGTTATTTCAGAACGGCAACACTGCAAATAATGCAACAAATAGAGCCAATTTCCATGAGCAGTGTAACAACAACTAAATTCCTACTCTCATTATCGATACAGTTATCCAATACGCGTGCGCGTGCGGCTAGTAGTATAATACTAGTAGTAACAGTCGTAGTACCGGGAACAATCATTGACAATAACTTTGTTGTTCCAGCTCGCGCACGCATACACGCTCTGACCGCATTACGGGCTCCGGTCCAAATGACATCTCTCACACCATCTCTCCAGCACAATACGCGTTTATGAATTGCATAAGCCTATATAGGCGGCCTTTCGCAATTAGCCCGCGTCGCGTCTTCGCGAAGGCTTGAAAATCGTTCAAACCTCGCATGCGTATATATATAGCGTAGTATAATATCATACATCGTAAGCATATAGCGTATAATGTAGAGACCACCGGAACGGCGTAGAACTTGCGAAACTGTATATTTATAAGCTCGCGTCTCGCCGTCGCCGCTGTTCTCGCTCTCTCAATGAAGTGGCTAAGCGACACTTCCGCCGCAGCAACGACGCGACAGATTCGTAGCATGTGACCTTCGCGCGCTCGCACGCGAGAATGGAAAGAGAGAAAGATATATTATGTGTGCGTATTACAACATGTATATGTACAGTCCAATCACAGTAATATCCTACATGACCCGACGTCACGTGGATCACGCGCGCGCGTCTCTAATTCGCCGCGCAATTTCCCAATTGTCGATCAAAGTCCGTCGCGACGCACGCGCTCAAATTGCATTCCAGCTCTTTCGCTGTGTTGATGCGCGGCCAGAGCTTTTTCCGTATGGCTTGTGTGCAAACGAGCGTCTTCGGAGAAAATAGGCACACGCTGCAGCAGCGTCTGATGGATCGGCCCGATGCGTGGAAGAAAGTGGCGTAATGTGCGTCTCGGCGAAAATGAAGTTTATCGCTGAGAGAGCAAAAGATGCGTGGTGTGTGTATATATATACATATATATATAGGTTGCATGTGGAAAATGGATTTTTGAAGAGATTGAGTGATGGCCGTAAAGTTGGCCGGTGGTATATGGTTGTTCGGATACCACAGTATTTTGGGAGTTTACTATTTTAAACTTTATTTGCGAATTTTGAATATTTTTATTGTAAAAGTGAATTTTTTTACGATTTATTTACACTATCGTATAACATTTTTTTTATTTAATATTTGATGGTTCAGAAAAGTATATTAAAAGCAATAGTTTTATTACTACGTAAAAAAATATATTTACAAATCGTTATAGAATCAAAAAGTTTTAGTACGATAATCAAAACGTTATTAAACGAAACTACTATTCTTTTTAATGCATCTCCAAATAATTAAAGTTAAAATATCGTCTCTAATAAGCATTCATCAATTAAAGCTATATATCGAATCAAATTTCACATATAATCAAATAGCTCACACACGAAACTCACCACAAGGAGCTCTACTACGTCATTATTATGATTACCATTATTATAACATTTCTCCTTCTTTTTCCCAAAATCTCGCAAAACTAGGCCACACAGGCATATATTGAAAACGTGTGTGGGCGCCGTAATCGGAGAAAAATCCATCGCGTGTGTGTACGTGTCATGCATAGCACGCGCGAATAATCCCTCGCGCGAAAAACGAGGTAAAGAGCGAGCGAGCGAGAGATTGAGGGGGAAGGGGAGAAAAAAGCGCGTTCTTCTTTTTTATTTCCAAGTGGAAAAGTTCGGACTGAAAACGAGGTGGCAGGAAGCGAGCAATTTCCATCAAGCCTTCGGAAGAATGCCCACGCGCGTCAGTTTTAGTGAGCGGGCGACGGTGGCAGCCCCTGACCGCTCGCTAATTAGGCAATTAGTCACGCGAGTTCGGATTGCAAAACGGAGTGAGAGGGGGCAGGATTCGCGCGACGGCCTCTCTGGTATTTTCTGCGGCTGCTATATAGCGCGTAGATAGTCGATGCGCGCGCGCGCCGGGAAAACGAACTTATCTGTACGAACAATGCGCTCGTGCAAATCTGGCTATCTACTCACAGGCGCATTTCCCTTTTGCTGTGGATATCCGTGCGTACGATCTTTTCTGGCGAATTATAGTACGGCTTTTTTCATTACTGGCAAATTCAATGGGTTTACGATTTATTATAGCGCGGGCAGCTGTTGCGTGTCTAATGCATTTTTAAGCTAAATGTTTCCCAACTGCGCCATGTATATATACTGCGTGGGTGGCTTCGATTCATTGTCGGCTGCGTCGTTCAGTTATTTGTTGGCTCGCTCACTTTATTAATGATATATAATGGTGCAATTCGTTGAAATAATAAATCCGCGCTTGTTGCCAGAATAACAAAAAATTCGTATGATAGCGTGTAAATTAAATGATTTATTGATTATTTTTTACACTGAAACTGCATTGAAAAATTAAACGAACTTCCCAGGTTTATTTATTAAAAATATACATATGAAATAATATATGAATGTTTTTTAGCCGTTAAATAGTTACTGATTTTAACAATTAAAGTTTTATAATGGTTTAAAACGAAAAAAAAACATTATTTTATACTTATGATTTACGGTAACAAGTATTAAAATGTGCCGGCAAGTATTTTATCGAAATTTTGCAGGTATAAATAAATGTTATAAATAATATTCAGCTTTAAATTGAAACAAACAAGTGACGAATGAAATTTGTAAACTGAATATAAGACAAAATAAATGGATAATCGTTATAGTAGTTTGTCCATCTCTCGGTGCATCAACCTCACATCAAATACTGAAAAAATCTCGGGGCTTCGCGATATATAACTCTTTCGAGCTTGAAAAAAAACATACAACTTTGATTTTCAAAGAACTGAAAACCGCTCGGATCCGTTTCACCGGCAGCATCGACCATCGCGTACACACGCTTATACACATATACCGGCCGTCTCTTTTTCTCTTCAGCCGAGCCGACCCAAATCTTTCCAATCAGGCTAATAGCTGCGAACTTCGTCGTATATATACATATACACGCGCGTCGACTGAACGCGAGAAGTCAGGCGCATGACGCTACGATATATACACATACATACCTGATGATATTTTCACGATGAGATTTATATATATTCGCTCTTTCAACCCAGCTATAGCGTACATACATAAACACCCTATATATGTGTGTGTATGTGTACGAGACTGCTGTGTGTCGACCGCAGCTTACACTGCGGATATACAATATATAATGCAATGCGTCGGCGGACAACGAGCCGCGCCCATCCTTTCGACAATTGACGGAGGTGTGTAGTACCGCCGCCGTTGCTGCTGATCTTGCTACACAGGCAGATACAGTCATGCGGTTGATTTTCCGTATCTATACGGAGAGAAATTCTCTAGTAAATATTATAAGGTACTATTGTAATTTTCTCACAAACTGCCCATATTGGCATTTTTACAACAATTATTTAGATAAATTGAAAGGTTTCTTAGAAAAATTCGTAGGTTTCTTGAAAAAAATTACAATAGTACATACTAAAATTTGTCAGATAAGCAGTCCGTCAGAGAATTACAATAATGTGTTGTAAAATTTACTAGAGAATTTCTCTCAGTGTGTAAATTGATATATTACCTAATTATCCGTGCTTTTTCGTTATAATCGTTTGTCGGCTCAGTTGATCAATAAAGTCTTCTCAAGTGCATCTAATCTACTTCAAACTACATATATCCATTACAAAACAACGATAATTTTCATACCCCCACAGTTTGAACACTTAGTCCTATATACAGTTTATGAGTTACGTAAGCCGAAATGCGATCCCTTCACGCTTATCATCCACATATACCATCATTATTCACACATATAGCATTTACCTCCGAACTCGCAAAAATGCCCAATTCAAAGCGAATATATATCATATATATCCATACCCATATCTCTGTAGTTTTAACCCACCGCCGGTGCGGCTTGGACCTCGCAACGCGGATATTGCGGGCAACGGGAAATCAAACTTTCGTACTCTTCTCTCATGCCGCGAGCGCGCGCAGCGAGAGAGAGAGAGAGAGAGAGAGAAAGAACGGACGCAAAAGAAATGGGGATGATGTGTTTGCGCGCGAGAGCGCGAGACGAGGCGGATATGAAATCGACAGCCGTATAGAGAGAGTCACACGTGCGCATAGCTATATAGCTACAGCTCTTATTCCGGAAATGCGCAGCGTCCCTCGGCGGTGGCGGTCGCTGCTGTTACGCCGGAAACGCTATAGAGCCCGCTGAGCGAGCTGGCGTCCAGGTTACAGAGTGGCAGCGATTCGTAGCAGAGCACAGTGGGCCAGCTCTACTTGCTCAATGCGCCGCGTTTGTCGTTATATATAACGCACTGACCGAGCTGCGAGAACACGCGCGAGGTACTATGTTTTGCACGCGAGCTTGTCTTCCTTTTTTGGTTTGTTTCGTTCTTTTTTTTCAGTGATTTGTGGAGGGGCTTAACGCGTGGCGTTTGTTTTTTCAGGTGCAATTTATATAAAGATTAATAATAGCTGTACAGGGGATTCGGTATGTATAGGTGAATATTTGTAATCGGTGTTGACCATTTTGTTTTTCTGATGTAAGAAGTCCATGTTATATGTTGAATGTAGATTTATTTCGTTGTTTTCGTATGTATGTTTTAATATTTCATAGCTATTTTCTTTTATAAATCGAATAAAAACCTTGGTCAATCATAATTTAACTATTTCCTGAACTAACCATTACTACTGCAACTACCTTATCAAAAAACTTTTCAACTCTCCTCTTATACCCACCATTCCATAAACAAACCCAAACACGATATACTTTTCAACGCGAGAAAAAAGAACTCTACTCCTTCTACATTTACTATACCCGCACGAAGCAAAAGAAAGATGACGCTTCTTGCGCCCACGTCTTCCTGCGTCCCGCAACGATGTATACTCTCAGCAATTAGCTTGATTTCGAAGGTACATCCGCTATATATAGGCAAAGCTTTAATACATAAGAACTCCGGCAAAGCAGCAGCAGCAGCAGCAGCCGAGGAGCAATTTAGTTGATCAAAAGAAAAATAATCAGGCGGTGAAAAGAAGCTCGTACAGCTCGCTCTCCCTCTTTCGCCGGCGGATAGAAAAAGTCGTCTCGCGATCTCTCGTCGTCGCTTGACGCTTCCAGTTACTGAAACGCGCATACGCGTGCGAGCTCTCGCTGAAATGAGGCGGCGCGCCGATGCCGCGAGCGATAAGGCGAGAGAGAGAAAAAACGCGTAAGGAACACGCGATATATATATATACAGACACATATAGACGATATATTCGCACAGTGGCTCCTTTCTTCCGCATGTATCAGCAGTAGCAGCAGCCATACCAGACACTCCCTCACCATATATACATACATACACACTCATATAATGTAGTAAAAAGCAAAAAAAATCTGTGTCGAAGTGCGATTTTTCGTATACACATGTACACATACAGCCGAGTGCGGATCACACTCGCCAGCGGCCGTCGCGTCGGCAGCTTTAAGTGCGAATTTACGAGCTCGATTCATCGCCTGTGCGCGCGCGTGGAGAGGCTCCAGGATTGATGGTCTCGTGTTTCGCACGATCGCGAACTCCTCTATATGTATAATGGCGCGCGTATACCGCCGTCGCTTCAACGTAAATTGATATAACATTCTGCAGCAGTTGCACACGCGTTATATTGCGACGCGGCGCGAAACATTCGAGTGGTATAGCACCGAATCTTCTGCGCTATATAATGTTTCCTCGTGTGCTCACATTTGTCACGATCGCGACGACGACGACGACGTGAGTGGCATGCATGAATATGTCTCCGTGTTATTACACGTTGTTAGCTGTGTATATATAATATATGTACAATGAGAAAACGGAAAGAGGAATAACGAAGCGCGCGTGCAATCGTCCGACGCTTATCGTAATATTTAATGTTTGTTTAATTCGCGCGTGCGCCGCGCTCGCGGCTCGCCAATTAACTTTGCGATCTGGACTTGAATATTAATATACAAAGCTTGCTGTAATTAATTGCGCCGTGACGTTCCGTATATACGCACACACGCGCATATATATATATAGTGCGTGTGCGCAATACTACACTCGCCATTCTTCCATTTCTGACTCATTTTTCAGGCGTTTCTCGCTTGCTCCCTCAAAACGGGACGTGCCTTCCTTCGGACATAACTCTTTTTTATCGAGCACGAACGCGCGTGGCTCGCTTGCCCGGCAGCGTCACTCGCGAAGAGAAAAATGTGTGTATACAGCGCGCGGTGTTGTGCTTTTTTTATTAGGCGTGTTTTCTTTTTAAACACGTCTTTCTCTCTCTTTGTATATGCAGGAGCTCGTTCTACAGTCTCGTAATCTTGCTTTTTACTGCAAATAAAGTATTATTAAAAAATTACCCGCGCGTGTTATCAAAAGGGAAATATGGTGTGCCGCATGATATTTTCATAAGAAGCGCACGACGGCGGCGGTTACCCGTTCGTTCAAATAATCTACTTTGGTTAAGTGCTCACATTTCAGAATGTTTTATTTCCATGTTTATAATGCGTATTACGAGTGTGTGTGTGCGCGCACTGTACACACGACGAGAGAACCGTTATTCTACAAAATTGATATAACATTTTTTCAATAATGTATTTTAAGAGAAAAAAAATGTTAAACCCTTTTCACGTTGATACGTGGTGTGTCGGTGAAAACCCACTTATTTCGACTAAAATTATCATTGTCGTTATAAAACTGACGCGTAAAATCCAACAGCGAATAATAATTCAACATTTATATTTTAAAATTCTTTTCCAGAATGATTTGCAACAGTGGGAAAAAATTTTCAAGCTGATGGAATTACCGGCTCGCAAATCCTGTATAAAAGCGTTTTGAAAAAGCCCCATAAATCTCTTCTGTGTGTAACATAAAATTTTTTTCAAAGCATCATCGCCACCACCCGCCGGCTAATATACCCATCAGTTGCAACAGCGCTTTCGGGTCCTCTCAACGCGATGTTGCACTCATGGTTACGCAAGGACAACTGCGCCCTCGCTTCGCGTTCATTGATTTCCACCAAAGCCTGGCCGGCTACACGCGAGGGCAGCGTATAATCGCATTTCTCTCGTTTTCGTCCGCTCGAATAACTCTCTTCTCTTTCTCTCTTTGGATCTCGGAAAATTCGTTATATAATGTGTGCAATTTAAGCCCCTACAGCTCTCTCTCTCACGCACACCACCCAAGATACACGCTTGCGCGGTCTCCGTGCGAGGATTACCTGTACGTATAGATACGCAATTACCTAATCGGCGTGAGAGTGTCCCCTTCCCCCTCTACTTCTCTAAGCCCTCGCTAATGGCCGAGTAATATCGGCTCGTGCGTTATACACACGCGCCAAACGTGTTACATATACAGATACACATATATGTACAGGGCGCACAGGAATTACAACGTGCCTCCGCGCCCACGCGCTTACAGCCGTTTGTATACACGGGCGCGTGCGCCTAGACTTGCACTAGCTCTGCTGCAGCTGCCTTAGTTGCTATATGTATGTACGCCGGCAGGCAGGCAGGCAGCAGCAGCAGGTCTTATCCCCGGCAGAAATCACCTGTTCGACTTGTTTAGAGTCGGCCGGGTTATTCAATTCGCGGTAGAGCGTTGAACTCGCAGGCGCCACTGCTATACGCTCTGCGTATATATACATGTATATATAATATACTAGCTCTCGTTCGCATCTGTACATTAACGTAAACCTGCCGCATGTATATAGGTGTGCAGAGTGCGTTGGCAAATTTTCAGCATGTGTTAGCTGCTGTTGCTGCCGCTGTAGCAATGTTCGCTGTATATAGCTGCACGTTGCCAACTGTTCCGCGAACGCTGCACGATGGATTGTACGCTCTATTCGGTATAAACTCGCTATTTTTTTCTTTTTTCTATTATTATACACACACACACATGCGCGCGCGCGCGTGCGTGGCTGTTGTATTTTTGAAGCTAGCTATACGTATCTCATTAAAACCCAAATACTGGTTTTTGTGACGGAAAAAACACTATCTTCGAGAGCTCGCGCATGTACACGTAACAAACCGCGAAAACATATTTGTTCGTTATATATTCGCAGATTGCAAGTCGTGTTTGCGGTCGCTAACAAGCGTGAGCCCGTGCTCTAGTTCCGAAAGGGTATAACAAAATATACTTTTTTATAGTCCAATTTGGCTATTGTTGTTGCTCGACAAACCAATAACAAAATAACACGTATTAGCTACGAAATTATATATAATTTCCAGTTGGAGTTCCATAAATGTACCGTAGACATGATTAAAACAATTTGATTATGTGTAAAAATAACGCGAGAGCATTTTCGTATACACCTAAGTTTCGGCCATTAAGCTTTATAACGTTTTTATCGCAACAAGGCTGCTCTGCGCGCAGAATGCCGAGAGCAGCCAAAATAAAGTTCCGCGCACGAGCCTGGCATTTATCTCGACGGTAGCGACAGTGGAATGTTACGTAAGCGCGCGAGTTCTTTGCGTGCTCGCACACGAGAGGCAGAGAGAGAAAATTCAGCAATTTTACGTTCTAATTGCATCTGGGAATTGCAAAAATCATAAAGCAATTATACACGGCGAATGGTCTACTATCTCTCTCTCTCTCTTTCTCTCTCTCTTTTTCTGTCCATGCCAAGAGTCGTAACATCAAACGAGGCTAAATTTACGGCTGCTGCTCTTCTTTTTAACTCGCCTCCCCGCAGACTGCGTTATTCTGATTTGAAAAAGCGCAGATGGCATATAACCCATCGGTCGATGAAACTTAAAAACGTTCAGGAATTCAACCGCGGTCATGAGTTACAGTAGTACTATATAGCCATCGAGACGAGAGACCAATGTTTGGACGAAGTTTCAAACGGAACGGTTAATTTTCTCCGCGAGCGCCCATACCGTATATATATATGTATAGTCTGATCAAAGCCGTTGAATAGCTTTTCCTATATACACGCGCAGCTTCCAACCGCGGACCACAACAACAACGCCGGCATTACGCAACTTCTCTAGCTTTTCGATAATGAATTTTGTAATTTTCAAGATACACCATTGCCTTGACGAGTCGTGTTAGCTGTGCGAGTCAAGGTTGTTTCCTGTTCCGTTCTCTTCCCTCTTCATTATACTATGTTGTTAGTATATAATCAATAAGATTTCTTTCTCTAAAATCATTATGCTTAAATAGTAAATTGAAAAGGGTAAAATAGTTGTTAGTCAAATGAAATGATGTCTCAAAATTGTGCAAACTGTGAGAGGTATTTTCATTTGGATTATATTTTAATACCTACAATATAGTTTTAACACGATTTCCTACTGGAAAATTTGTAACTAACCATCACAGTAAATTTGCAATAGAAAATACTTATTAAAATACTTAGTGCACGGTTTAGAAAGCAAATGTCTTTATTCACTTAACGTGCACTTTATACATACAGTACAAGCCGCCGCGTGCGCACACGAATGGGTATAAATCTAGCACATGTATATATTTCATCTAAACCATTGAAAGCATCGCCTGTATTTTATCGCACATTTACGCGTTTACACTCGTAAGCCATTAGCATGTAAACTTTTCGAGCGAAAAACTTTTCCCACATACACTCGCGTGCATATAACAAAAATGCACATCTACGTGCTGCGAAGCAGCATAAACTCTCTCCGGGTGTATAATTTCAAAAGGCTCTCGCGCAGTTCTCTCGGCGAAAAGCCCTTAATTTCGAGAATTATACACTCATCCGAGTGAGCGCGTTTCGCCCATCCTCGCCTTGGTATAGGTATATAACAATTCCACTAGGTACTCACACACACAAACAAGTCGTAAATTTCATAAAATTTCCGCGCACCGCGAGAGCTTGCATTGCCGAAGACAGGGTGGTTTTGCTGCCGGAAAGCCTGCCAAGTCGTCGAGTTCTCTATTCCGTCTGCCGCGCGAAAAGGCAGTATGGGAGGAGAGAAGGAGGCGGAGGAGAGAAGGAGAGACAGAGAAGATGGAAGGATTGGCAGAGGGACGCGCGTTAGCGGCCCGTGCAAATATTTGTCGAGGCTGCAGCAGCAGCAGCGCGAGGATCTCGGCAAGATTCAAAGGCGGATCTCGTCGACTTCTTTCTCTCTCTTTCCTCACGGTCTTCGTCGCCTTATCTATACTGGCCGCCGCGCGCGCAAAGCTCCTCGCCTCGACAAATTTGATTTTCGACGCGGCGGTGGTGGCTTCGCCTTATTTCCACACACCGACTGTATAGCACTTTTTCTTTCCAGGTCGGTTGACTCGACGCCCTGTCGTAGCGTCGAATTAAACTAACTAGGAGAGGTCAAGGCCTCCGGATCACGGATTTTGCTCAAATTTTGAGGTATGTTTTTAGATGCTAAAATATGAAGAATGCTAGAATATTGGACCCTAACGCTTTGATAACCTTGAGTTATCGACAGGTTTAGCTGTATTTGAAGGTAATACTGAAAAATGCTCTATTTCATTTGTTTATTGGTTAAGCTAGAAAATCCTTATATATTATTATAAAAAAAGAAAATAAAACTAGAGATTACAAGTTTTACGTTGCTTTTTCAGAATTAAAAAATATTAAATGTATCAAAAGTTATGAAAATTTAAACTTAAGAAACTAATATTGATAAATTGACAGGCTTTAACTTTATACATATTTTGATGCATTTGCGTTGCTTAACTTTAAACTTTCATAACTTTTGATATATTTAATATTTTTTCATTCTGAAAAAAGCAACGTAAAACTTGTAATTTCTAGTTTTATCTTCTTTTTTTACTATTATATATAAGGATTTTCTAGCTTAACCAATAAACAAATAAAACAGAGCATTTTTTCAGTATTTCTTGCAAATACAGCTAAACCTGTCGATAACTCAACTTCATCAAAGCGTTAGGGTCTAATATTCTAGTATTCTTCATATTTTAGCATCTAAAAACACCCCTCAAAGTTTGAGCAAAATCCGTGGTCCGGTGGCTGTGACCTCCCCTAGTAAGTATTTAAATTATAATTTATGTATTATATTAAAACGTAAGTAATAGATAAGTAACAATATATAAGTAAAAATGCATGAGTAATACAAATTAATAATTATGAGGATTATAAATTAATTTAAATAATAAATGCATAATATTTTAAAAATCAATCGAAATTTAATCTCCGCATTCCGATCTATAACGCTCCGACAGGAAAAGAGACTAAGGAAATTGCTGACGACTTTAATATTTTTCAGATTTACTCTACGATTTTGCGACTACAACGTATTTGTTGATGACATCACGATTTTTAAGTTTTGCCATCCCAGAAATCTGAATAATGAAATATAGAAGATCAACGAAGACATAAACAGAATTTTTAAATAGGCCACACATATATGAAGCTAAAATTAAACAACAATAAAACAAAGGTCCTTAATATTCGGGCGAATGCTAATATCTCCACCAACTTTAGCCTATGGACGACATCCAAGATCAAAGTCGAAGGAGTTGAAATGTCTTTTTCAGAATCAGTTGAATATCTGGGGATTAATCTAACGTCTAACTTATCCTGGGAAATGAAAACACGGCATCGACTTAAAGCCGCAAAACACATTGTTCCCAAGAGTTAACTGTGCACGAAGAAAGAGTTCTTCAAAAGATATTCAATTCGTGAATAAGATTTACGTGTATAATTTAAAACTAATTGTATGGAACTATATTGCACCTTACCTTGCATCTCTAGAATGAATAAAAATCAATTCAAAACGAAAGTACTTCATGCCCACGCTCATATTATAAGATTCTACATACTAATAGTCTAGAATGCCGATAGCAGAGCAACTCACTCTTCGGTCAAACACAGCAACAAGAACCTTCAGAATTGATTCCTTAATCATTGATGTACCTTCTTGTAAGTTAGACTTCAGAAAAAATACCTTTCTAGCAAAAACACTCCAGAATTTGGAATGAACTTCCTCTTGCAATTCAAACGGCACCTAATCTTCGATCATTTAAGTAAAATGGTTACAAACATCTACTACACTTTGAAGACTATAGCTAACAATACATACTTGGTATTCTGGTAAGCATTCAATCTTATCTAAGATGCTTCCCGTGGTTCACAATATAGGATAAATATCGAGATTTTTTTATACGAGTTGTCACGGTAGTACAACGCTTGTCTTAATGACGCTAAGAAGATTATTTATCATCATCATAATATCAAAAAGATACTTTCGGGAGGGTTGATAAATGATACTAGAAACAAACAATAACATTATTGTGACCAAACATAAATAACGTCAACAACAAATACAAAAATAAATAATCATTCCTCCCATAACAGATACTAATAGATGTAATAACTCTCGAGCGGTCCGTGGCTCAGGCGGTTAAGGCGTCGCACAGTGGAGAAAACGGACAAAATTCTCTAGGTTCCACAATTCTTAATGGATCCAGGTCATTTTTGTTTAAAAATATTTTGAATTCCTTCTTCTAAAAGAAAAACTTGCATATATGGGTAAATGGGGTTATAGTTTTATGAGGTTATAAGTTTAGGGGTCAATGTATTTATGGGTTTATTGTTTTAGAGATAATGGATATATGAATACAGGGTTTATGGGTTAATGGGTTTCACAAATCACGATTTTTAATTAGTTGTAACACGTCGCTAATATCCTAATGGGGGATACGACGCTAAATAACGAATTAAAAGAAAAAATAATTCTTAAACTAGATAGGGACTTGATAGTACTGAATGATATTGAATCCATGGCATATTCAAAAACCGAAACGTCACATCCTTTTTCGCTATAGACTTAACCATAATATCTACCTTTTTAGATAGAAAGAAATATTTGAGGTAAATGTTCGGTTCACTTAGAATTCGATTTTTCAAATAAAAAATTTTCTCAAGAGTTATAAAATATTAATAGTTAATTCATTGTAAAACAGCCATTTCTTAACTATTAATGAATCACTTTGACGCTCAAAAAAATAGTTTATTTGCATATATTATCCTGCCACTAATCTTAATCATATTTTAAATATAAATGATCTAATTTTCACATCTAATGCGTACTCTTGATGTTGCGGGCAAACGATGCGAGAGTCTAGTACCGTAGGTTTTTAGCGTTTACATTTCTGGAGCCATCGACTACGTGGTCTAGGTATTCGAGGTAGCCGATGACGATGTGTAGCAGGTGCACGCCATAGTTTTTTGCCTCTAGGTGTTAAAACAGATCGAGTGCATGGTTTAGGTATTTGCGATAGTCCTTGTCGATGACCAGGCGTACGCCTTTAGCTGTTTTAGGTCTAGACATCGTCATCGCTACTCTAAACTCCTAGACCACGCAACCAATGATTTCCTAGAGACAAAAAATTACAGAGCGCATCACCTAGACATCACCATCGACTATCTCAAATACCTAGAATTTGATATCTTCCAACACCAAGAGATAGAAAACTGTGGTGCGCACCACTGACACTTTTTATCGACTGCCTGGAACATCAAGAGCGGGACTTTATGCTGGACACGGACTTTTCGCGTCGGCAGAATATCTTGTGCTGACCTTGAGAGTACCATCTGCTGAATTAAACCATAAAAAATAATACCTAGTATAAAAAATATTCATTTGCCTGTATTTATAATGAAGAGGTAAATATTAATAGTTAAAAAAAATAAAAATTGTACTCTTTATTAAATTATTATTTACATTATTTACAATTATATACATAATTACAAAGGGTAGATAATCTTGCGGTCGAGCGGTTGAAAGCTGTGTGTGCAAAGATTCCACCGATAAGCACCCGGGTGGCAATAACAGCGAAATCTCTCCGGTTGATGGTGCCTAGAGATAGAAAATCTGATGCTGAGGATTTGCACCAAATTCTCCTCCAGGAGAGTATGACTGGCAAATGCAGGCTAGTAATGGCGCCAGTCTCTCGCTGTATAGCCCATTCGATGTCGGGATAGTCGACGTACTTCCTTATCTTCACGGTTCTCGCTCTTTCGAGATCCGACTGCTCGCCGACAATCTGGGCATCTATCACCAGCCCGAGTGTGTCCATCGTTGCCACTATGTCCAGTTTCCCTAATCCCTCTTGCGTTCGGTAGTGAGGCTCCTCCTGTACTTGGAATCCCTGACGTCTGAGGTTCCGACCAAGGTAGGAGAGCACGGCATCGTGTTTGTCAATCCTGGCCTTACTGGCGCAGGGGCAGATCTGCAAGACATGATTGTTGGTCTCTTGTGCCATGCACCCCGCGCGACAGAGTCTAGAGAGTCTAGACTCTGTCGAGACGTAGAGAGAGTCTTAGAGTCTGGACATTAAGTTGTCCTTAACGTACCGTTTATTAACAGTTAAGAAATGGTGTCTGTACAGTTAAACTTTTTCGAGTACTTACGGCAACTGATCCATTTCTTAACTGTCAATTCAGAGGCATCTGACTGAATTTGAATACATATTTGTTAACAGTTAACTCGACTACTTAGAGTCCAATTAATGAACTTGTCTATCAATGTACTTGCAATCACATTGAAGTACAAAAGACGATTAAATAACTGCTAACCAAATTGCAAAAACAAACCCTACCTCCTTCAGCCACAAATTAAAAACCAAAAACATTAAATGGAACCATTTCAACATGCTCATCAGCAACCAAATAGATAGCCCCAAGTCAAATCAAAATATTTGTGCAAAAACCTTTAAACAACAAATACAACTTCACATAAACTACACTCACAAATGCTATAACAAAATTAACTAACCAAAAGCAAAATAAAAAATCTAACTTAAATCATTCCTACTTCCCAGACTACCAAGAGCCAAACTACAATGAAACATTTAAAACAAGCCATAAAACTCATCCAGCTAAACCTTCATGGTGAAAGATCAAGCCACTGGAATAAATATAAAAAGAAGATATTAAGACAAAAACTGAAAAAATCCGAAAACAAAAGTATTAAAAGAAATAAAAAAAATATATCGAAACTAAACTTTCCAGGTAATCAGTTATAACTATAATTACAATAATGGCCTACGACAGTCACTTTCCAAGATTCCACATCACCACAGTCAATAGAATACGGGCCATCCATTATAATCTGGCTGATAGCTTACACGTAAAGAATATGATTGATTCATCCAGATGTAAAAGTGGATATAGAAAATAATCTATTAAATATACAATTGTCGAGTCATATCCACTATTTGCGAAAGAAAGTTAAATACTAAATAAAAAACTCAAAAATAATAAAACCCGACTTCCAATAGACACAATTAAAACATTAAAACTCATAACAGCAAAAACTCAAAATTTATTACAGAATTTTTACGCGCTTGCAAACTCTATGTCTGATTACAAATTTTCAAACAAAATACGGTGGTGATTCATTGGCCTTCAAAACATTTTATGTATAAACTAATGTACATTCACGCAACGCCAACAGCCATACAGCAGAAGACAGAAAAAAACTTAAAAACTTTCAAGTAACACCAGGTGATGGCAACATAAGCCTATCAATTACCCCCTAGATACACTTTATTTCATTATTTATACATTTTTCATTACACACGCACACGCACACGCACACGCACACGCACACGCACACGCACACACATACACAGTTCACAGAACCGGAACTTTAAGGATGTAGAATTTCTTTCTCCAGAGTCTAGGAAGCTACCACTACCACTACCACTACCACTACCACTACCACTACCACTACTACTACTACTACTATCGTGTCGCAATAAAAAAACAGCACATAAAATGGTGCATGATTCGATTATTTAAACGTAACCTCAAAAAATTTCCTTATGTATTATAACTTTTACTATCGTCCTAATATAAGCCCAAAATTTCAGTTTACCCCGGGATTGGGTAATTTACTTTAAGTAGAATAGTAGCAAACTATTTTAAAATATAAATTGTTATTATTTTGATTAATTATCTTCCAATGTTTGACTAAAAAAGCATATTATGTTTTAAAGTATGTGGTATGAATAAAGACCAAGTCATCTTTAGTCATTTCTGACTATAGATCATAAATGTTACCAAAGTAGTTAGATTTGAAATAGAGTTATAAAAGAATTAACTGTACTGATGTACTTATCCAACAATCTTTAATAATGCCTTATTGTCATCAAACTCATAAGATCAGGATTTTTATAGCTATTTTTATTGGCTTTATCAAATTCATACAATTATATTTGCAACTTGCTGAGTTCTACGTCTTAGAATTGTGCTGCTATGCGGAAAATCAATCGGTAGTACCAGACAATACAATATAAATTAATTTCTGCAATAAATAGAAATGCTAATGATATTTCAAGAAATTCTAAGTTCTAATAAGTTTTCAGACTCGTATTCGCTTTCTCGCATTTTTATACAGAATCAAAGTTACAAACTTTACATAATTTTTTTTCTCCGAGTACTTCACAAACAACTTTGATTTATGTTATATGATTTAAGTTTTTAAATTGGAATATATCCTCTATTATATTAAAGTGACATTTCCTCACTTTTTTCCCGGCCCGCCCTGATTAATTTTTTAACAAATTTTTGAACAATTTTTGAACAATCCTCTATAATATTAAAGTGACATTTCCTCATTTTTTTTCCCGACCCGCCCTGAACAATTTTTGAACAAATTTTTGAACAATTTTTCAACAAATTTTTTAAGAAATTTTTGAACAATTTTTGAACAATCCTCTATAATATTAAAGTGACATTTCCTCACTTTTTTTCCCGACCCGCCCTGAACAATTTTTGAACAATTTTTGAACAATTTTTGAACAATTTTTGAACAATTTTTGAACAATTTTTGAACAATTTT
>JAWWEQ010000045.1:28764673-28894342 GCA_035583055.1 Torymus tubicola | reverse complement strand
CAGTGAGTTACATTTCTGGCTCAGTGAGCCAGAAATGTACCCTCAGTGAGCCAGAACCCCCCTAGCTATACTACTTTTCAAATATAAATAATTTACAATTACAATTTTTTTTGTAGTATTTAACGTTGCTCTGTTTGTACTCCATCGCGGTGCTAATCGACAAGGGAGGTCTGAGGTGTATTAGAAAAAAAACACATGTGTGAAACAGTGGTGTTCGTATTAATCGGTGAAGATACGAGTCTTACCGATCGAACCACCGCTACAGACCTCTACCTTATAGGTTGGCTGAATCTCTCGAGCGAAACCCGCAGTGGGATCTGTCTTTCGGTACTCATGCGCTCGGCGCAATCATTGTACTTACAATTAGTCGATCCAACCCACAGATCGGGTGCATACGGGAGCTTCAACCATCAACCCCGGGAACCAGGTTCGCTCTTCGCCACCGAAAAAATCCGGAAAACATTTTTGAGAAAATGCTTCCGAAAAATTTGCGTTGACGGAAAATCGAATATGAGCCCTAAGCGATGTTTGTTTTGACAATAAGAAAATAATGTAATAAAACGGAATTCTTGGTAAGACAGGAATCGCGGTTATCTTGATTTTTTAATATGAAAATCGCAAAAGATATTAATCAAAGCACCCAAAAAAATTTTAATATCGTTAATTATTTTATTCACGCAGGAAAAGAATATTTCACAAAGAAATATTTAGAAATCAAATAGTTAAATATTAAAAATGGAGCTTCACATCTCTTTTAAATTAGAGAATGACTTACGTACCGACCGGGCAGCATCAACTTTATAACTTACTCAATTTATCGACTTATTTAAATGCTTTCGCTTTACGTAATGTAATTGTTAATCTTCCTGGATAGTTTTTAGTCAAAATTTTAACTGTACCTTCAAAAATGCTTGGAACGAAATTTCATAATTTTTCGTTTCTAATTTTTTAAGATTCCTTTACAATTTGGACTCAAAACTTTTCATAATGATTGGTAACTATATTACGCAAGACAACCGAATTTAAATAAATCTCTGATTGTATGAACCATTGAGTTATAACTATAACGAATTACCGCGCTATTCGTCCCGTACATAGGTAGCATAATAGAGGTTGGTATTCCATACCCCTATGAGGCCATATTCAACCTACCATATAGATACCTACCTTATGGACATGTGATATAAATTATGTGGGAATATGTAAATAAAAATCTGAGAAAAACCGCATCGCTAGGCGCTTCGTATACGCAGGCAATTATAATTATCCCATACAAAATTGTTGAGCTACTGATTCCTATTTTCGAAAGTCTCAAAGTTAATGAACGATATCACTTCAAATTTGAAAGGGATATTCTTAATTCTATTACGGAGAAAATTAATAAAAATATAATTAGAATGCCGATAATGTAAATTTCTACGTTTAAATTTCATATCTCTTTGACACATAATTTTATGGAAACAAATAGTTTTTCACTGCGTATGATAACTTATAAAATAGCAGTTTTTAATGCATAATGTATGAAAATAGAATACATTGTGAATATACACAGACTCAGACACACACACACACACACACACTTTTTTCTGAGTCGTGTTTCTTGTCGGCGAATTCGTTCAAATTTTTTACTTATAAAATATTTCTTTTGTTTCTTTAAAAGTAACTTACAATAAATTTACGTAATATACGTTAACATACGGCACTTAACGTATAGAATCACCTTAGTATTACTTAACGATTAATATATAAATATTACTTTTAGAATAGAATTATTTTTTTTAATTCTGAAATGTATTTAAAATCTTCTTTTCTTCTTTCTGTTGTGTTGGCACCGTTGAAACGTACGGTATCCGCAACTGGATCAGGCTTGAAAATGTGAAAAACTATAGGTTTGAAAAAGCGTAGGACTTGTAGTAAAATACTAAAATCCATTTTTTTGCCATTTCAATTCGAACTAACTACTTATGCCCTATCCAAAAAATTATTTCAATTTTTTTTAAATGAAATTCTAAATTTTTTTAGGTAGCGGTAAAAATATATTAAAGGAGTATGGAGTTTTAGAATTAATCTTATTTCATTATTTATTGCCAATGTTGAATATGAACGATAAATATACTACTCGTAAATTTTTGATCGATTTTATTTCAATTTTCCATAAAACACTTCTGTTGAGAGATGATATGTGTCTACAATGGTTTAATTACCAAATTGAATAAATTGTGCAAAACTATTGTTTTAAATGTTCATTTTTAATAAATATATATAAATAATTCTTAATATAATATCGAGGAGAATTATTAAATCAATGTGAGAAATTGTTCACTTAACGCAATACTGATTTCATCATTTCCAGCTGTACGAATTATTTACAAAACAGTGTTTGAGTGTGTTTCAAAATTAAATATAAATATAAGTGATTGCTGAATTCTGCGTATATGTTTTTTAAATATATTTTAGTGTATTCCTTTTTAATCTTGAATATTTTCTGTACATTATATTTTAGTTAAATTTCTCAAAGAGAAGTAAATAAATTATTATAATTAAAACAGCCGTTAAATAAAACCTAATATAAATATTATTAATATAATAAATATATTGAAAAATAATTAAACAAATTTAATTTTGGATATATTATTTATCGATAAACTTTCAATAATTAGAATATATTCCGTTACTTATATCGACATCCTGTAGATGAATCGTAATAAATGGTATGCTCGATATTAATGTGGGTAAAAACGTTTCTTGCATGCATTATTTTAAATGCCAGGATCTTCTAGGAGAATAACGGAATTTGTCGTGTTATTTAAACAAGTTTCAAATGTGGTCTTGGAATAACAACGGATTTCATTTTTCGCCCTTTTAGTTACTTTTACACAAATTTTTGATCTTAAAAAGGAACGATATTTATAAAAAATAAATATAATGTTATTATTTACATTATTAATTAATTATAATGATATTGAAATATAAAATAAATAAGTGAGGATGTTGTATTTTTGGGGCTATGTATTTACGAGTACAAGAATAGTATTTATGACATAGTACATAAAACATCAAAATAAATATTAAAAGTAGCAAATTATGTTACATTTAAAACTTCATAAATTTTTTTATTATATTAAAAATAAACATTTAACTTCAATATACGATAGATTTGTCGAATATTATTGGAATTATGGAAAGCAGGTTCAGTAAAAATAAGAAGAGAACACAAGTAAATATAATTCTAAGTCTTTTTATTTCGTGTTCTCTCATGTGCTGCTGGACTCTGACTGACTGCACATACGGTCTATGTTTTGGTTTTGTACGTGTGTGAGTGTGTGATTGTATTACAACGAGAGTTTGTTACATTTAGTTCTTGAAAGTGTGACGTACGTGGATAGGCTTTCATATGTAACTTTTTTCAATGTTGTCAGTAAAGAATTTCCTGGTAATATTAAATTATTTTCTAAGAGGTGTTATTGATTTTTGCATATATATCAATAAATATATTTTACAATTAACTTTGTTTACTATACATATTCGTTTTTTTTAAGTCGAGAACGAATTTTTTAAGTACTTATTTTAATTTACTAATTTTATTTATGTCATATGGAGATATAGTTTGAAGATCTTTTCCAAGCCATTAAATAAATAAAGGTTGCCTCTGTAAATGTGATGACTGTGGTGTATTATAAGTAAGGTCTAACTCTCTTAAATGCCAAACAGACAGACAGACTACGTGAGCGACACATCATCTTTTCCTGCCATTCTATATCAATCGCCTAGTTCGATTGGGCAATCATGCTGCGGAAGAAAGGAGAAAGAATAAGAAAATCTCTCTTTAGATGATGCGGAGTCGTGCTTTCCCTAACTACCGTACAATTCTAGTGACTTTCGCCAACACCGAGTGCAGTCCTTTTATTTTATACTTGTGAGAAAGTTCGAATCGTGCTGCTAGCATAATATATATATATACATGTTCATAGAAAGAGAAAGAAAGAACATGAAACACACACACATACGCGTGCACACATATAAGTAGATGCAGATATAGATATAACAGTTGGGGAGGCGGGAGAAAAAAAATCTCGTGGGCCGCGGAGAGGAGGAAGAGGCGGTGGGAGGGAGCCTGCGAGACAAATAGAGGAAGAGAACGGTGCGAGGTGTAGCGAGCGGGCGCGTGTAGTGCTCGAGGGAGAGCGGCGGCATTTCAACAACGACGACGACGAAAGCTGAAAGCAGCGAGAGCGGCGCGCAGTGAGCCGAGGTGTCTCGAAAGAAGCTTGCACATCGACGAAGGTATACAATAAATACAGAGTGATTGCGCGCGTGTGTACGTTTAAAAGAGCCGTTCGTGATCGTCGCGTCGCTGACTATATTCGGGGAATCCCATTGGTTGGAACCTTTCCCGTTAAAGGTGTGAGCAGAAAAAGGGGACAGCGCGCCAACGGGATAGAGGCTTTCGGCCCTTTTCTGGCAGTGCTTTAGCTAAGCGCGCGAAGAAGAAAGAAAACAACGCGCATTTGTGACGCGACTTTCTTCTCGTAACCTGCTGCACATAGAAGCGACATTTTGTGTGGGAGCCCAACGGGCTGCAACAAAGAACGAGGCCAGGTCTCCCTCGAGCGCAGTGGCAGGCCACTATAAGTACTCCTTGATTACTTAATTGCCCGGCCGTCATCGTGGAGAGGTATATAAGCGCAGTGCGGCTGACACAAGGGGCCCGACAGACGAAATAGAGGCCCCCAGCGGCTCACCGTGCGCTGTGGCCTGCGTGGGGGCATGACGGGCATGCGGCAGTGTGCCTTTCTTTATGCCTATGCATGCGTCCGTCTTATACGGTCTGGTCTCTTTTATTTTTCTCTTGCTCGTAGCACACACGCGCGCCTCCCCTCCTACTCCTCGTCGTCTATCTCGGGCTGGCTCGGTTCCCTCTTCCTCTCACTCTTTCTCGCTTGCTTCCTATATCTCGCGGCGCGTGCTGAGCCGAGTGTTTTTTACCCCTTCCCGTTACTGGGAGCGCGCGCGCACACACACGCCTGTTTCTCGCCTGGTGCATGATGTGTGCCCGAGACTTCAGCCAGGCCAACGGCGACGTACGCTGGCAAAGTGCCCCATTCATCAGTGGGTACCTTCATTTTTTGTTTCCAACGAAAAAAATATGTTTTTCACTCAAACACTGATGCTCAAAAGATATACGCGGTGCAGTCGCTCAAAGATAATTAAAGTGAACACTTTCTTTTTAAACGCGTGTTCTTTTTGCGTGTATACGATAACGTTATCAAAAACAAGAAAAATCTTTTATAAGGCCAAAATGTAAAGTAGGTAGCTGGGACATCGAGTAAATCATCACTCTAAAATTACTTATTATCGGCGATGAAAAAATTGGAATAAGTAAACATTGTATTTGCTTTTTCAAAGTCATAAATTGTGCCAATTCCTGCTAATGCTTTGCACCACCTGGCACAATAACGATTTTTGTTTTAAAATTTTTTTTATTAAATTTATAAATACTTTTGTCGTTTATTAAAATGTTTGTCAGTAGTTAGTAAAGAAACATTACCAAAACACCTAATCTTAATTTGGAAAATTGCAAGTATTTTTCAAATTTTTCGCCAAATCTAATTATAATAATTTTTAATACATTTTGCTATGTGTTATCGAGATTGATAATTAATATTAATAATGCGCATACAAAGTTATAAACTATCAATGCCAATAACTTCGAGAAGGCGCCACGCTAAATAAGTTCCATGATATTTTTTGTGTTTCAATATTTTAATTTATAAAATATGGATTAAATTAATTTATTTTGTTATACTGAACTAAATTACTTTGGTGCTGGATATTTAAAGTCATGATTCGTGAATGATTCATAGACAGTCACTTTGATAAATATAAATTTCTACACGTTAAAACATTTTTAACGTAACATGCTGAACACAAGATCGCAATGGATCATCGTTATAAGCTCAGTGGATTACACTTGATACTCGATACCTAAGAATGAGTATATATTCAAGTGCGAAAGAAATCTGATTGTGCCTCCGGTACCGGTAATACAAGAACTATATACATCAGTTCCCCTTTGAATCCTCGCGATCCGGCCCTGTCGGCGCGCACGCGGGAGAGAGCGCCGCGGGGAGGGGCGAGGAGGCAGCAGCAGCTTTCCTCCTGCGCTTGCGGGTTGCGGTGCTTATGCTCGTCACTTCTCAAAGTTCCTCCGTCGACGCCGCTCGCTCACGTAGAGGCCCGCGCGCTTGCGCACACCGTTGGGAATTCGCGGAAGGAGATACACGTCGTCGTCGTGCACACATACACCTATACTCGCACGGTCGGAGAGCTACTGCTACCCATCGAGTTGGCCGACGGGGACGGACTACAGTGAACATACAGAGTCGAGGTTGCGCACGGAGTGAGTGAAACAGTACTGCACCCGTAACTAGAAGACGTACAGGCGTTTTCCCGTGCGCGGCACACTGCTAGAAGGGCTTCTCTGCGGGTGCGCTCTCTCTCCGTCTCTCGCTCTCTTCGCCTCTCTTCGCCTCTTCACGGTAAATTCCTTTTTTCCCTTCCTTTTTGCGGGTTATTTTTAAATCGCCCGCGACGCAGAACACACCGCAGCCAGCGGAGATGCTTTTGTGTCAAAGCAGTGCGCGAACGTCGCCGAGAAGGACGACTTTGTTCATCAAGTGCGTTGTGTGTGCGTGCTTTTCCGCGAATCAGCAGGCCCTTGATAAATTCATAAAATGACGCCTTTCTTCTCGCGAGCTACCTTTGTGTCGTCGTCACCGTCATCGACGTCGTGGTCCGTTTGGCCGAGCACGACGAGGGACAAGCCGGAATTCGAGGCGATCGGCGTACGTGTGCAAATTCTCTAATGCAAATTGCGAAAAGGCGCAAGCGACAATGGCGGGATTCCACGGCGCGCCGCTGCCCAGGGCGGAAATTGTTTATTGTTTTTTCGCGCGCGCGCGCTCGTGGCGACTCGGTTTATATATATTGACGAGTCCGAGCAGAGCGAGACTTCGTGCGGGCCGCGAGCGCAATGTAATTGTTTTCTTTTGTTCGCCCGTGCCCGCGCGGGTATAACGCACATTCACTCGATTGTTTTTCTCTCGCTGCTGTTCCTCGCTGTTCCTAGGCCCCGGTCGCGCTGTACTTTTTAACAAATTCTACTCTTTTGCAGACAATGGCAACCACCGTAAATAGACCTCGAACGATCAAGAAGCTGGAAAAGCCTCGGCCGCTGAAGATTAGCCAGCGCAGCCCAACGACCGACACACGGATTACGACTGGTGAGTTTTCGTTTTTACTTTAGCGAAAATAGTCACCTTTCGCCATTAAAGTATCGTCATTTCAATTCTTCTTCGATCTCCTTGCAGTCGACGACATAGTCTCATTGATCGACAATGTTGCTATGCACCTAAATAGCGGATTTTACGATCAAAACTTACAAACCAGTATCGTTACCATGTGTAATCATTTGAAGCTGTACTCTCATCAGCTAGAAATGATTTATAAAGGTAAGGCTTTGCTTTTATTTTGATAATATTCAGTTTAAACAATTAATTTTTTGTTTTTATTTCTCCATAATTTATTTAATATTATTAAATAATTGTTCTATTGAATTAATATTCTATCATGTTCATTAATCATAATTAACAATAATATATTATTATTAATTTAATATATATTTTAATTATAGATCAACTTGATAGAGCATTTATTGCTATAAGGAATGGTAGTCAAGATGAACGCTTAGACATGACGACCAGGGTTCATTTACTGGAGTTGATTGAATTGAGAGCTAAGCAATGGCACCACAATGAATTCATGAATGCTTATTATTCTCAAAAGCTTTCAAATTTGGATAATGTAAGTATATTATGTAATCATTCTTAAAATGAAATTATGATATATTATTATTTATTTTTATGTCTTTTAGCAAAATGAGCTTCTCACACCTGAGACCCCAACAAATCTAATGACACCATCATTGATGAATATGAATTCAACATCACCACCTCTACTTGCTCCTGGTGAAGTAATAAAAAATAGTGGTAAATTTACAAAGCCAACTCGTATACCAGGCAAAAACTATTGCAAAGATGAAGTTGTTATTCGTAACAGTGATTCTGGAAAAGGTAAAATAATACTTTTTTTTTTTAATATTGTTTATAGTTCTATTTATGGTCAAACACAATCCCTGCACTTTTTGCTTATTTTCAATTTCTATATATAGTGAATTTAAAGAGTTAATTGTGATAAATTAAGTTAATAATAGTCTGCAAGATATGAGTAATTTGTTTTAAAATGAATTTGCACAAATATATAGTGATGGGAATAAAAGGGCGACGGGTTCACATGATTGAAGAACTCAGCGAGACAATCATCTCCTTCCAGAGAGGTAAAGTGAAAGATAGGAATGGCGTGCAACAAAAGCTTGTGATAATAATAAGCCCATGCATCAGATCCACTTAATTAATATAATAATAAAGCACAACAATGATGTCGTAAAAAAAAATTTTTTTTTTCTTATAAATTTGCTAATAGTTATAATAATTTTACTTTAGAGTACACAACTAAAATTTATAATAATACTTATTTTCTACCTAGAAAAGATAATTATTTTTTATAAAGGTATTGGTGTAGAAAATCATTCTTATTAATTTATGTGTATTAATCTAAATAGAAACAAATGAAATTATCTTATTTAATTAAGTATAGTAATTTCTTACAAACATAATCTTGAATAAAATTCCTAAAATTTATTAATGGTGTGATTTATATAAAAATAATTATCTTTTTTAAAAATAAACTTAAATGAAATCTATTAAATTGTTTTTCATAACAGCTATTCTACGCATGAAGCACTGAGTGTCCTTTAACATGAATTTCTAAACAATACTAAATGTATTCATCACATTCTTTCTTTTTTGTTCCATCATTCATTTTAATACATGCTGAAGTACAAACAGTTTAACCTGATTTTTTGTGAAATGTAATACATAAATATCAAAGTTTGATGAGTCCTTTTCTAATAATATCTTAAAATATGTTACAATTGATAAACTAATTAATAAGATAAAGAACTTGTGATTAATATTACTGTGAATTGAATTGGTATTTAAACAAAAGAATTTTTTTCAGTGAACCCTGGAGCAAAAGAACGACTTGTCCAAATAACGGGTACTTCCGAGGACAAGATACAGTAAGTCAAATAAGCTTTTCAAAAGTTTTTAGAACTTTTCTTTAAGGCTCATTTTTATTTATTTACAGTTATGCGAAGGATTTAATAAAAGATACAATTCAACGAAACGCATCACCCGTGCGAATCGAACAAGGTGGACGAGAAAAAAGTGGTATTGGAGGATCAAGTTCTTCATTAAATAGTAGTGCATCTGATGAAAGTAACAGATTACAACAGCAACATACATCATTGCGCTCATCTCTTCTTCATAGTTTGTCCACCAACGACGCCAGTATTGGCGAATATAAGTATACCGTGACTGTTGGACCACATTCTTTAAAAATTACGGGCAGTAACTTGGATCTCGTCCGGGTATGTATTGCTATAATAACAAATTTCACATATCGAAATAGACAAATTTTAAATTTCTAAGTCAAAAATCTACATTATATCATTACATAGTATATATAAGTACCACGCTTTTCTGAAGCATTGAAGAAAATTTTTCTAGTACAGTAATAAAACTTCAAAATATTATTTTTCCCCATACCCTGGGCATAAGTGTCACTTTCGCTCCCAGCTCAACAACGTGAATATGAGATTTTGAGTCCAGATACTAAAAATCTTGTGAAGATTTATTTTCTTACAATTGTATGCTATACCGTGTCACAAGTTTTAGAATTTGTTAAACGTGTTTATAAATTAGTGAACTTCAACGTTCACTCATATGCACGGGTTCTTTCGGAAGAAAAAATGACAAAAGTGAACCAAACACACTATTCACAATATAGCAAATATACAGGAAAATTTTTACTCATCAAAGTTTGAACATAATCGGTAAAACACTAATTCTAAGTATTACGGTAAAGCATAAGCAAACAATTGAGTTTCTACTGACTGTAAGAGGGGATTCGCGAGTTTTCAGTTCGAGCTCCAAACGGTTAATTAAGCAATTTTAAGATCCACAACCCTACTTGTTTAGGCAAGACCATAGGAAAAGCCTTATATTTTTACTAGATACATATCTACAGATACTTGATGCTATTATATTAAGACTGATATATTTAATAATACAAAAAGGGTAAAGGAAACCGAAATTTGAAAAAATTAGTACATTACGATACATGTGCAATAATCGGTTACTTAAGACACGAGTATCGTATAGAATTTTATAGCACGGTCTGCCTAAGCCCGCCGTCACGCATATCCGTGACCAAGCAGACTACTATTGCACCGCGAGGTTAGCGTACGAGCACAGCGAGTGAGATAAACGCGGTGCAATAATGGGCTACTTAGTAATGTAATATACTTATAAAATAATATTTTATTATTGAAGATGTATTGCGTGCAATGAAAATAATGTAAGACTTTTCTGAAAAGGCAATGGTTATGCTTTATGAATAAACGTAGTTTTTACGGAAACAGTGGAGGTTTGCCGCGGAGAGTGAAATAAAATGCGTATGCACACGGCCCCTTTCGTTTTACTCATAATTTTAAACACTTTTTATAAAAAGTTTGTAAAATGTTTACTTTATGAGTTTAAAATAATGTAATCGTATCGTTCAAATTATTTTGAGAAAAGAAGGTGTTATATATTTTAACGTACAACCTATAACTTTTGAATAAAAAATCATTAAACAAAAAAAAAAGACAAAAAGGTTGATAAAGTTACTTGTCCTAATTTCTTTCAACTAATTACTTAATCGTCTTTTTAAAAAATTTCTTCAAAATATTTTAAGGAAAAAACACTTATATTAAACTTATTGACAATTCTAATAAAATATTGTTGTTTCAGGCTGCAAAACTAGCTCTAGATGAATACTTTTCAGAAGAATCGGAGCATACTGGTAGTGGCGTAGAATATTTCACATTTGATGAAGAATCTGCATTCGCTCCTGTTACTCCAACAACGCCACATACTCCATTGTCTGCCGGCCAGACAAATTTTTTAAGGAGAAATTTAAGTTACGAGAGTGGCGCATCAGAAATCGACAAATCTAAGGAAGTGTCTATTCCTGAAATCGAGCTTAAAAAATCTGGTAAATAAGTTTTTTCTTATTAATTGAAATGAGAAGAAAGTTTTTTCTAAACATAGACGTGAATACAAACTACAAATTTTACCTATTATAAATTTTCTGTTTAACAACAAATGTTTCTCATTACAATTGTATTTTATTTATTTTATTTATTTTTCAAGCTTGTAATAATTAAGATCTTTGATATGTTACAGATTCATCTAGGGAACTTTCATACGAAATTCTCATGCAGTGTGCAAAGGGGCCGTTTGCTAAACGACCTCCAGTGGACTGGGATCGAATTCAAAAAGAATGCCCTAATATTGTGCGAAAGGTAGAAGACAATACTACTAATACCGCTTTTACTCGCCAAGGCTATGATACTAACACACTAAATCATAAAACATTTATTGACAAAACTGCTTCACCAAATAACTTTTCTCCTTATTTGAAAAAGAAAACAAACTATTTTAATGATAATAATAACAACACAGAATTACAATCTTTCATGAATGATTCTCCAACGAATGATTCATTAACAAGAAAAAATTATGATTCCAGACCAACATTCAATTTTCAAAAAATAGTTCGTTTTTTTTAATTAACAATCATGAAAGGCAAATATTTAAAAGAATCAGTATTTTTTTAAAGCTATAGTATTAACTTGCTAACAGAGGCTTCATTAATTTACTTTTTTTCTTAACGAAAAAGAGGAAAATATAACATTTTTTTCAATTACAACATTCCAAAACTATTAATTTAATAGTTATCGGAATAATTTCTTGATATAATTATATGATCGCAGTAATTATTCACTAAGTCTTAAGTGAAACATTAAAAATAACATTGACGTAAATTACTTTTTAAAAGAAATTTCGATTTAAGTATTGCTAAAGTAATACATTTCTGATAGTTAATTATTATTTAATTGAAACATAAGACTTCAAAAGTTGAGTAAATCTCAAATGTGATTGAAAGTATTTTGATGATTTAGTCACTACATTGAAACTAGAAAATGAGAATGAATCTCAATTGTGATTATAAACTTAGTTTGATAATTTGATTAGTATAAAATAAAGCTACTTATTATTTTATAATACAATTTTCAAGTTTTTTATTTGTATTTGCTTCCTTAAATATGTAAAAAATAAACATTGTTTAATTAATGAATGTGTTTCTTTTCTTATTTTATATTATACCTTTATAATATTTAGAAAGCACGCTGTTATAATTATACACTGTAATTGCACTGCACTGTTTTTATTTTCAAGCTTTCATCTTTTCCAAAATAATATAACCAAATTAACTGATCATATTTTTAATCCACATTCAAAGCATGCCGCTTCAAAGGATGTAACAAGGTAAGAAGTTAAGCTTGTAAGGGGTGATATGGTTCAAATATTTTTATAAACATATTACTATAAATTTTAATAACTTTTAAAGGTATGATATACATATTTATTAAAAAATACACGAAAAATGTAGTACAAAAAAATTTAAAAAGTTAATTATCATAAATATAGTATACCGAAAAAAAGATTTATTCATTACGTTATTTTTACATTTTAATAGGCACCGATTCGCTGGTTCGAACCGGAAGCATACAAAGCAAAAGTAGCTGCCGCAGGTTTTGTTACGGTGATATCTGCTGGTGAACTACTGGAAAATGATCCTGAATAGAAATTTTAAGGACACTTTTCACAGACAAATAATATGAACCAAGTAAGTATATATTCTAAGAGCATATGCGGCTACATGTGTATAGGATGTAATAATAATTGACACATTAACTCGATTATTCATTTTAATATTTTTAAAAAAATTTTCATTGAATTTTCAAAGCTTTCACTATAATTTTTTCGAAAAATTAAAAACATTAAAAACAGGATTCGAAAAAGTGTTAAAATATTGTTAAATCGATAAAATATAATGCAAATGTCTCCCTAACACATTGCCTAAATACTTATAAACTGATACGTTGAAATTAACAAATGAGGCCATATACCGTTTTACCAGCGCGATAAAGATAAATAATGTTCGTAAAAAAACCCCCTTTAATCAAATTTAGTAATCTGATTATCCTTACAGTAAAATGGCGTGTTATTCGAAAATGTTTCTTTCACGTTATCAGTTCATATGCATATATGGTATATAAATCCAATCGTAATAGTATGTTGCGTACCTACGGTGTGAAGTAGTGAGACTCTTTAAACCGAGTATATGGAGTTTGCAGTGCGTGTCGAAGGCGAGTGTGTTTTCATGAACCGAAAGAGTTCTGCAAACGCACGAGATCAAATGTCCCACAAGTCCTACTAGTCCTAGGTGCATACCATATTTTTTTGTGACGCATTTTTGAACATTTTGAGTCTAAAAGCGAGTTTTTATTGATTTTATAGCACGATATGTACGCTCATGCGCTAAGCGCATGGTGTAGACTGTTTAATTGAGACACGAATAGGTCACACCATGCTATAAAATCAATAAAAACTCCCTTTTTAGACTCAAAATGTTCAAAAATCAGTATATGTGTACAACAAAAATAGTTAGGTAAATGTGCTATAAAATAATATACGATACTTATGACTCAAGTGGCTCACTGCATGACGTGCAGTAATGAGCCACTTAAGTCACACGCATCGTAATATACTATTTTTTAGTTGTACGAAAATGAAGATTGAATATAATAAAAAATTAAGGCAATTTTCTTGTTTTTCTTAAAATTGGATTCATCTCAAAATAAAAAAAAACCCATGAAATACATGCACAAAGTTACGAAGATTCTGCTTAATTTTTGCAAAATTTTATACAGTTTTATAACAGTGGACACAAAAGTACTTTTTCCTTTAATCAAAATAGTGTATTACATGTAGCTAGGGAGGAAAAAACTGGGACATTTCACAGCTCGTGTAAATACGAGTTGTAGGCTACTTACTATTTTAACTAATGAATAAAATTCCTAGTATCGGCTATGATGAAAACGTCATTTTACATCTTTTTCGGTCGAGAAATCGTGCATGTGTTTCAAAAATTTACTTGTTTACATTTTTGTATTTATTATTGCTCTTATTCAATTTCTCGTTTTCATTAATTATTTTATAGCACGTGTGACATAAGTAAGCTATTACGTTTATCTGTCCTTTAAGTAGTTCATTATTGCAGCGACCTGATCACCGAACTATCGCACTGTGAAATAATGCACGGGACTTAAGCTCACAGACATAAAACAGTGCCCATATCGTAATGTACTATTGGTTATCTGGAATGACTATACGGTTATTAAAAAAAAAATTTCAAATTAAATTTAAATAATGTAAAATTTCTTATCCCCTCAAACTAAATCTTATTAAAAAATAAATCAATGGCTTGTATATATGATTCTTATAGTCTTTAATTTCTTTTATAATTTATATTCAAGTTTCGTCTTGTCTTCAAAACACTCCCGAAATATTTTTATAATTCTTGTATAAGTTTTTTCTTTGTATGTTACAAAAAAAATTGTGTACTACAAACGTAGATATTTTTAAAACGCATCTTTTTTTTTTATTTAAAATTGTGTTGTAGAAGAGAAATTTGAAAAGGTAAAACTGCTCAAAATTGTTTAAAAATGCTAGTTTTTGTGTCTATATAGATCACGTTTAATTCTACACAAAAATGTTAAATACAAAAGTTATGGAAATTTTTAAAAATGAAACAGTTTTCATAGGATCACACATTTACAAAATAATCGTACGAAAACTGTAATGATATAGTTTGAATTTGCCAAAATACATACATCAAATTCAAAACTTCTATATTAAATAAAATTTAATTATTTATTATTCAAATTTTTATTAAAGAGCTTTTCTTAAAAAACATCGACAAAATGCTTCTATTTATGCTTCAGTGTATGTTCGTGCACGTGTGTGTGTGAAGTTTTTGGAAAGCCTTGGAATACTTCGTCGCTGCGAATAAAAAGATACTATCTTGCCGGCCGCTTCGAGAAGGTGCTAACTCAGCGGCTGCTTGGAAAAGGCGCTAATTCGTCGGCCAGTTGAAGAAGGCGCGAACTCAAAAGCCCCTTTTTTCCTCCGATTTAGGTTGGCACTACTAATGCTATAGCATTAATATTTTATTTCGGCGAATGAAAAATTATATATAGCTTCATTCACTCAATTATGAATTAAGTAAACAAGCTCGATGGATAATGTCCCATTAATATTTAATTTACTTTCTTTTTCAAATTCAAATTTCCACGCACACAGGATCTCAACTTTGATACTTTTACGCGCGTGCGTACATTGTGAGACCGAACGTTTCTCAACGACATCAGCTGCATACTTAAACAGAAAAAAAACTGTTTGTTGATCCGACATGTACCGGCATCTGTGATTTTTATAACGCGGTTAAAATAATTTCTTCATTGTGATATGTTTGTGATATGATCATAATTTTGATTCAAATACATAACATAATATTTTAAATAGTCACCGCTATAACAGTAATCTACGTATAAAATATCATTTTTCACTCGTTAAAATAAAATATTAATGCTATAGCATTAGTAGTGCCAACCTAAACCGGAGGAAAAAAAGGAGTTAGCGCCTTCTTCAACTGGCCGCTGAGTTAGCGCCTTTTCCAAGCGGTCGCTGAGTTAGCACCTTCTCCAACCGGCCGTTGAGTTAGCGCCTTTTTATTCGCGAGCGACGACTTAGTGTTTGCTTCTCGGAATTTTTTTATTTTCTGGAACTCCTCCGAAATATTTATCGTCACTTTTCGGTGATGGGCATTACCTTCCACCCAAAGAAAAATATTCTTTCTTTATTGTTTACGTATTATAAAAGGATTTATTAAATTTAGTCATTATTTATGATGTGATCGTTTTCTTTGTATGATATTTTAAATGTTTGTTTAAACTTAATAATTTTTATTTTCAGCGTTGGTTAAGCAGAAGTTAATCAAGAAAGTTTCGAAGGATGTTCATACAATATTTCAAGGTATGAAGTCATCTGTGTCCTTTAGTTGGTTCATAGTTGGAACTGTCACGAAATACCATTCTGTGAGCAAATTTTGTAAAACTGCATCAATGTGACGTAACGCACACTTTATGCGTAAAGTTGGTTGTAATTTTTATGCGCCTTTATCTTCAACGCTAAATTTGGAGTTAAAGCCTATTCAATTATTTATGAAGCAAAAATTGAAAAGCTGTATAAGATTTGAATCTTTACAGATCTTGAAGCTTCATTGAAAATATTAAATTGCAACTTAGCGTCTAGTCTAGTCTAATGTTTTTTTTTTAATTCAATTGAATCTTGTTCATAGAGTAATTAAAAAAATGAAAATTATTTTATATTTTATATACTAAAAGATAAATAATGTAAAGGAGCTTCATGCTTTGATAAAAGAAAAGTTTTTAAAATCACGATTGTTATTGTGAGTATAAAGGGTGGTGAAGCTCTTTATTTAAAATGAATTTGTATCAGACGAAATATTTACATATGCGTTATAAACAAAAAAAAACAAGAATCATTCGATAAATATATTTACAAAACTCTAAAATCAAAATCATAACTTTAATATGATTATTTGGCTCTCGAGGTATAAAATACTGTTCGAAATTGGTATGTAAAAAGATTTTTACCTTGTGTGACTTTTCAAAAGACGTCACATGGAGTTAATAACCTTCTATATTCGTGTCGAAATGTACTATTTAAATATCAAAGAAAAAGTAATACTTTTTCTAATTCAAACGATTAAATATTTTGTAAAGATTTATTTATATTCCTTTATTATTTGTTTGATCTATAATTTTAATTTATTTAAACTAAAAAACAATTCTAAAGTCAAGAAAATTAAAAAATATAATAAAAACATTTATTAACAACAAATTTTATTGTCTATAGATGTCCATATTTTTAACGAAATTGATTTTAATATTAGACAAGAGAAAGAAATATTTCTATTTTAAAAGTTTTATCTAAACAAGGGAAAGAATAATGTGGTTCATCACGGGAGTTTTTAAACTATAACAATTATTGGATGATTCTTGTTAAGTTTTGGCAGAACCCGTGATTACATTGAAATGTCATTTTTTTGTAGTTGTGTTAAGAAAATGATTTTGTAAGACTAAATTTCAGTATATTTACTTGTACCAGTAGTTATATTGATATCACTCCTTAATTTTATTTATTAACAAAAAAAATGTAAGGAATAAATTTAAAAGCAGTTAAATATGAAGTCTATTCTATACAATTAAAGAAGCAAAAAAAACTTGAAACAAAATATTAAACGTAACTAAAAAGTTATTATAAAAAAACCTAGTCTAAAATTTTTTGTGATTTTGTTGTTTAGTATTCACATGCCTTATTTATTTTAATGGAATTATTTCTTATAAATATTCAAAAATATCAGCAAACGTAAGTTTTCTTTTCTTGTAATAATACGATATGATGTTATATCGAAATTTCTGTTAAGTTTGTTAGTTTTTACAGAATTTAATATTTATTACATTTGTAAACTGCAGTGCAACTATACATCCTTCGTCATGAAAAAAATCTTCCATTGAGGCGTTTCACTAATTTATTACAATTTTCACTAACTATATTAATAGAAATAATAAAAAATGTAATGTATCATTTTTTAAATAAACTTTAAACATAAAAATATTGTTCTTATTTCTAATAGAGTTAGAGTGTGGGATCAAAAAGGAATTCGTATTTGATAATGAGATTTTATATAAGTATACAGATTCATACGTTTATATAAAAAAGCCTTTTTGATAATACTCCATATACATATCAGTAGACTTGTATGTCAAATTCCTAAACATCCATATTTTGTTATTTATCTATAATAAAATACTTTATTAAAAATAAAGAGGACATTTAAATATTTATGTAGAAAATTATTTGAGTTTTAGAACGAATGTCGGAAATTCATTGTTTTATAAAAACAATTATTGATAAATAGAAATTTATGCTTATTGCTATATGATAATTACCTAGATAATGTACAACACTGGTCAATTGAAAAAGTATTTTTATTAGCTTTAATTTATAGTAAATACAATTATGAATATAAAAAATAGATAAATTTTATATAAATTATTTATTCAAGGGTACCTATTTGTATAATTAATAGATAAATGTGATTATATAATCAATAGAATTTGTGATGATTTATGCACTGTTTATACATTTATAAAAAATGTCACTTTATTTGTTTAGGTAATAATAGATTATAATGTAATACGGTATACCAGTGTTATACATAATCTGGATACACAAATAAAATATTTCTTGATTTTTGTAACACAACTTTTTGTATAAATAACCAGCTTCGAAATTTTATAATTTCAACATTTGAGTCTCTACAATGAAATATTATTTATTTACAATTCATATCGTATGTATGAAATACTTCAGACGTACAATGTTTTTAAGGTTTGCTCTGGCGCTTATATTTCTCAAATTAATAAGATAATGGTCACAATAAATGACTTGGCAAACATTTTAATGTTTTATGAAAATCGATTGGAAAAAATATTTTATTTAAGATATAAACATGATCCATGAATAGTTTTCATTGCATAATAGCTTACTTTTATACATGTCCTTTTTTATTAAGCAATTATAATGACAACTAAAGATCCTACGAAAAAGTCATTTGAAAATAAATTATAAAATGTTTTTTTTTTTATGAAAATTATTTATTGTTATATATTTCATAAAAGACGAAAAAATCATGATTACTGAAATTACATCAAATGAATAAAAATGATACTGCATAGAACCATGTAATTACTTTACAAATTATTCCAATGTAGAGATTTTGATAAGTATACCATATCTCTTCATAGGATTATTAAGGTGCTTACTTAGACTAGATATTTATAGTGCATAAACATGTGTGGAACTACATAATTACATTTCATGTCCGTGAAATGTTTATTCTGATTAATCGCTGAATTGATACATGAGTAACGGTTTTCTACTGATAATTAGCATCCTATAAAAAATAAAAGAACCTACATATTGAAGAGTCATTGACTGATCTGTAACTGTTTTCAAAGATCATTTTCAGTAACTTCATAATTTTTGTTTTTTTTTCTTCAACAAATTTCCTAAATTTAATATGTGTACAATAAATTATCTACATGTTATAATATATAGATAATTTATGTATTTAGCAATTTGTATTTCTATATAAATATATAGATATATAAATATGTATATATTGAACCTATAATACAGTATGAACGTATAAACATGATTCAAATTTGCAAATTAAATCGATCGCAATGATACAAAACAGTTTTTGTATGTTTCAAATTGGTTTATATCTATTTGATATGTTGCAAAGGGCAACTTATCCAAATTGATTGAGGTATATTAATTTACAAAAGTTTTAAATGAGCTACACGTTTGTAACAAAAGGAAAATTATAGTCGGGATGTAAAAATAATATTTAGTACAATCGTTATATAGATTTTCAAATTCTATGATTGTGCTATGAGATTCCTGAAAACATTGACAGGAACATTTATTTAAACTTACATTGCATTTTTATATTCCTTATCCCTAATAAAAGTCATAAAACCTACAGTTTTAATGATTAAGTAACTTGAAAGCACATTTATCAGTGTACAATTGTTATACAAAAAATTTGTATTATATTTATCGACACTTTTTTTTATATAAGATAATTTGTCAATCGTCATTTATTGGGGCAATCATTATATAATATAACTTTATATTCAACTATGACAATTGTATTTGCTAAAAATTTTCTATACATCTTTGCATTTTAAAATCAGAGCATCCCTTACAAAAAAAACTCCAAAAAAATAATTTACATTAATTTTTGTTTTCACTGTAGAGAATCTATTGCATCATTGAAGTAGGCTGAGAAACTAAAATTCATTTACAGTAATTCACAAACTCAAATCATAAAATCATCACTTATTCATTCGTACCAGAGAATCTTAATTTCTGTTAATACAAAAAAACTCAATCGATCTTTACAAATGGTGATCAAAAATTATCTTAAAAATAGTCAAGATAACATAAGATACATTTCATATTAATTTATCTAGATAATTAACTAGATTATTTGATACGTTCTAGGTAATTATCTTGACAATTGATTATCTAGACAATGTACAACATTTACTCACGCACGCAGATTTTAATTACGAAAAATTCATATTGTTCTAGACATCTCCACAATTAAAGTAAAATTGACTAAAGAGAGAAATCGCACTGCTGCGCATCGTTTAGATTCGCGGGGTTAAAACACGTAATCAGCACCAGCCATGTCTATAGCCCACCGGAACTTATCTCTTTGTGTCTTATTATAAATTTTTTCAATTGGTACTTCATGTTTTTTACACCTGAAATTAAAATTACTTATGAGTATTGAATTCTTTTAATTTTATAAAAAGTTTTGTAAAATAATTTATTTCATTTACCATGCAACTGAAATACGTGGATCAAGATAATTCAGTTTACTGGTACCAAGTGCGATTTCTTTGTTTTCTTCTCTGTCAGTAGCCTGGACTTCCAACTTCGTCAGTTGTTCTTTAAGTCGATCAAGTTGTTTTTTCTTCTTTTCATATACTCTATAATATAAAAAAATATTAATATTAATGAAGGATGTACTTTACCAAACGGACATAGCTAAAATTATTATAAACTACTTACACTTTTTCTTTAACGGAACCGTGTTTAGCGTCTCGTTTGGCATCTTTAACAGCAGCTTCTGTTTCAGCAATGGCTTCTTTTTTAGCTTCTATTTTAGCTTTTAAATTTTCCATAGATTTTTCATGAGTTTTTGGGACTGATCTTTGATGGTTACATAGTACCGCAACAGCCCTATTAGCTCTATTATATGCCAATATTTTTTCTGCTATTGAATCATCAGGGTTTGTAAGTTGTTCTAATTGTTGTTGTAACGTCCAGGAGGCGTTATATGTCCTAAATACTTTCGCTGTAAGGCCCTCCATTAATTCGTTCAAATGTTTATTCATCACCGTAGTATTTAGACGATCAAAAAGTTCATCTCCAGGTGATTTATTCTCCATAAAAAGTTGGAGACTTTTGAAAACACGTTTTTCTACTGGTACCTCATTGTAGTATCGAATTGAATCCTTACCTATAATGTAAAAAACAAATAATAACTATATTGCATCAAGCTTAAGATTAAATAAAATAAATAAAATTATATTTAAAAACTTACCTAAGAAGTCAAATACAACAACGTGTTCTTTGCCATCTTTCGCTTCATGTAACTGTATGTGTTCTACACGCAAAGAACAACAACCAACTGTATCAGCTTGATCCTCATCTTTCTCATTACCAGCTCTCAGAGCTAGTTTGTCAATGAAATATAATGCAACAGCCCTTTGCCTAATACGCATTTCTTTACTTTTCCAGTCTTCTCGATAAGTTGCCCTAATTTTATCTACAGATTTAGCAAGTTTTCTAGCAGTTTCATATTTCTGCCAATCTTTTTCACCTTTTAGCTTACTCGAAGGGTTCAGCATAACATATTTTACCTGTCCCTGAACGTTTTCAGTCCAAGATGCTAACCAAGTTACAGTTGGATCATGCCTAATTTCCTTCCATTTGTGACCCTCTGGTGCCTTAGGATACTTGGAATCTTTAGAACAATTAATAAGGACATCTTCTGGTTGAACTCTCTTTTTTAATTTTCCCATTTTCGGATGTTCCCCACGTCCTCTGAATAAGCCCGGAGGTTCAATTTTAAAATTTCCAATTTTTTCTTTATGACCATCAATTGTACAAATACCATATTCTTTTTGAATTTCTTCATTTTTTTCTTTAATTGCTTTCTTTTCTTCTTTTGTCATAGCTTTACGTTCTTCACTCTTTTGAATAAAATATTTATTCATTTCAGTGAAGTTACACTTTTTCAAATCAGTAATTTTGGATCTTTCCGATTCTGTCATAACCTCCCGCCAATCATGGAAAAAATTGTCATTGAACACTTGCTTCGTTGTATAATCATGTTCTAACATACGAGCATAAAATGTTGCTACTTCTTCAGTTTCTGTTGTCAATTTCATTTCTTTTCCATTATAATAAAACTTAACACTGCTTGGTAATGGCTCATAGTCAGGTGCAAATACAGGTCCTTTGTGTTCCAGGTAATGCCATTTAGTTCCATCATTTTTTTTCTCTTCTTCCCACCTAAATAAATAATAAAATTATTTTAATTAGACATAATTTGATTACAATATTTTGTTACGTTGATTAACCTTTTTATAGTCTCTTTTATTAATTTAACTCTTGGTAACTTAAATTTTAATCGAAAAAATAACCAGCTTTTACAATAACCATTGTTATTCATTAATAAATTTGTAACATTTAATATTTTATTCATGTTTTTTCATATATTTTTTTCATTATCATTTTACTAAATGGGTTGGGTTTATAGAGATATAAAATTTTATAGAGTACTTTTGAGGTTAAGGAAATCAGGAAGTAATGGTAAGGTTAGGTCAAATCACGTGATAAATGTAAAATTTACAAATTTAAATTAGAAATAAATTAGATATTAGATAGGAGATATTTTACCATTTCCAAACCTCTTGTTCTTCTTCTTCTTTCTTTTTCTTCTTAGGACTCTCATTTTCTGTTTTCACAGCCTTTGGTTTCCTTTTCTTTTGTGGCTTCTGCAAAAATATAAATTAAAATATTAAAATTTGATATATATATATATATAGAGAGTTAATTAACAAATTAAAAATTTTACTTCTTCAGGTTCATCATCTTCATCCTCACTTTCAGCCTTCTTTTTCTTTTTCTTTTTAGCTGCAGGTTCTTTTTTAGGTTTTTTCCTAGCAGACAAAGGAACATCATCGTCTTCGTCAGATTCCATTTTTCTTTTTATACCAGGTGACACTCCTGATCTCTTTGCCTAAATTAGAAAAATAGTGGTTAATTAAAATAATATTAAAACAAATAAATAAGTGAAAACTACAGTAATTTATATTTACCAATGGTATATCTTCATCAGAGTCTTCTTCAGTTTTAAGTGTAGTATTATGCATCTCTGATAGTCTAGTGTCATTTGCATCAGTAGAGTCCATACTATTTTCTTTCATTTCCTCATCCTCTTCTTTGATGTATAACCTTTGACTATCATCTGCACTATCATAATCTTCTTCTTTAAATGATTCTTGTTCCTAAAAAAAGAACCATTGAAATTAGAAAATGACAACTAAAAGATATAAAATAAAATATTTATTTAAAATACAATACCATTTTAATCTCGTGCTTTATATCTGGTTCAACCTTTGCTTCAAATTCTACTGTCATTGGTTCATCTTTAATTTTAGGTTCTTCTTTACATTTTTCTTTCTTTTCTTTTTCATCACGGTGTTTAGCTAAAAATACATAAATAATATGTAATATTTTTTTTTTACAAAATGGTTGTTTATTCAATTCTTATAAAGTTTGTATGTATTTTATAAGTTAAATTTACTGTGCTTTTTATTAACTTACATTTTTCCTTGTCATGTCGGTGTCGATCCCTGTCTTTGTCATGCCGATGCTTGTCTTTGTCTTTTTCAGATGAACTATGTTTTTCTTTGTCCTTGTCAGATCGTTGTTTATCCTTGTCCGAGTGAGAACTGGAATGACGGTCCTTGTCTTTTTCAGAGGAATGTTTCTTTTCTTTATCCTTAGAGCTTTTATCTTTATCTCGAGAACTTTGTGAGGAACTATGTCTATCTTTATCCCTGTGCTTGTCTTTATCCTTACTTCTTTCTTTATCTTTATCTTTAGAACTACTACTATGATGTCTTAAAACGTGAAAATTATTGTTATTAATTCATTGATGAAATATATAATGTTCAATGGTAAAAAATTTATACTCACTTGTCTTTATCTTTGGAGCTTGAGCTTGATTTGTGATGATCTTTATCTTTGCTCCTTTCTTTGTCTTTATCCCGACTTGAGCTACTTGAGCTCTTGTGTTCTTTATCTTTGCTAGATGAACTTTTTCTATCTTTATCTTTGCTTCTTTCTTTATCCTTTTCTTTGTCTTTACTAGAGCTACTACTACTATGTTTGTCTTTATCCTTGGAAGAGCTTGAGCTGTGTTTGTGCCTATCCTTATCCCGATGTTCACTTTTGTGACTTCTTTCCTTATCTTTACTTCTTTCTTTATCCTTATGTTCAGACTTATGACTTCGTTCTTTATCTTTATCTCTATGTTCAGACTTATGTTCTTTTTTATGGTCGTAACCATTAGTCATGCCGTTCATTTGGGCATCTAAATTATAAAAAATTGGAAAGAAAATTTAATAAATCGTTTTAGTAAATATTTATAGATATAAATAAAACAGACAAATCATGTATTTAAAATACAAATTTTTGACCTAAGTATAGAAGCTCGCCGTTGTCGGTAAAGTAGAAAACTTCATTTTTATTTTCGGAATAAATCGTAGTTTTTATATAATTAAAATATTATAATATTAAGGATGAGGAAAAATATTAATTTTTGTAATGTCTCAAAAAAAAAAATTGTTAAGAAATTATATTAGTGTTTTTTATGAAATTTTCTTAGTATTTACAATGTAAAAATGTATATATAATAGAAGTGTTTTTTGAATTACGTATAAAAAAGAACTAAAAATGAAAAATTTTAATAAAAAATTTTTTTAAATAATCATTAAAAAATATGTTTGGGTATTTAAATAAACATGTGCATTAAAATAAACGTATGTTCCTCAGGAATCAGAGAAAAAGTCGTCTAGAAATCTCATGCGGTAAGCTAACAACAGGTGCCCAATCGTACTACAATTAAGAAAATAAAGGGAAAAGACGAAAGGTTGTCGCGAAAGAACGAGATGCGGTCTCTTTAAATTTAAAATCTGGGTGCTCTAGAAACGATCGGCCGGCATTGTCGCGCGCCGCTCCGAAATCAATTGCTTTTCCGATTCAGAACACGTGCCGAATATCACACTTCTTTGTACGTCTCCTTGCAGACGGCTGCTAGAGCGGATCTCCTTTCGAGAAGCTCCGGCAAAAGGCGAGCTCTCCAGACTCGGGGAAAACATACTTAGTGAGTACTACTCACCTCCATGATTACCTGCAGCACTGCTATTCTCCTTGGCCTTTTTCTCCTGCAAAAATAAGAGGTAAAGCATTAAAGGACGTGCGCATACTCCGGACGCACTTGGCGTCATTTGCGTAAGGTTCCGTGTGGCCCGGTCGGCGGAAAGGTCAGTTCCCCGGCTCCGACAGCTCCGGCATGCCGAGGGAGCATAGTAGCGGCTGTCGCTGCCGCCGCAGCAGCCAGCAAGCGCGCTGCGAGACTTTGCTCGTGCGAGAGCGCTTACGTGGGGGACTTAGTCGCAGGCGCCATTTTGGGACTTAGAAAAATTTCGCGTCTCGGGTGCCGCCAAGAGCGAGGAGGCGAAACCCGGGCCAAAATCGGAAAACCGAGCACCTACGTCGCTCGGGCGTCTTGAGTAAAGTAGGAATGGCTACTTACCGAGTCGACGTCGGCCCTCGGCACGGGCTGTTCGAGCTCCATTTTCGTCCGAGCTGTGGGTGATAGACTCTGGCGCGCGAGCTACGAATGAGAGCGAGGCTCGCTCGCTCGCTCACGGTTCTATGTCCCTCGCTGCCTCTGTTCTTCTTGCTTCGCTCGCGCCGCGTACGAACACTTTGGCCGATGCCTATAGCTATACTTATAAGCTAGCCTCTTCTCTTTCTCTTTTTCTCTCCCTCTCCCTCTCGTGTACTGTACGTTACACGTACAGAAACGAACGCGGCACGGACGTAGGCTGTGCGCGCGGAAGGAGACGAAAAGACGGGACTTGAACTCGAACGGCGAGAATCCGGATGATGCACAGCACCTCGTGTAACTCCCTTTTCTCGTGCGAGGCAGAGAGAACGGGTCGACTACCTCGGCATCCGAGCGAGTCGTTGCTCGTGCAGCGACTAAGTGCTGCGCTCTCTTCTCACTTGGCGACTAACTACTCTGGCGAGACTTGGCGTTGGCGCTCGCCTCGGCTTGGCTTGCCTCGAAAAACGGCAAAGACCCATCGCCCGGCCACGCGTCGCTCGTGCGAGCGACTAAGTGCCAGAATGTACCAACGGCGCATGCGCTAGCTGTTTGTTCTTTTTCGTCTGTCTTGTACGCGTCTTTTCTAATACATAGTATTATAATTAATAAGAAATTTTTAAATTATTATAAACCTTACTAAACATTTATCTTTTTTTTTTAATTTTCATATGCACTTTTTTGTGAGAATGTTTCAACCGCGTTTGTCGTATAGTTTTTTTTCGTTCTCTTAAGAAATTCGTAATAACATATTTACGGGGTATAATATGTAAAAAAATGATTAGGAAAAAAATTAACTAGAATGTTCGAACTGCAACTGTGAGCATCACTCCATCAATAACGATTTTATTCGAGCCTATACATCATTTTTTCAGACTGTACATGCTTATGCATCTTTTAAGTGTCAGTCGATTTACAGCAACAAACCGTCAGAATCCCTATATATAGCTCTCTTTCTCCTTCATATATATACGTATAAGAACAGCTGTAATTGTTACTATAGCTATATGACCCTTCGATCGTCACTGCAAGCGTACTATAAGCGTCGCTTGGCTCGCTCCCTCTCCCTTTACCCCCTCTACATCCACGTGCTATAGCGTCTTTCGCTCTTTGCAAATGCGTTCATATCGGAATCCGAATACATGAAACGAGCTCGGTGAAAGAATAAACGGGTTTCTTACACGGTGCGATTTTTATACATACATGTCGTATGCTTGTACACGCCACTTCTTAACATTTGTAATATGCTCTTTTTGTTTTATTTTACTTTTCCTTTCTCTTTCATTCTATTTCTTTTCAATCACTATAATTTATAAATTGACTTCTACTTTCTATAGTAAATAATATTATAATTAATAAATTATTACTTACCAACATAAAGGTCTTAAATATTAAATAATAACAATTAAAACAATCTTTTATTTTTTAATAAACATTAACTTTGTTTTTTTGTACCTATTATCAATTAACATTTCTTAAAGTTCAGTAAAGATAATGAAATTTTGATGTTTAAACAAATAATGTGAGTGCAAATACTTATTTGTTCATGTATATAGTCAAATTAGTTCAATATAGGTACCTAGTTAAAATGAAGACATCTGTAAGAAATTAAAAAAAAAAACATTAAACGTATTAATAAAAAAAAATTAAAAAAAAAATCAAATGTTGAAAATAAGATTCAGTAAAGAGAATTGGTAATGGAATACAATATTAGATTCCAAGTTCTACATGATAAAGGATATAAAATAAAATACAAAAGAAAAATTAAGTAAGTGTCAGCCAAGGTTTATATTTGTCTGTAATTAAAAATCAATGATTTAAAAAATAATATATTTCTACAAATCATATACTTTTGTAAGTTTTCATCCATAATTGTTGATTTAATATATGCATGAATTAAAAAAATATTCAAAAAAAGACTGTCAGTAATCACAGTCTTATTAATTCATTTATAAATATACAATTGAATAACATAATTTTTGTAAAGTGTAAAAATTGTCTTTAGAATCATTGTCTAATTAATTTTCATTTTACAATGAAATATTACAATATACAATTCAGGATAAGCAACCTATAATTATATTTAATATTTAACAAATTCTGGCTTTCCTTCAGCATTCCATATCGTTTTAGCTTTTTGAAAAGCAAAAACATTATAAATAGCTGTAAAGAAAAACATTATATTATTGTCAATTTTAGATCTATATTAGATCTATTTAGATCTATATTATAGATTTATATATATATGACTTACTTATAGCTTCCCATTCAGATTGAGATAAAGTCCCTATTTTACGATGTCCTGTTGAATTTTGCATATATTCCTTTGCATGTTGATATTCTTTTTCCGAGTTTTCTCCAAGAAGAGGAGTTTCATGATATGGTGGATATGTTTCTAAGGCTTGCATTTTATGAAGTAAAGTTTTTCCATTCTGTATCATTCTTTCATAAAAATCTTCAAATCTAGAAAAATTGCAAATTATATAATTAAGATATGTCAAATTAATTATTATTTTTTCCTTTTAAATTTATTAGCAATAAATTATTTTAAAACTTTCACATCAATATGACCTCTGTATGGTAGAAACTTTTCTTACTTTACTATATAGTTTATTATGGATCGGACATATCTGATACTAAATTATGATATATTTAAATATTTTAAATAATGAATTTCTAAAAAATTATGTAATTTACTTTTAGGACAAAAATACAATTGACCAATATGAAAGTACTAATAATCAATAAATTAAAAATCAACATAAAAAAAAGTATAAAATGGTTCTTTTCAATGTTATTTGAAATGATTCAGTTTTGATTTGCTATAAGTAGACAATAAGTCCGCGCTTAAGGGGATATTTCCTAGAGCGTTAATAAATGATACTACAAACAAACAAACAAACAATTTTTTAAGGTGTCCATACTCATAAAAACTAAAAATTATTCTAATTTTTTTACTAAATTTATATGATACTATTATTATATGCAAATATGATATACTTGCCGCTCAAACATAACCAGCTCTAAACCAAACTTCGAAGCCAGTTTACAAAGTAATGGTAAGTAAACAAGGAATTCTGGACAATTAACTACACCTTCTAAATGAAAATTATATTTTGCTCCGAAAAGTGGTGGATTTTTTTTGTCACACTGGAACTCTACATTATAAATCTCATTGCCAAATTTGTCACCTTCAGTTTCTTGCCATCTGGACCTAAAATTAAAAAAACAAATAGGGATATACTCTTATTATATTTTCTATTCAAAGTTTAATATTTATTATTGTTGATCAAAACACGTACATTAAAAGATTTGAGTTAGGTATTGTACCAATAAAATAACCACCAGGCCTTAAACTTTCACTTGCATTTTTTAACATACATTCAGCTTGAGGTAAGGATTCAAAACTATAGTGTAATGCAAATTGACAACTCACAAGATCTAACATTAAACTTGGATCTTTATATTTTTCTCGAAGACGAACCTAAAAAATAAATGTCAGATTTTCTTTTGGAATGTACAGTGGATATTAAATGACTAGCTGTATAAAATTACTAGTATACATTGCTATATTTATTGCTTCATAACAGTATATATATATATATATCTAATTACCTTTGTACAATCATATGCCAAAAACTCTGCGGTGAAAAGAGGAGTATATTGTCCTCTTTTTCCACCCATATCTTTATAGCGGTTTTGACATTGCTCTACTGATACTTCTGCAATATCTGCGCATATTAAGTGAGTAATGTTGCCTTTTCTCCATTTTAACAAATCCCCACCTTTTCCGCAACACATATCTAGTACTCTTAAAGGGTCACCATGACTCTTTCCTTGTCTAATTTTGTCTAAATACTCATCTACAAATATGAAAAATATATTTTTATAATAGTTCACATATAAAAACTAAAAAATTGAATAGAACAAAATGAGATTTACTTATAAGCATGCTTTTAACCCAATTGTTGAAATTTCTCATGTAAACTATTCGACTTTCATTTCTTTGTAACAACCCTTTCTCTTCTAATGTGTTATAATGATTTGCAACTAAATTTGTATGACCCACGCTTGATTCAGACTCTGTTGTTTTCTCAGAGTTACTTGCTCCTTCCGTATCCTTAGAACTCGAAGATAGATCCGAAGGTATATTTGGAGACTATACAATTTAAAAAGTATCAAAACACTACACTTTTAGATGATAAATTGTTTTAATAATAACAACAAAACTTACTTGTATCTTTCTTATTTTCTCAGATGGCTCATCTTCTGTACTTCTCTTTCTTTTTGCTTTATTATTTAATGTTTTCTCCTCCTCCTCGTTTTTCTGAACGTTATCCTTGACACTTTCCTCATTCTCACTTGAAGGATTCGATTCATTTTTTCCGCAAATTGCATCGTTGATTTCAGTTGTAGACATTATACGACGCTTTCAAAGTTGGCTTCTTCACTGCGAGTCCCGAGATGCTACACGAATGAATTACGGTTGTGTTAGTATACGTACGTAGATCAACGCATGTTTCTCATTTCAGAACGCCCGCAAAACAAATCAAGCAATGCCTTCAAGTTGACAACACTGAATCTTACATGAATTAAAATGTAGACGAAAACATAAAAATGTATTATTTACATAAATACAAATGTTTATTACTACATAGCAAATAACTACGTACATTTATCGATATCGATTCATCAAATAAGAATTAGGCTTAAAATAAATTTTTATCAGTTTGAAAATTTGGCAACATTTAAGTAATAAATTATTCTAATGTCTGATCAGATGAGCTCAGCGTGAAAAAACATAAAAAGATTTTGACAAATGCAATAACTATTGAAATCTTATAAAATAATTGACTTTTTTAATGCAACATGCTATGATTACAGTTCACATAAATTAACCAACATATTTTTGTCCTTTAATGTGTAATATTTTTAATTTACATTAATCATTTTTCATCCCATTATATTTTTATTGATTTTGTAATAAAAATAAAATATTTGTACAATTTTGCTACGAAAAAATGAAACATGTATTAGGTGATATATATATATAATACATTAAAATTATTATAAAAAATATCTTTACTTATTATTGAAAAAGTTTTAGATTCTAAATATATATTAGGGAAAAGTTCAATGTTTAGTATATCATGCTTAAACCACATTATTTATTTTGAGTAGATACTTTTATTAAAGATTTTGATATTTTAGGAGCTAGTATTAAAAATTAGGTATTTTATATTTTTAATACTAATTTTTGTAGAGCCAACGCATTTAATGGAGCTTACAAGTCTTCTTTTAAATTTGAATTTAGTGCTTTGTGAAACGCATTTTCATACTTATTTATGATTTTTGACATTAATTCTTTATATATGTATATAAAGTCTGTTCCGTGTCAGAATACATATGAGTTACTATAATGTATAACCAATATTTTACGTAGATATATATTCTACGAATATAGTGAACATGTTTGTCGCTCCACAGGCCGCGTCTTCTGACAGTCAGGAAAACCGATGCAATACAACAGTAAACAGACTTTTGTACAAATAAATAACAGACCCGTAAAAAATAATAACTATTTTATTGTAAACTACTATTTTAAACTACAATTTTATTTTAGTATTAATAATTGTAATGGTTTAAATTATACCTAAGAACAATTTAAAAGTGAAGGAAGAGTTGTGATTATCATATGACAAATAATAACTATATATTGTAAATTTATTGTAAAATGTATTTATTTCTTTTTAATAACGTTGCGCGTAACAAAAATGTTTAATATAAATTGAATTAAAACTACACAGTAGCATAAACTTTTATTAATATAATTTTAAAATTTTATGTAATAATCTATGGAATGTTGCTTATGTAATAAATTATGGACTTTAAGGAAACTAATTGTGGAAAAACGTATCTATAAAATATGTGTAACTTTTACATTTTCCAACAATATATATATCTACGTATTGCTTGCAAATTGGTACAAATATTTCACCATCCTTCAATTTTTCCTAATCTAATAAAAACATTTTCATCAAAAGATCTACAACGTTGAAGACAATTTATTTATATATAAGTCGTCTTTAAATCATATTAACTAAAATAAAATTGTAGTTTAAAATATTTAGTTATTATTTTTCAGGGATTTATTATTTATTTGTACAAAAGTCTGTTCACCTTGTATTGCATCGGTTTTCCTGACCGTCAGAAGACGCGGCCTGTGGAGCGACAAACATGTCCACCAAAAACTTTGTAGAACGACACGACAGCGTGTCAAATGACACCACATGCTGTCACCGACAAAAGTCTGACAAAGCTTGGAGGATTAGTATTATTAGTTGATTAATCATATTTATAATCATATCAATCCTCTATTACATATATTTCATATATTTATTATATTGTTAATTAAATGAAACAGTACAACATTTACAATTAGAAAATAGGTCTGTTTCACTTTCTCCTATGATAATACATTCCATACAAGTCGAACTACGTTTTCATTTTGGTTAGGTCATCGGTCATAGTCATTATAGGTCATAACTTATAAGTCATGCAATGTAGAATCCCTGTTAGAACAGTGCGCGGGAAAATGATATTAATCGACAGCTAAACTTGTTCGTTCCGGCAACCGCAACACTCAATAAATATATGTATATCATATATATGTGACAGAATTTTTACATGTGTTATTGTTTTTTGCTGTGTAATGTGTTTCGTTATAAAAATATTTACGATATTTTTTTACAATAATATACAAAATTTGGTGTTCAACGAACTTTGTTAAAAATCAAATAAGTTTTGATTATTATTAAAGCTTCAGTTTTTGTGGAATAACAAGAAAATAAAACTTGAAGTTTGATGTAAATATTTATATCTTGCATCATATAGCTGATTCTTTGAGTAATTAACACAAAATAGTTTGGTTATTCATATACAAATCAAACTGGATTTAAGGTTATAATTTTGATTGTATTGATTTGTTATACTCAAATTCTTTAGATCTATTAACATAAAATGCAGATGAAATAAATAATGCATACTTGACATATATCAAACTCAAAGTTTTTAATTAAGTTGACATGCTTCTTCTATCAAAAAAATGATTATCAAATTAACAAAGATAATAAATTGTTCTTCGGAACATCCATCATATCCAGCTACAAATTTGTTGGAGCATCCTCCAAAATCATCATGGCGTTGTGCCAAACCAGGTGAACTTATTGCAACAGTTATTTTTCAATTGCTAGAACCTGTATGTATCACTGGTCTTGAAATAGGAAATTATCGTTCGTGTATTGTAAATGTTGAAGCTTCTACATCCGAAGACCCTGACAAGTGGGTACCAATAGTTAACCACCAATTTTTAACTCATGATGAAGCAATAAATAACAAATTCAGAGACCAAGTTCAAATATTTACAAAACGAGAATTGAATCCAGAAAATATTAAAACTAAATTTGATAGAGTAAAAGTAACATGTATGCAATCAGCTAATCCTAGAGAACTTTTTGGATTAGAATTTATTATTCTACAAACAGAAGTTGTTGTAGATTTAGGTTTAGATGTATTTGGACGTTTCAAATTAAAGGAAAAAATAGATGAGAAAGATGACTTTAAAGAAAAATATTTGAAACTTTTTGGAACTAAAAAAAACTACAAGGAAGAACTTAAAGAAAAAATTACTCAGACCGGACTTAGCAATTTTACAAAAAAACAGGAAGAAGATCGAGAATCCAAGAAAAGACCGCTTTTAGAAAAACTAGAAGCTCAGTCAGAGTCAAAAGAAGGTATTTAATAATAAATATATTTATATTTAATAAAAATATATTTACTATTTATTGAATTTAAATATTTTATTAAATTTTCAGATTCATCCAATGATAAAGATGATTCATCAAGTATTAGTTCTTGGAAGAAAAAGAAAGGTGAAAGTTCTACTCCTTTAAAACGAACATTATTTGGAGATGTTATTCCAAGTCCCAAAGAAAAGAAAAAAGCTATAGATAAACTTTCAGATGATAAATGCTCCAATGCTACCACAAAAAAACGGCCTCATAGTCCAGACATTTCAATGGACCAAACTGTTATAAAAAAAGCTTGCACATGCAATTTAAAACCAGATGAGTTATGTAAAAATTGTAATTTATTACCTCAGCCAAAAAAACAAGCAAATGAAATTATCAAGAAAAAACCAGTTATTCCAAATAAACCTAAAAAAGAATTTAAGAAACTTTTTGAAGATATAAAATTCTCACTTAGTGGATATGTTAATCCTCAAAGAGATGAAATAAGAAGAAAAGCATTAAAAATGGGAGCAAAATATATTGCAGATCCTAATATAACTAATAACAAATGTACACACTTGATATGTGCTTTTAAAAATACTCCTAAAATTCAACAATTGAAAGGTCATTGCAAAATTGTGAGCCACAAATTTATTGAAGAATGTTTTGATAAAAAAAAAAGGTATTCAATTTAAGGATTGTATTGTTAATTATTTATTTATATAGTTATGAACAATGTTTCTTGTATTATTTAGGATTCCTTGGAGGAGATATGCATTGGATAATTCTGACCAAAGACAACCAGAAAGTGAGGAAGAAGTTGAAGGAACTACATCACCAATACCTACTTTAACTGTTTATGATCAAGAAACTGATGATTCTGATAACAATTATTAAATTGATGAAATTAAAATTTCTGACTTAACTTTTGTACATAGAATATGCTTAATACTCAGAAATCCATTTTTTAAGAATATTTGATAATATATACAGGAGTAAATATATTTGGCAACACTTACATAATTTTGTTAGATATAATTCAAAATAAAAGTAAGATCTTGGAAAAATTTTGCAATTGAAGTGTTTACATTTCAAAATCTAATATGTGTATATGTATATACATAATAATCTACATACACTCTTGGAAAGTCTACAATGTCTGTTTTTAGATTGATTTGATAGAACTATATTTTTTAATATATCATTACCACTTTTTAAAAAGTGTGTTAAATGTGTTTGATAGTGATATTCAACAATGTTATTAACTTAAAATTGTATTATACAGGTATTTATTTTTACATGCATTCGTGTATTTATATTTTATTTTTAACAAGAAATATATATTTTAAATAAATAATTGCAGCATTATTTATCCTACAAGAAGTTTGATCAATATTTTATGTTAGTATAAATATGTTAAATTACATTACTGTTCAGAATTTACTAATTGTACTCATACTTTAACAATTTTCTTTAATTCTTAATATATATTTAAACTTTAATTCTGTAAAATTTTCCAATGATATGCATGGGTACCTATTGCAGGCTTTATGTAAAAAAAAAAAAGAAAAACAAATGAAAATCAAGGTCACGTAACAAAAAAAGAAAATGTGAGTTAAATCTTTTAAAATCAAAATTTGATTTTGGTATTCAATTTCTCAATTTTTTTTTTGTTACCAAAATTTTAGTTTAATAATCGTTTTATTTAGTGTATATGTTTTTTTATAAGAAAATTTAAAATTTACGTCCAGAAACGTGCTTCCGACATTTTACAAATGGCGCAAGCTTGAAGATGCCGAAAAGTTGTTTTGTCATTCGAAAGTAAATACCGGCAGAATGGCTACTGATTCTGTAAATACATTTGGTTTTGAGTTACTCAATAAAATTACAGAGGCACAAATCAGTAAAAATGAAGATATTTTGATTCTTTTTGTACATTGGTATTTCATCAAAAATGGATTCAAGTGCTTGGGAATCGGTGATGCTGTAAGTATCTTTTCTAGCCGAATACCAGTAAAACATAACTTGTCTGATAATTATTTTTAGTAAATGATATGCTATAGTAGGTTTTATGATTTAAAAATTAATTGTTTACAAAATAACATAACCTAAAAACTTCCTTCAATATTCATTTTCGTTTTATAAACTAAAAAAAAATTTGACCTTGTATCAAATACTCTTAATTACAGAAAACAATTGCTCCAAACGAATCAGGATCTGAATTATTACCCGATGGATGGAATCAAGCACCAAATTATACATTGCGATATGTTCGGGAAAATAAGCTATATATTTTGATGGGAATAAAATCTGAAGCTGATTTGTTACTAAATTTTTTGGTAATTTTATTAAAAAATTTTTTATTTTTATACACCTAAATATAATTAAATTTATTAAACATCATTTTTTTTCTTTTTCTTAGAGAATTGAAGATCATAGTGTATCAAATGTACAATTTCCAATTGACACTGTAAAGCAACTTAAGGGACCTCTAGAATCGTTAATACCAAATTATGAAACTGTTCTTAATACATTGAAAAAAGACTTGATAGAGCCAGTATACACAGGAACTGGCAGGGAAGTATCAACACAAACATCACAATCACAATCAGACAGGCCAAGAAGGGATGATGGTGATGATGACCCATTGAGGGTAGGCCCTCCACACAGACCTGGTGGTTTTATTCGTGGGTAATATGTTAGACAAATCATTTATTCTCTTGCAGATGTCTCATGATATTGATGTCCTAGAGCGTCATGATTTTTGGCGCTACTCAACCTTTTGAAATCCTCCAGTATTTCCCAGATTTCCTTCCAATATTTCCCGAACTCTTTCATTAGGTATTAATAAAAAATTTTTAATTTATATTTAATTTAATTATACAACAAATCTTTTGACATCAATTTTGCAGAATATTTAAGATTTAAAGAGGTATAAATGATAAGTTTTTAATATTGTAAAGTCTAGGAAATCCATTAATAATTTTATTACATTTTTTAATTAAAATAAGAATTTTGTTACATTAATAAGTAATTGAAACAAAAATTTCTTCAGACCAGAAATTATAGATCCTTCAGAAATTGGACGGCGTGATTTAGATCCATTTCTAGAAGGACCAGCAGCGGGAGGAGGAATGTTATACGACCCTTTTGCAAACCGAAGAAGCAGGCCTCCATTTCCTGGTCTAGGGATTCCTGGCAGATTACCACCGTAAGTTTAAAATTTTAATAAGATAATTTGAAAAATGCATATTATTATAAATTTTTATGTATTAGAGGAGCTATTCCACCCGGGGCAAGGTTTGATCCATTTGGTCCTCCAGATGACATGCCAAATCCAAGAGGAAGAATGCCAGATGCTGATCATATGCCTCCACCGGGTTTTGATGATATGTTTATGTAAGAAATAAGAAAAAATCCAATGTTGTTATGTAAGGAATTATCAGAATAAGGATACAAATATTTTAAATAAAGTATGATTTCTTTCTAAAAGTGTCGTTCGATGTTTATGTTTAAAAAAATGTTTCGAGCGCATCACAAAACGACGTCCATTTATTTTTATTTCATTAATGACGTTTACAGTGTAACAAAAACGATGCTTTTCATTTTGTCGGATCAATCGATGCGTGAATAATGTAGCGGTAGTGGTAAATTACATTAACAAATGAAGTACATGTGAATTACGTATAATGGTGAAATTCTTGCCTTTAAACAGCACGCTTGATAATTTTTAAGTTACCCAGTCATTCATGAATGGAGCGAGCACAGACACTCTTGATTTTTATTTCATTAGTTTAAAATAGAGGATCTTTATTTCAAGTGTCTTAGCAATTACGTTATGTATATATATGTAATGCAAAGTACATACATATCTATACACACATTTTACTTTTTTTTTCTTTACAAAAGAACAGGCGTCATAAAAGAAAAGCAACATATTAATTAACTGGCAGTTTGTGACTAACATTGATCGCAAACTCTTTACAAGCATTAAAAGAGATCCCACCCTGTAGTTACAGTGCATATAATTTGAAAATTAAATAGTTTAGGAAAAATATTTCGTATTTTTTTTATGTTGATGCTTTAGTTTCGTTCAAATTTTAACAGTCCCTGCCATCGCTTCTTCGAGGGATTCGTTTTATCTAAGAAAGAATAAATAAATCAGGAAAAAAATTGAAAAATTACGTCGATCTTATGAATTTGTACGTAGGTTTTCGGCCATTTTGGGCAAGCTAAATGTTTGTATCAAGTTGAGCTGTACAAATCTGGCCAATATTTCTCGTTACGGAAGAAAAGAAGACAAACTGTTTCTTCAATTTCTCCGATTGCTTGAATAAAAATATATCACAGTCAAGTATTATGGTTTTGTACGACGTTCTATGTTATGTAATTATCCTTGGAGTATAACTCGAAGAAGCGTTCAATAGAGGACTCGTTTGTAAAAAAGAACGAAAATGAAAGTCAGTGTGGTAACTTGGAGAGATGTGTGTCGATTAGAAACAATAACAAAATCACAAGATTTTACTTTGCGTGAAAGCAAGAGACAATTCATTATACAAAATACATTCACATTGTACGCAAGTAATCATCGCAAGGACAATTTAACTAAGATAAAGATCGATAGCTATGGGGATTAACATACTTGATTTTGGATCAAGGAATCCACATGTTTCTTTTATTTTTATTACGAACGTCCCTCGTTCCATCCTCTGGTAAAAAATATTGCAGTGCTTTTTTGTTTTGTTTTAAAATTTACAAAAAAAGGAGTTGTGTAGAGCAAGTTTGTTTTTATTGTTTTTTATCTTCTCGTCAAATTTCGTTAACGCTGAGATTGCGATGGCGAGGAATGTACTGCCCAGTGGTGATAAAGCACATAAAATACATACGTTATTTCACTTTTTTGGCCTCAAGTTTATGGTAGAAAAAAAGGAGAAGAAAGTAGGCGTGCGCAAAGTGAGAAACCGTCACTCACTTGCATTTTCTTATTTTATAATTGTATATACAAAAGATGCAAAAGATTCATGACCATTTTAATTCTTGCAAAATATGCAATACATAATGGAAAACAGTCGGATGACATTAAGAAGCGCAAGCCGTTGGTCTAGTACATTCTTCGCATAACGCCCAAACAAATGAAACTATTTTCATTATTCTTCTAAATATTACAATATTTCAATTATTAGGAGTGAAATCCATCATCTATTATTTATTTTTTTGAACACAGTTTAGTGTGGCGTACAGCGTCATTGGCGATTTTATTAAAGTGCGATAAATAATTTAAAATATTAAACATTTATCTGGTTTCATTTTTCCGCTCTTTCTTTTCATAAAAGTTTAAAAAAAGGAAGATACAATCGGATCTTTAATAAAATAGCCATGGAGCTGCCATTTCAATGATATATAAGAACTCTGGAGTGTGAATTACTCGCCTTTACTTTGCTTCCATTCTGCTCATTCGTATCATTCGGTTCTCAACAGTTGATCGTAGATATTACGCGTGTTACAGGTCTAATAAGAGTTAAGAATATTCACCCACCCCAGACATGCCACTGGAAATGCAACTCGTGTTTAAAAATAAAAAAAGATTTCATAAATTTACATCTTGTACTCTGAGAACTTAAGCACTGGAAACGCTCTATCGGCTCGCTCGCAGTTGTGATGAAGGAGATTGCACGAAAAAGCGGAAAAAGAATCACGGCAACAAAAGTCCGCACTTCCTTTTCCATTAAAAATAAAGAAAATAAAAAAACGAGTATCGAGATTACAAATATGTATCCTAAACGAGGTCAAATTTGATTTTACAATTAAACGATGATTTTTTTCAAAGTACAAAAGCCGTACTTTAATCGCACTTCTTTCAATTAATTAAATTTCACTATACAACACACATCTGGCATTTTCACAGGCTTTATAAAGCGGAAGCTTCGAACTATGAGAGGAAAGAAATATTAACGATGTTAACTAAAAACTACAAACTAAAAACGCAAAAGGGCCGGTACAATAATTTACAATTGAGAATTACGTTTCAAGCGAAATTCGAGTCGGCTGCTTGATGCGATGCTTCGGTGCATCGGCCGAAGGTAAAGCGGTTGCATTTCCATTGACAGGCTAGTCGATAATAAGATTTTTTCCGAATTATAAACGTTATACGGTATGTCGCTGTTGTCAGGCGTGTAAATCTAGGTAATTAGGTGTATACCAAGTTGGTATTCAATGCCGGATGCCTCCAGAAATGAAATCATTGTTTACTGGACGCAGCACGAGTTTTTCTGTCCATTCTTCAGCTTGAGTCGAGACTTTGGACGATATTTCTCCAAATAGGCCAGCTGTTTGGCATTGATAGCGCCTCGCCTCTTCCTGAAAATTCACATTACATAATTAGCTCTTTTACTCGATTAAGTCAACTTTTATATTACAAATATATATCGAACGACATCCTTGAATTTCGTATTGTTAGATAAGACATTGTATCGTTAAAAGTAATGTTCAAAGTTTTGGAATCTAAAATATTTAGCTTTATAAGTTCTCGACGAGCGCACGAACCGTGTAGAATCGATTTTCTATAATTAGACCATTGAATCAGCGGAAGAGCAAACATCGTGCTATCTCGCGAAAACGAACGCGATATATATACACACTCGGAAGGATTTAGCAGGATTCACGCGGCTATACACATGTACATTATATTATACGTCTGTGGACTTTACGTAATAGAAGAGAGAGAACGCGCGTGCGAAAGGTATAGGTATCCCGACAATTAGCCGACGATATAATCGAGAACAAAATCTCGGCTCTCCTCCAGCTGCGCTTACTGATAATGGCATAGGTATATGGGCCGCGAAGCTAGCTCGTGTCTTCGTCGTCGTCGGTATACCGTGCGGCGATTATACTTACTCTCTGATTAGAGCGACAGCGTCCTCGTACTTGAGACCGAGCTCGATCAGGGCCAGTGCCACGAGGACAGGTGCTCTGCCAAGTCCGGCGACACAGTGCACTGCTACGCAGGCGTCAGGCGTCTCCCGGAATCGATTTTTCAACAGCTCGAACCATTCGTCGACCACCTGTAATGGAAAATGCAATGTTTTTTTCTTGAATAATGTCATAATAATGGGTGCGAAGAAGCTTTGCAAATAATTTTTTTATTGTGTTCATTTTCAAATTAACTTGCAACGTTATTCTTATCTATGCCCGATAATATATAACTTTATCTTTATTCAATTATGTAACTTTGTAAATATTTTAATTGTAAAAACAAATGCAAAAGTATAATTTGGTGCATGATGCAATTATTTATAAGAATTTCGATATTTTTTTTTAAATAAAAATGAAGAACGTAAAAAATATTGTGTCCTCTCTATGATAGTGCCTCTTGTCGAGTTTAACGAGTCAGAGAATGGGATCAAAGAGAAGGTCTTGCGTATTCTAGCACACTTATGACTCAAGCATCTCCTAGGAATAACAGAGATGGATCTAAGGAGCGTGCATAATCTCGCGGAGATAAATCTTTTATTAATAAAAATACAATAAAAAATTGTGGTACGGAAAAAGCCGGACACCGGAATCGAACCCGCGCCTGCTAAGCGAGAGTCGGATGCTCTACCGACTGAGCTAAAGAACGCGCTAGAAAGGCAAAGAGCGTTGAAGGTTCACGTGTATATACCAATACGTCGCTGTAGAACGAATATACGTGTATATATATTGATGTTTTGAGATATGTTTTAAAAACGTTTTTTTAATCCAAATTTTTTCATTTTAAGGATTAAAAAAATTTATCCACAAATTCATCAAAATTAATACTAATTCATAAATTTTTTAACTATCTACTATGACTTTTTATTACTAATGAAACTCGGAAAAAAGGTTTACTTTCCTTTAAATAAATTATATTACTTTTAGTTTTTTATTGAAATTTTTATTGATAAATACAAAAAAAAATAAATAATAAAAAAAAATGTTACCTCATTTGGAGGGAAGGTACCGTCGTCAAAAACTAGATCTATGACGTTGACGCCTTCTTTTTTCAATTCCTCGACTTTATAAGTCGGTTCACACACCCTAACTACTTCCTTGACATTGTGCTTTTTTAGCTCCTGGAATTACAAAAAGTAATATTAATAATTTTTTATTACAAAAACTAAAGTAATATTGAAAATATTTTCAACAACGGAGATTTTGCCTTTTTGATAACTAATTAAATAAAAAAAATCTATTAGATAATGAATTCTTTATTCTATAATGATGTATATGGAATTGAATATACATTATAATGTGTTAATATTATTATACTTTTAAATAGAAATAGTTTTTAAATTTTAGCTCCTAAGTATTCTTATTAGAATTTGAAATCATTGAGGTTTATAAGCCGTGAATGTTACGCTTCTACACGTTAAATTTAATGGAGGATAAATTTTATATACAGTTTTAAAGCTTTAAGGTTTATGTACGAAAGGTGAAAAGCAATGCTCGTTGCGCCATAAATATTTGTCAAAACAATGATGAATGTCCACGTAAACTTACTTGAATGAATGTTTGCATATTTTGATCGTTGGGCCGATCAGTAATGAGGAACTTCATGCTTTTGTATTCAATCTCAGCAGGTGCTGGCCTGATATCCTTGACCCTCATGTTGCTCATTTCCTTTTAAAGCTACAGTAGATAGAAAATATTCTCCTCCTTACAAATTAGAGTTCCTCACACTCCTCAAGTCCTTTGTTCAAGTGAATTTCACAAGTTTCGCAGATTGCTCTATCTATAGTTCATTAAATTTTTCTTTGGAGAAGAAAAAAATTTAAATAAAAAAAAAATAAATTGTCACGTCGAAGAATCGTTTATAGGGAAGTTTCTTCGATGGCGATGCACTCCTTCACTCTTTGGACTTTTGAAATTTAATTCCTTGCTTTATACGGCGCCAATTGCGTGTACATGTGTATGCATGTGTATATGTGTGTACGTGAATGAGAAACAATTTAGCCCATAGATGTCAGTCTTGTCGAGTTGTTCCTCATTGAGAAATCAGTGGTAGAAACAGGAAAAACAAAAGATAGCCGGTATTTTTTCCACAGAGGATAGAACAGTGGGCCACTCACATCTAGATCTCGGGAAGGGTTCTGGGGGCCGCGAACCTCGCAGAAGTGCTTGGGAGCTACGTTACATTAGGCGTTCTCGATATGCACTTGTTTCCCAATCGGGATACTTCGCTATCCGGAAGATTATCTGAAATCAGAAAGAAAACTTTTGTTAATGGCAATAATCTCATTGCAATGCAATCTAAAAGGGGAACGTCTAACTAATCATACAAACGAAACACTGTGCACTTATTCATAAAAATGAATGTACATAACAAGGATTAGACAGACATTTTGCAGAACCAGTTATTCATTTCATTCATTAGTGCGCGTTATTAAATTCTATTAATTTTCTCAATTTTTAACAAATACCGTAACTGTTTAATTTCAATGCATCTTTCTAATGTAATATCCAAATGACTTCTGTTAAGCTTACTGCACCAATTTACCTTGTAGCATAAAAGCACTTTTGACGTATCCTAGTCGTACATGTTAATAAGTCAATAACAATCCGAAAGCACTGAGCGTACATATTTCTAGAGTAATAATAACGAGAGACAATGAGATTTTTTTTAGCGTCGTTTCATACCATTTATCGTACCCTTGACAAGATCGTTCGTGCAGAATATACAAGGACGTTATGCATTCCAATCGTGCATCGTTATAAAACTACCAAATTAAAAGACGGCATATATATAGCAAATTAAAAGATCATTTTCACGATAAAAGAAAAAAAAAGAATATTCAAACTACAGGAGCTTTGAATGTCACGAACACTCTTGCCGTAAGGGGCGCACGTCTCAAGGATTATTCGAATATGTATCCAGTAGAATCGCCTCCCCTTATACACAAATGAATTCTTACTACCGTGCAACACGAAGAGGAAAGATCACAGACCACCAAAAAAAAATCAGCACAGAGAAAACAAAAGAAACTGAACGAAATGCGAACAGAAATGGAAAGGGAAATAAAGCGTAAAAAGAAATAATAATACATGGTAAGAAGATTGTGAGAGGAGGATAGAGGGGCGGGGGGTAGAGAGGTGAATTCGGTCGTAACGAGCGAGACTTACCTATTTGGCACTGGCGGCTCCTCGCCTGGGAGGGGCGGTCAGTATGCGTTTTGCACGAGAATGCGCTACTACTACCACATACGCGCGCTCCGCGCACAACACACACGTTCGTGTCGCGTGCGTGTTTCGGAATATATACCGTGTATGCGTGTGCGCTACTACTGCTGCTTTTGCTTCTGCTGCTGCTGCTGCTGCTGCTGCTGCGGCTGCTGCGGAGTATTCGATCACTCTCGCTAGCTTGCACGCGCGTGTGTCTCTGCGTATATAGATATACGTCTGTCTGGTCTATATAGCAGGCGGAAAAAACGAAAGGCTTTCTCTCTTCTCTATATAGAGTCGGCGAGGTGAGAGGATGATTGCACCGATGAGGAAACTATATAGATATATATATGTATATGCTCGTACTCGTTTCGTGGTTGTTGAGAGAGGAAAAGAAGATATGCGCGCTTGCGATGATGACTAGGTTGATTGAATGATTGATCGATTGATGACGACGACGACGGCGACGACGACGACGACGACGGCAATCTTTGCGTTTTTAAGTATATATATATTAATAATATACGAAAAACTTGGACGTTTTTCTACTGCTGCTGCTGCTGCTCCAATCTTCGATGACGACGGCGTGCGTGTGTGTATATGTGTCTTTGTCTCCCTCCTCCGGACAACGTCAATGAGCGCCAAATCCCGCAGTGGTAGGTGGCTTCTTTTCAAGGATACGACATGTCTCGCTCCCTTCTCTTTCCTCTTTGACGATTGCACGCGTGCACTCGTTCAATCTTTCTCTCTCTCTCTCTCTCACACTCTCTCTCTCTTACACACCCTCTCTCGCACTCTATCCCTCCTCGCGAGCGTCCTATCTCACTCTCTCTCGCCCCCTCGCTCGCTCTCTGACTTCTCTTCACCTCCTCGCGCCTCTTCTCTCGCGGGCTCTCCCTCTATTTGTGTTGAGCCTGGCAGTACTCTGCGCTGTCCAGCTGAAACTCCATGTATGTGAGGATGCACTCACCAGGAAACTGCAATCAGAAAGAAGAGACAAGTGTGTTAGTTAAAATCTCTTCGCGTTTTAAATAAAGTATATAATCATAAAGAGACGGTGTATATTTTTGTATTAAAAAAAAAATGTTCTTTTCAAAGTGGTATAAACAGAAAATAAGTAAACACAAGGAAATACGTGAACTTTGTGTGAACAATTTTATATTTTCACATTTACTGTGATTCAAGCGTTTTTGTTTTTAAAGAACACTGCACGGTTTCTTGATATGAAGCTTTTGGCGTGAAATATTTTTCAAACAGTCGAAACGCGCGCTGTCGACGGCTAAAAATACTCTTGTTTCCCTCGGCTTCGCCTCCCCCTTTATACAAGTTCGTCTTTTTTAAAAATAGCATTTTTCCTGTACGTTCGTAAGTTAATGTAAACGAAATTAATGGTATTTGTCTGTGTGGCTGAATAAAAAATTTGAAAGTACACCTTTTTTCATCGAAAGATCGTAAGATAAAAATTTCAGTATATATATACGTAAACAGATAACCAGTGTAGACAGCTACAACACTGTTACAATATATATAGCTTGTCGATATAAAAATATCAACCACCACGTTCGGCACATCATATGACGCATGTAACTTGAGTAAAGATTGGCAAAAAAGAAATTGCACTAAATCACGCAACGAATATAGCATTAAGACCCATATACGTAATTCCAGAAAACGTTGTTAATAGGCAGGTTTCAATAGACATAACCCGGCGCACCCATTGCGTTTTTCGAATCAGCTGACAGGCGCACACGTATAGAAGAGCACCTTGACGGACCTTAAACTTGCACGCAGAAGCCGACGGTGATAAATTTCGTCGACTCGCGGCGACGGCGCGCGCAATTAGGGTGCGGGCCGTATGCTATTTTCGGACACGACGCCAGAGCGAGAGAGAGAGCACACGCCTTCCGGATATTTCGGTCGCGTTCACCAGGACCAGGAGATGCCTTTTGATAGACAACGCGCGCTCTATTGTCAATTTGCCCTTTGCTCCGCATTCATTCATGTGTGTATGTGATCATCATTTCGGTGGCTTATACGTGTGTGTATAAGTGGTCTGTTCTACGCTAATCACAACTAAGGCTAGATAGTTATACATGAATGCGAGAATCGAATACTTCAGGAGGTGGCAACAGATGTAAGGTATGTTCGTGTAAGTGTTGAATCGGTGATCAGACGGGTGTGTCAACTGTGTTGTTGTGAGTGTAATACCAGTTTATGCAGAATAATAAGATATGGATGAAATTGACGTTTTTTACTATTAATTCAGTCTACGTGATTTCAATACTCGATCATACTTCGATTTTATACATATTTAGCATGTCATTACAGTGTTTTAAATCGCGGAAATTAAAAAAAAAAAAAAAAAAAAAAAAATACGAAGTACGAAAACCAAACAAATTATTAGCGCGCATGCGTGAACGCATATATATTTATTGATAAAAGAAACATCAGGAAATTTCGATTGAGTATTTTTATATACAATCGAGAAAAACCGGCGCGCACGTGTTCTTCCGCAAGCTTTTTATTCATTTTATTTACGAGTCTATGCTTTCAACACACGGATACCACGATACACATTCGTGAACGGCCGTCTCTCTTTCTCTCTCGTGTACTTAATAGCCGGCTTTCTCGAGTTTTCGGCTTCATACGTCGCCGCGGTTGCTGCCAATGAACAAACCGCTCAACAGTAGTTGAGCTGCCACCCCGCGACCTGCCGTTTCCGGCTTTTCTCTCTATGGCTCTCAATCGACTGTATATAGACACAGTGTAATACACTCCGATTATGTCACGCTGATGCAGTATTGTATTGCAAATCCTCCTGTTATGCTCTCGATCTTTTGCGCGCTACTAATTTTATTTTTACGCGGCTTTCTTCACATTACACGCGTATATAGAAGGATCGCGAGGGAAGAAGAAGAAAATAGCGCGCTGCTAATTGTGCGAGTAGTACTAACTTTGAGAGGAACATTGTGCCGCACACAGACAAAGACAGCAGCAGCAGCAGTAGCTCTTGTCGCTCGTACAGAGTGTGTACCTGACACTATGCCAAACACGGGAAATCGATATAAGGTGCGCGCATTGTCATCATCACCGCTGCCGCCGCCGCCGCCGCTATTCGTTCTATAGCGATTTGTTTCGTTTTTATAAATAAAAGCCAAACAGCGCGTGGCTATTTTTGCGATATGGCGCGCGTGCGCGGGACTATGCGTCTTGTTTCATGGCGTATTTTTACCCCATGACCTGCGTTACGGTGAACGTAATGTGGGGAGGGGGGGGGGGGGCTCACGTGGTTATAATGCTAATTCCTCGTCGTATGGTATATAGTTATATACGCAATAGAGAGAGGATGTAGAGAGCGCACGACTATTCTCGTCGCGCAGCAATTGAACAATGCCGGCATTAATACAATTTTAGAAAAGTCATGCGTGTGTGCGCTGCGTATTTATGTGTGTGTATATATAAGTATATTACAGATAGCAGGCCACGCGCCATGTTCGCCACACGGTTAAGTGTATATGCGCGCGTATATTTGTATTTACGAAAGAATATGATTACGATATGTCGTGTTTATGTCAACAGACTTTGGCATGTGTCTGGCTGATTACGGGCAGCGCGCAGCAAGTCAATTCAACGATTACACCTCGCGCGTAAATACTATACGATATGTGTATGTGATGATGGACCATCAATATTACCGCGTGAAAAACACAGTGAAAAATAATTTTTATATATATATATAATTATATTTGCGCAAAGATAGCGGTCGCTCTGAATTTTCGAGAATACCATGTATTTTTATGATGAATTTTCGTGTGTTAAAGCATCAAATCAGTCTGTTGGCGCTCGTGTATATACCATTCGAATTCAGTTGACGAGGGTTAAGCGGTGACACTGCCTTACTTAACGAAAGTAAATTGACTCGGTATACGCGAGAGATGGGCACTCGAAAACAAAAAGTCTAATGATCAATGTATACCGTCAGAATTTCGGAGCGAAGGGGCGTTGTTTAATTTCGCTGACCCATAATAAAGTCTTTTTTTATATCAACGCGGTAAGGGTAATAAAGGATTGTTATTTTTTTTACGCAGCAAGATATTTTTAGCTTATCGTTCGGTTTAGCGTTCGGGAACTATATGATACTTTTTATATATTACATTATACATTGAAAAAGTAATATGCACTTTCACGGCAATGCTCGTAAAAGGTACATAATGCATTTTCATATTCATATTCTAGAACGCAGCTCGTGATAAATAATCCATTGAATTGTTATTTTACGCGTAATTGTCTCATTAATTATAACGATAAAAATATCACAAACGCGATGTACGCTATAATGTTTTTAATAATAACGCAGAAGATTATTGATTTATGGTGCATTATAAAAGAACTGAGCGCCAAATAATCAATGGACAACACACTGTCTCCCCGCGACGATGAAAAATAACGTTATACTGTAAATAAATGTACACTCGAAATTGGACAAAATAGTGCCATAAATATAGTTGTTACTATTTTACTTATACGCACACACAAATCACGCGCCATGAAAATGTACGAGAAGATATACGATGACACACGACGAAGCGTCAACGAATGTCACAAGGTATAAGGACATCTCACAAATAAGAGTGAAACATTGTTCAAACTTACAAAATCGCGCTTAAAGTCGTCTGGCCAAACGCTAAAGCTCTTCCCGCGATGTAACTGAGCGGATTCGACGCAGATCGGTTGTATATTGTATGGATATGTGTATGGTGCGCAAAAAAACACTGTCAGCCGCGTTCACTCTCTTGCGGGCTACTAACAATAAGTACAGGACGCGCGTATGGCGCTTGCCTCGTTGTAGCCTTCGCTCGTCCCTCGTTCACACTGCTGCTGTGCTGCGCTTCTGCAGCATCCCACTTTCGCTCTCGTATTCGGAGGAGAGAGAGAGAGAGAGAGAGAGAGAGAGCGCGCGTTTATTATTAACAAGCTCGCGCGTATCGACGGGCATCGCTCATCTTTTACATAATCCTTAACGCAGCAGGTATAGAAATAGGTATATATCACAAAACGGATGTATGAGCGGGACACAGAGCAGTGTTGGTTATTGGCAGCCGATTCGAGCTCGCGTGTATGTGTGTGTGTGTGTGCATTCGGTTGGGGAATGACAAAAGAGATGATTAGTTATATGATTGCGTACATGTGAGTGTTAATATTTTTAAAATTTTGACGAGTGACATTTGTAAATTTTAAGATTATTAAGTCGGTATTCGATAAGGGAACAATAAATTACAATGTTTCATATGGAGATCGTCTGCGAATGTATTTGCTTGAAGCGTGCGGAAATGTATGGGAATTGAAAAGATGTCAATTCTTTAGAATAATTTGGCGTTGTCGATTGTTAGTGGATGTTTTAAATTTCAATGTAAAGAATGGTGTAGGATAAGTGAATATTTCTGAAAAGTTAAGTACATTGCGAAACCGTAAATAATAACTGACAGTAAGAGCTTTTGTCAAAGTGTACACCGAGATTGTTATTTACATGATGCAATTCATATCTAGGATAAATGATCATCACTTGTTATCATTTGAGACAACAGTGTATTCGTTAATTAGCCTGAGTACAATATGCTTCTTGCGACTTTAATTCAGAGTAGTATCAGAAAAGCAAATGCAAATTCTTCTTTGAGACGGATAAATTGCTTGTTTTGATGTTATATAAACTCAGGATAATGTGGTAAATTAATTAACTGCGTATGTAACGCTAACGAACGTGAAAACCTTTCGACCTTGAATTGCATTATCATGTCCATATAACATTTCAAACTTATACAACAATTAGTATTAATAATCTGTGGAATCGTTTCTATGTATACGCATAATAGACATGTATTTTTAGCATTGAATTATAAATAAGTTGAGAAACAGGATTTATTTAAATATCATCTAGGTATATATGTCCAAAATAAAAATGTTGTGTATGTTAAAAATGGAATTATTTTTATAAAATATTATAAATTGGTATTACGAGATACCAAAACACCGAGTATTAGACAAAAATAACAACAATTTTATCGTATAGCACCTGCAATTACATCATCTATAAAATTCTTTTCATCAATTTTCGCATTAACAATTTCACCTTTCTCTTTTCACCGAATCCAAAGTCCTCTTCTGCATTGCAAAACAGAAATTAAAAGTTCACGTCAGCGCAATAACCACTAGCAATAAAATATGTGTACCGATAAGTGATAGAAAGCCAATGCATCATAGCGATATCCGTGACGCTGCCAAGAATATAGCACAATTCACTCGAACGTGGGCCGCGCATACTGCGTATACATACGCGCATATGCATGGAGCTTGCAGCTTATTAATTTTGCGATTCGTCTCACATTTCGCTCGTAAAGTACGCGTGGATTCGCTCTCTCTCTCTCTCTCTTGCTTGCGACGTCACTTATATATACACTGTGGGCTGATCGGGAACATACGCCGTGCCGACGTCAACGCCAACGACGCGCCTCGTGTGCGTCAAGGTGAGGTGGCTATTATATAGCAGCCTCTGGTCGCACGCGCACTCGAGCTCTCGCACTTGCGAATATTTCACGCGTTCGCATCGACGATGGCGTGTGTTTGTGAAAGAGAGAAAACAGAAAGTGCTATGCGAAGAAAATCGGTATAGATTATAACATTACAGCGATGTGTTACACAAGGGCTTCTTTGTCATTTTTTTTTTAACAAAGGAAAAATACGGTTATTTCTGGAAGTTACCGAGGCAACATATGCGTATGGAGTAAATCATTTTTGGTATGTATATATGCGGGGGTCGCGATAAACGGGATAAATTTGCGAGTCTCGAGATGAAGTAGGACCTGTCAAGCGAAAGCGGCGACAGATGAAGCTTTGGAAATGTGTCAAAATTAACCGGCGCTGCGCTGATAAGCGCGTGTTTTTGTGTACTTTACGCTATAGCAACTGGCAGCGTTGAGTTTTACAAACATTTTTACGCATCACTGAGTGTATAACACGCTATAAACCAAAAAAAGAAAACAAAGACTTGGCCATGCGACGTTTCTCCCTCTCTTGAGGCAGCTAAGAATATAAAAATATAACAGAAATTTTGCTCAAAGAAACGGTTCTACATCATAAGAGAACCGCGAACACTCTCGCAGCAGCGGATAAACACGCGCGACTTCCCCAGGGTACAAAAAAGTGTCTAAAAACACTTTAAAGTGCGAGAGCGCTTTACCGTTACAACAAGGTCGAAAACAATAATAAGCGCCACCCGGTCGCCGCCGCGGAAACTGCGCAGCTTACTCGCGGCGGTTTGGCAGAGCGCCGATTGATACATCAAACACGCGCTTGTCTCTAAAGTTAAAGGCGACAGGTGCGCGCGCGAAATCGACATCTATATATATATACACGTATATAGAGAGACGAAGAAGATGAAGAAGAAGAAGAAAAAAATCACGCGCGATTTGCGCACGCGTTTAGGTGTATATATATTACAAGCACAGCTATTGTGCCACTTTTTCAATGCGCGATAACAATATCGCGCGCGTCAAGGTAACGAATCGCGATTCGACGGTTCTGCATAGCATGGCGAATAATATTTTTCTTCTGGGTTATATTATATGCCCTTGATGTGTAATATTCAATGGGGAAAAAGGTGGAAAACGAGATGTGCGAGTAAGCCCGGTAGCGATGCAAATGTGCACTCGGTGTAAATATTTCACGCGCAATTACGCGGTGAGTCTATATCTCAGGAGTGACAACTAAAGCGTGCGCCTATCTCTCCTTTTCATCTCGGTGCGGCTTTGATATCGAGAAACGGCGGCGCATCAAAAACGATGGATATATTACACGCGAGATCATAATCCGTGCTTCATGTTGTCGGTGAATTGAGTGATTCATTCATTGTGTTCTTTATTCTTAAGATTTATTTCCTTTTTTTCATTGCCAGAAGCGAATGCGCGCGAGGTTATATGATAACGTTCGTAGTAAATTTGTATGCGCGCATGCATGCTGAGTAATCCAAAACATTGACGCAGTCAACGGTATTAAACATAATCTATTTCTGTCGCTATGTCACTTTTTATCATACCGGCGCGTCGCGAATTCACATAGAGTTCATTTAGATGAACCATTAGTTTAAAAGTTTTCTTTTTTTATTGGACGAAAAAATGTTGGTAACTGAATATGTCAAACTTTTACATTTATTTTTATTTACTCTTGAATTAATAAATGCTTGCTAAAGCTTATTGCTTATTTTGATTCAAGACTAAGTTATAATAGCGTAATAATGCATGCACTAATTGCACTGCTGATGGTTATATATTTTTGTGGACGTGTTCTAAATATGTCACGAATAATAAAAAACAAAGTCAATAATTGTCAACTTCCACGCAAGCGGAAATATAAGAGAATGATGTATGTAGGGGCAATATACATGAACTCGTATTACATGTGGTCTATTTTTACAAGAAATTTTCAATGAAAGAAATTATTTTTAAAAATATAATAAATAACTGGCAAAAATACCATCTAGATAAAACGTAGGGATGTTGAAATAAAGATTAAAATTAGAAAATTTATATTTATATGTGGATAAAATAGTGTAATATAGTAGTGAATAAAATATATACTTTTCAAGTTTTTTTATAAAGATATAACTTTATTAATTACGTTTGCATCCAAATGATCTCGGCAAAATTAACATTTTATAAAATCCTCACATTTGCGAAATAATTTGTAGAAATATTGTGTTGAATTATAAATTTCATGCCACAACTACTAAAGTTAAAAATATAAAGTATAAGAAAGGAAATGTGAAACAAAAGAATTTCCACTTGAAAAGAAGAAAGTATATCTCTGTAACGTTATTAAAAAATGAAGCTCTGTGTTTTCAAGCAAGTTCAAGTACAAAAGTTTTTGACACAAATGCAGATTTACCTATCATGAAATAAAGGTCAAAGAATACGGTGACGTTTGCGATTGACCTACGGGTAATAAAAGATTCGCACACAATATTTACCGATTTACAAGTGCCGCTATAAATAGAAAGTTGCAAATCAAGTTGTTTATAACTTTCCGAAGGTGCGACGCACAAAATAAAGCGCAAAAGGAAGTGGTGGTGAAGCGAATTGAAAAATACAAACGGACAGGAAGAGCAAGTAAAGCGTGAAGTTGTTGCTGCCAACGCCTCTGTCTCTCTCTTTATTTCTCATCTTCCTTCACTCTCGCCCTCTTAAGTTCTTGCATCTACTCCTACATGGACAATATCGCAAATAATAAAGTCGTCTTAAAATAGAACCGGAGCTTTACATGTTTATGTCATCGACCCGAGGCTCTGTAGCAGTCGGGAAAACAATAAAAACGAAAGTTTACTCGTTGAACATTATATTACTCGTGATAATGTATATAGCGATTCAGTGTAAAATGAGGAAAAATAAACGAGTTTTTATGCAAAGAGGCTCGCAATTAAAGTGTCAGGACCCACGTTGTTTAAAATTTATAACAGCTTTAAAAAGAGTAACCAGACACAAATTTTTAATTAAAAATTCGACTAACTTCACCGAGGAAATTGTAATTAGTTAATCAACTTGACGCTTTTCATGAAACGCTATTCGAACATAATTTCCAAGAAGATGAAGAAGAAAGTTTAATGAAGTACTACTGAGAAAGTTCTATTCTTGTAACAGAAGAACGTATTCTTGAAAAAAGTTATTCAATTTAGAAATATCAGTAAATGATTTATGAAAGTTTGAACGTGCCATTATTAGTTAATGTTACATTATTTGATTGATATAGTTGAAAATGATATCTCTTTTTGATACAAGTTTCGTGTCAAAACGGAATTGGTATAGGCATACTATTCTGTGTAATAAAGATTTTGTATTTTTATTCTGCTCACCATCCTCAACAGTATACCAATGACTATAGAAATTGCATACGGACGAGAATCCGGTTGATAAATGGGTTAAATAAAATAATAATCCCAGACCACATAGGTCACGAAATATTCTCGTACTTTGAACACAAAGTATATCGCTCGTATATATGCGCCCATGCATTCGATTTCGAGTAGTATATTCTATCTTGAATCAGTTACGAAGAATGGGTTGAGAGCCGCGGAGAAGCGCTTATATACAGGCTGGTTGAGAAAGAAAAGATTGGGCTCTCCATTCGGCTGCTGCTTCTTCCCTCCCTCCTCTTCGTATACACACAACCCGCTGGCAAATCGAGCGTTCTCTCGTTCTTACAATACTATAGATTTCTCTTTTTCTCTCTTGTACAGTGCTCCCTCTCTCTCTTATACACACACTTGTACGTCTATAATACGCCTATAGGTTTTATCTCACCGGGCGGCCCCTCGTCCTAGACGTGTTCTCCACCCTTTATAGACGCACCGGTACCAGACGCCTAAAAAACAAAGGGGGGACCTATACGCGACGCGAGGCCAGGTGTCGAGCGGCACGAGACTGAAAGAGAAGGCGCATATGTATATAGCGATGCACTTCCGTGAACCTTATGAATTCACGAGTTCGCTACAGGCTTTGCGAATTTCCGCGCGATACGGCGAAATCAGCGTTTTAATTTTGTACGAGGCGCGCGTGTGTATATATATATAGGGAAGAGGAGACGAAACGGCAGAGTTTCCTAGAGTGAATCGTCAAGTTGTCGACGAGGTGGATGTGGGGGGAACTTTTTAGGTTGAAAGTTCCATGCAGGCGTGTTTAGCGGCACGGTTTAATTGAAGGTTAGCGCGTGGAGTATGCAAATTGAGAGAGGCTAAAACGGTATAAGGATTGCATTTTCTTAAGTGGCCGTAAAGCTGCCTACTACGCTGCTTGAGAAGTAGCTACGCGCGGTCTATATATATATGAATGCGACTCTTTGTGCTTGACTATATGTATTGCTTTGAAAAGTTAGAGTCTCATAAAAGGCTAATTGCATAAAAATAGCAAGCACCACCAGTGGCAGCTCGAAAATTACTGTAAAAAGATTGGGGCCTACAATTTGCAGAAAAATCTCTTATATGAATTTCATAACACTCAGAAGGACACCTTTTCAATAAACACTCCAATGGTATAATCATATTTTTTTTAACGAGTTTCCCGTACATTCTGACGTGAAAAAATATGAACTTAAAAAAAAAATCAGAGAAAAACTGCCACAACCAAAAATACTTTTATATTTAAACTTCATTCCACATGTCACGATATATCTCTCGCCGTCGATCTACCATATTTTTAGCAAGTTTAGTATACATACACACACACACACATACTTCGGACGTGTTGATACGCCATCCGGTTTATTCTAAATTATCGTCGGGTATCGCACACGACGGACTACTCTCACAGTTGTGCAATTCTTTTGTAACTAAAATTAACCCACACTCTTTATTCTTTGTAAACTTCTTCCCGCGGTTCGCCGCGATAAAGAAAAATATGCAAAATAGCGCTATATACGCGCGCACACCCGAAAGCAGCCGTTGCCGCTTCATTAAGATATAAGACAGCATACACATGTAGAGCGTAGGCGGAGGAACGAAGAAAACGTCGGCAAACACAATAATTGAAAAATCAAACAGAAGCGACGATAGCAGGTAACATGTGTATGTATCCGACAGCCTATAATACTCTTCGCTCCGTCTATACACGAAAAGAAAAGTAAACTCGAGAGGGCCGTTGTATATAGGCAAGGGAGAAGAGAGGAGATAAGAAAAACGGTAGCCGTCGTCGTCGGCGGCGGCGGCAACGACTACCTCTCCAAAGAAGATATATAAGGTGTATGTCTGTGTGAGTATCGCGCGCGCGGTCCGATAATGATAATAATAGCCAGAGTGGAGCCGGTCGACAGCGCGTGCGGATATCGTCCGACGGCGCGCGCGGACGCGCGAGACAGCCTAACGAGTTCCTCGACCTTGAATAACAATTCAAAGCCGAGCGCGCGCGTACGCATTGACGACGACGACGACGGAGGATTGGCTGAGAGCCGGATTTTTCCGTTTCATCGGGAGAAAAGGAACCGAAAAACGTATCCACGCAGAGGATCTGATAGCAAAAATCGGCCGAGTGAGTTTTAAAACTCATGACTCATGGGTATATTATACGTAGACTTGTCTTTTTTTACGGAAGCTGAAAAGAGCTTAACTGCGATCAAGATTACGATCGAGCGCGGAACATCGAGATAAGAACCGAAAAAGCAACTGTTTGCTTTATATGCTTGTAAAAGAAGAGGTATACAAAAGGTTAAAGCAGCAACCGATGGCATACATATACGAAGCGCGGTGCGCTGCCGCGTCTACTCGTCGTTCATTGAGGAGTGTATAAGAGCGACGATCAGCTGATCGCGGTCGAGCGCTGCTGCTGCTGCTGTGCAACGTTACGAAACCCTCCGGAATGTTTCAAATCAAAACGAAAAATATCTATCATATTATGGTCCGGTAGTGGCACAGGTACAGTCGAATCATAATATTCAACGAGAGGTGCAGAGGAAAAATATAGTTTTATCACTGCGCATATAATGGTAGTCAGAGCGGATGTTCGGTATTACCCGCGATTATCCGACTATATATATAAGTGCGGAAGTACGTGTTCGAGGCCAATTGGCTGTGTAGGAGTAGCGCGAAGACACGAGTGAAATTAAGGACTTTTAATTACCCGTGTGTCATTGGACGCAGTCTCCCTCGTGGACGGAACTCTCGGTGTATCTCTCTTTTTCTACTTCTTCTAATTCTTCTCTCTTTAGCGGGCTCACACGCATGAACGGTCGTCGTGCACTGTGGTCGAATCACACAAAGTCACATCTTAATGGTGTCGCGCACTGCTCTCTTTCTCTCTCTCTCTCTCTCTCTCTCGTTCTTTCTCGCACACTCGGAACACACTTTTAAAGGGCCGCGAGGCGCCGGCGACTCGGAATATATAGAGCCGACGCGAATATCTGGGCCAGCGGTGCGCGACGGCGACGGCGGCAACGAAAATAGCACACTCGCTCCGGCTAGATAGACTCTTTCTCTCTCGCGCGCTTTAAACACCCTCGTGTAGTATCTTCGAGCGTTTGCACTGTGCGTTACTTATACTGTGTCATGTACGTTCGCACTGGCGCGTCTCTGGCACTGTACTGGCTGCGCGCGTGTTCCGATACCGCGACTCCGAGATGGTCGTCGTCCCTCTCTCTCTCTCACACACACACATTCGCTTTCGGAGTCGACGGCTGCGGCAGCGGCGGCGGAGGAGGAGGAGGAGCCACTGCTGCCGCCGTCGTCACTGACGTCACTCGACGGTGACTCCCTCACGCACCGGCTCGCAACAGACCTCTCCTCTCTCTCGTTCGCATTTTTTTTCTTCCTCCTCCTCCTCCTCGCTCTTCCTTTATATCGCGTATATACACTTTTGCTCTGTGGCTGATACAACGTCCGGCCGTTCGCGAAACTTCAACAACGCGCAGGCGCGCGCGTTGCCTTTTTTTGAAATCCCTGTGTGTGTATATATATAAATATACGCACGCGAGTTAACGCGTTCGAATACAAAGCAGATTGACGCAGCTGTGTTGCTGCTGTATATAGCCATCGTTGTATTGTGGGAGGAAAGAAGGGGACACTGCGCTATACGTGTGCGCTGATGGTTTTACGTACACGCCTGCGAGCTCTATGCACGTATTGCTGCACTATATACCTTTTGCGTACACGCGCACACACACATGGAACACTTGGTGCAAATGTGTGTACGGTAGACGGGGCCGTCAACAGCTGATTCGCTTCGATGATTCGATTTTGCGCGCGTGTATATCGAGGTAACCGAGAGACTTGTGAGCGAATCGTGTTTTGCTGCTGAAGCGTTTGTAGTTGCGAGAAATTTCGTAAAGTGAGTAAAACGAAGTTTGGTTAGTGATGCTATATAGCCGTCGGGGCGTATATGTGGTGCGTTATTTGAAGCTATTAATCGAAAGAGTATGCAACGGTTGAATTATGTTATTGAATATATTATTAGTGAAGTGGACAAAATATTTGTTGTATAGTATAATAAACGAATTTGAACGATTTGTTTTATTGCGTTATAAAGTACAACGATAAAGTATTGATTTAAAACAAACTTACAGTTTAAATTGTACGCTTTTCGGTAGATAACGCTATTGTTTACATATTATTTATCTAAATAATAATTTAGTTACGCGTAAAGAATCGCACTGAACATTATATTTAATAAAATTTCATGATACGCAGATTTGGACACATATGTATAAAAAATTCAATGACAACTAGATTACATTCTTCCGACCTTACTATACGCTTCAGAATCAGAAATTCATATTATATAAATGCTTCCGCACAATATCCACGTGCATCTCAATTCAATGCATTCAAGTTCAATAGCTTCGAAAATATTTCAAAGTTATGATGCCAGCATCAGAAGAACAATTTTTCACACACAAAACTCCATTTCACACGAAACGCACGTGCCACACGTGAAAGTATCAGTTTATTTTGCAGCATGCCCGATGAATATTCGAATCAAACCTCGGCTGTCCTCGCGTCGCAATTGCAATTTTATAATTGGATTGAAAGGTGGCGCATCTGACATAGAACCCATCTATATATATGTATATACGAGCATACACATGAAAAGTGAAATATTTTCACACCTATACATACATGTGCGTGTGTGTATCCTTTGAGTCAACCGCTTGTTCTGTGCGCTCTCGCCTTGGAAATCTATTGCCTCGCAAATTGTACGCTCTTACACTTCTTGCTCTCGACCTTCGAGAGCGGTTAGCGTTTCGCAGTATATAGCATTCAATGCGATCGCAATGCAAAAAGTACTATATAGCGTCGCACGTGTGTTTTCGTATGTGTGTATGTGTGTATACACAAACACACACACACACACATACATCTACTCACTAGTGCAAGCAGTACTGCGAAAGAAAGACGTGAGTTAAACAAAAAGGAGTGAAAAAACTCCGCTCGGTTTTCGTGTCAAGAGTTTGCGTTTGCTGCTGCCACTGCCGCTCTTATAGGCGAGTTTATATATAATATTATATTCGAGCTGCGGAATTGAATGTCACGAATGAGGCACGTGCGACACTTTTTTTCAATGAGAATTTTTTTTTCTCCTTTTATCCAAGTTCAAAACTTTCAGTACGTTTTTTTCACCGCTCGCGTATATAAATTAACGAGTGGGCTGTATAATATATTCAAAATGAAATTTTTCTGACGAGATTCTCGTATACGAAAGGTCACGGCACCTATACAGATCACATCACACATAATTTCAACGTTTACTCTCATAATGAAGAAACAGTTGTCATCTCATCGTCTTATATATGTTTACACAGAAGATTAAGGCAGTATTTGTTCTCGATAAACAAAACTTTCGGCGTTTTACGACATCTCCATATATTTTCCATCATCAGATCGGCAACCTTTTTCAATCTATTATCACGTATATATATAGGCGCTTCGCAGATGACGCAGTCCATGTACCGTTTATATATAGCGTTATCAATCAAAGCGATTCGGCGAAGAAGCGACTCCAACGTGGTTCTGTATACATACGATACAAATGACAATGACGCAGCAGCGTGGGCCACGCTAGTTTACACTGACCGTGGTGGTATGTTTGTAAACCCTGGGAGTTTTTTTCTGTTTTGAGCATGTACGTCGGGTTGTCGTGTGTCCTGCGCTATATATAATATAGTGCGTTTCACTTGGTTCGTCGATTGTCACAAGTTAAATATTGTAACACTATATAACATTTATTTGTGAATATTATAATGTTGTATACATGCAGATATAATTGTGTTGGTTCTTCAAGAAAATTTTAATTTCCGTTCGTAGTTGTACGATGAGCCATTTCACGATATCAAGTAGTTCCTTACATATTTGAATGGTAGAACATAGTTAGATTTGGAAATTTCGTCATTATACTCGATAAACAGTAGCCAAGTATCTTCTTCGATCTCAATCATTACGAGTGAGTAAAATCGAAAATCGCGTTGTAGAGTATTTATTGACAGACTTATCGATACGTAAGTCACGTGTAAGGTGCTCTCACTAATCTTTATTGATGATTGAACACCATCACCTTAAACACTTCATTAAGGTTAGAGTTATTTACAGCAGTTTTGAATCTTGATTTGTATCGTTTATACTTGTTTTAAGGGGAATTTTCATTGCCTATTTTTATAAGTGTTCAGAGTATTATAAAGCAAGATTATCTTTAAAACTATTACAGAATAAAATAAGTAAAGAATAATTGGAAATTATTTTTTTCTATGAAAGTTAAAAAAAGTCAAATCTTAAAATTTGAAAAATATTACGACTCATACATACGTCTCTGATATAACAGGAAAGATGTTAACAAATGTTACGTCATGTAAATGTGTGTAATTTAGTATTGAAATAGCAAAGTAGTGAATCACAATCAGGAAATACGTATAGACATCCACTTCTAAACGATCGTAATCGGGATAAGAAAAAGTCTTGATAATACATAGAAGATTGTGAAAAAGTAGTAAATCATAAATTCAAATAACGAACATTAACAGTGATGTGTATTATTTGATGCTTATATTGACAAAGAATTTGTTTTGGTATTTCATGTTTAAAAAATGGAATTATTTGAAACGTTTACCTTATTTTGGATTCTTATTACTTTATTAATTAAGTCTTGAATATATCAAATCAATATTTCAAACAAATAAGCAAACAAATATGAGCGTGAAAGAAAACGCACATGTCCAACCAGGAATTTCCCGAGTAGAAAATATGTACTGGGAAACTACAATAATAAAATCTGAAACACGCCATGATATTCTATTGGAATTTAGCCAGTAATATAATAATGAATCTGAATACTAACAACCAGCATCATGTCGATTTATTGTAGTGCAGATATTTTGGAAAGCACATTTTCACAAGATGGTAGGAAGGCAGACTTCGATGCAGAAAAAGATTTTTTAACAATTTAATATATTACAAAAAATGCTGTATTAGTTTAGTTAGTGTAGACTAACAAACTAAAAATATCCTTGTATTATTTATTTATAATAATAGTAAAATGAATGTGGAGCTTAATAATACTTAATAATTTATTAAGTACTTGAGAACAAGGAATTCACACAAATTAAAAGGCAATTTACTCTCAAATTCAATAATCTCGAGATAGCGCGTTTTATGACATTCTTGATGATCCAAAGAGATAATTCGATTATGCCAGAGTACACAGACGTTCATTTGCAGGCGAGAGCAATTGATTATACACCGTGTTTTCAAGCATTCTGACCTTTATACTTTCGAGTAATCGATGAAAAGAATCATGAAGAAGCAGCGCCCTTTTCAAGTTCAACAGTTTTACCAGCAGTATTGCTTAAATTAATCACCAACCCATTAAAACTGCAATCATTCAAATTCTTAATTGCAGCACTTTCTTTGATGAAAATTGCATTCTGCAGACAAAGATAGGAAGCAGTCGGCCATTCATAACCAGTCTGCCGACATATATACAACATGAGAAAGGCCCGACACTCGCGTTTATTGCTCTTGAACTTTGTTCGCTCGCGCTCGCGCGCGCGCACTGCTCCGACACACGCAAAAGAAGGAAAAGAAAGCACAGCGTTTCTACACCCCCGCGGGCCTATACCTATATACACTTCGTGTTTCTTTGATAAGGCCGCTATACGGAGTGTTGCTCGCACCACGAGCTCATCGATCCGCGCCGCCTTATCTCTTTGAGCGGAGAAGTGCTCTGGTTTATACTTGGTTTCTTGTTTACAGTTCGAATATGAAACGATCAAATTTATGCCCGTGGGTTTCTCCGAGAAATTTTCACTCAACAGAATAGATTTTTTTTTTGGGAAATTTATTTTTCGACGAAGTGAAGATCGCTTAGATTGTTGACGTTATTATGTTTTGTCGAGGTTCAAGTATATTGTCAAGGATGTGCAAAAGTGATGTTGAAAGCGGTAGCGTGTTTATTTACATGTGTGGAAAGTATCAGAAAGAAGAAGTTGTAAAGCCAATAGGTCGACGACATTATTTATGACCTAGAGTTTATGACACTTTCTTCAATAATTGGAGCTAGGTAGAGTAGCCAAAATCATCTTATTCCCATCTGGAAGTCAGCTGGACAACCATATGGTTATTTATACTCCGCATTTCTCTTCGACCCAGCCGACATTGATTTACAATTTACTATTAATATTCCTCGATAGTTTCTGTAGTTTTACATTTTTCGCATATCATGTAAGAGTTTTGTATTACAAATAAGAGGATTTGTTTTAACTCGCAAAACTCAAATAGGCGAATTTACTACGAGAAATAAAAAATTTGGTGATATACTGCAATTCAATTTAATGAAGAAATTCATGCAAATTTTATGTATATCAGTATTACTTTTTCTAAATAATCTCCGCCGCATTATTCTAAATCAAACCGTGTTCCGGAAAATATGATTTTTCAGCAACATAATTACTAGCTGCAAACAATTAGTCGATGAACTGCAAACCGATGTAAAATCAAATTACATATTGACTATCTCCAGGAGAATTCGATAATAACTTTGAGAGATTTGTCCTCGCAATACACGCGCGCATATCTTTGGTGCATAATATTAAAAGAGCTCAAAGTGATATATTCCCTTACTCTCTCTCTCGCCTTGCGCGCACGTGGCTGAGTGATTTCACGCCCAGGTAGTTTCGCACGCGCGAGGAGGGGAAATCCCGCGACTACCCTCGTCGTCGAAGGCTATCTCCTCGGTGGGGGGGTCAAGGTTCACGCGGCGCGCATGCTTTTCCTCCTCATCGACAGCCGCGTGCCGTGTGCTGTAGCTGCAGGTACACAGAGCGCGGCTGTACATGAAGATGCATTAGGCCGATTATGAGCTAACGAGGCGCAATGCACGCTATGTCGTTGTTTTTCTCCTCGCACACGTGTGTGTGTCTATAAAGAGGTTGGAAGGACTAATATTGAGGGTAATTTGCTTCGTGGAAATTGCATATAGGGAACGTAAATGGATGTTCATTGTTAATGGGACTTCCGGTGAAATTTCACTGTTTAATGTGTTTGTGTCAGAAGTTGGATTATTTTTTTTATTGTCCTGAATATAAAGTGTCGCGTTAATGTGCTTTGATGGCTTTTAAGCGCCTTATAATAATATTACGACCGGATTGAAGCTAGTTCCAACATCACCGATCCATTTTAACTTTTTCCCTTTAGCCAATACACGTTATAATTAACTCGCACGTGTAAGCACTGCCTGTGCACGCGTTTGCGCGCATCGGACGCTTTTAGAACACCAGGAACTTATGTGCGCGCTTTGTGCACGATGATAAAATATATTTGCAAAATTAAATGACAGAGTCAATTATTATTAATGTTAATAATAAGTTAATAATTAAAGTATGCAAAACTTAGTATGACCGTTATATAAATTTTTGACTGTTAAATTGAACTGTATTTGCAACTACATAAGTCTATAGTATTTATTCAGCCGTATGTGAATAAAATACTAAAGGAATTGAAAGTCGAGTTAATTTTTATATCCACTGTAATTATTTACCCATGTCTATTTTTTGCTTGAGCGAAAATCATATGAGGTCAATAATCTTATACTTACGAACTAGTTTTGAAAAAAATTCTATGAAAGTTGTGTCATTTTAAGGTTTGAATGGTATAACTGTTAACTTGATTTATACATATAAAATTGTATACTTTTAGCCCAATTAAAATATCAAGTAACTGTAGAAATAAATAAATACCGTCTAGTTTTCATCGCATATTCAAAGTTTTTATTCAGCCAAGGATTTGCAGATTTAAGGTAAATTTTCCTCTCACGGTAAATACATACCTGAAACAAAAAAAAATAATTAAATTTTTTATATTTCTTTGAAATAAAAAATTAATAGGTTAAAAAATTTTCAAATGCGTGATACGAAAAAGATAAGAAAATGTAAAGCTATAGCTCAAGATGTAAGCTTTAAGTATTTATATCTTTAAATTTTACATCACAAATGAGTTACGAAAGTCACAGTAATACGAGTTGCTCGATCACGTCTTACCCACTAAATAAATCATTTTATTTTCGTATAATATAAAGATAGCATCTTTATCGTCGATTTGCATAACTGCAATAATTAGGATGATGCTCGAGCTGTCGAGGATCACGAAAACCGGTTAAGTATATTCTAAAAATAAGCCATTGATCGACTCTTTCAAGGTAAGAAATATCACCGTAGTATACGTAAATCTAAACTTACTCAGCCGTTAGCTGCTTTGCTGTTCGCGCGACAGTGACCTAAAAGCTAATTTTTGCATTTACCATTGTCTTTTTTTATCCCGAGTTTGCCATTTAAGCTCTCTACAGATCGTCACTTTCGTGATTTTGCAGCGCAAACACGACGATGGTACCACGAAAACGTCTATTCTTGATTTGTCTCAAGTTTCGTGTCTCCTTATAAAAGATTTATTTAAATAGTCACGATACTTTTCTGCTATATCGACGTTTTTAAACGTCTTTTATTGAATTCCATGCTTTCAAGACTTCCGTGAAAACTGAACTGTTTACTACTATAAAAATTGTTTACAATTTTACCTATAGTGGTATTCACAAATGAAACCCTATTCACTCGATCTTTATCAACTTTGCTTCTCCTATCCTCTTCGTCAAACATGAGATTCCCGTTGCAAGTATTTCCGAAGAATACAGCAACACGAAGCGCTGCTTGCAATTCTAAATAACTCGGTGTTACGCGCCACATGACGACAGCATTGCGCGCGCGCATACATCAACGGTATAGAGGATGAAAAAAATGACATCTGGAAATCTGGAGCATGATGTCAATCTAAAACTCGTTCGGGGAATTCCTTATTATCCGCGGCTCGTGTATATATACGCGCGGTCGCGTTCGATCGATGCCCGACCCAGTGGCATTGAGCGAGCGACTCGCGCGCGCACAGGCGACGAGGAGCGAGACTCGGTAGAGCTTTCGGTGTATGACATGATTGCACGTCGTTGCGATGAATTGCACAAGCTTCCGCCTTTAGTATTTCAATCTGGCCTTTTTTACAGTCCAATCAATAGAGCCAGTGCATTCGCCTGTACAACATCGCGAACGATCGCTCGATGGCATTGGGAGAGAAAAAGAGAAGGGGGGAGAAGGCAGTTGTAGTCTATAATATTCCACAATCTGATGGAAAAATATGTAATTTCTTTTGTTATCTTTATCAGAGTTTAAATAAAATATTATGATAATTCAATAGCTATAATGTGATGAATAAGTGAGGATGCGTCACTAATTTATGTTTGTATAATACATTTCTGGTCAAATTAATCAAATTGGATGTTTGTGTCACCGCAAATGATTATCAATTAGTGTTGTTATGTTAATGCGGTTGATTTGATTTTAGTATATAACATTTGCAATGAATATATATTTGTGATTGTTAATGTTGATCAGATAGATTGAATTGAGTTTACTTTTGGATTGCTATATAATTTTCAATAACAAAAATTATCGCACATAATCGATACAAAATGTAAGATTATTGCAGTATATCTATACCACGAAAATTCATTTTCCATTAAAATTTTTTCCAAAAACTACTGTGACAGTTTGATTAACCTGAAATAATTTAACAATCTTGTAAACATTTTAACAAAATCCCTATAATTTTTATAGAATGACCACGGATACTTTTTCTATCCGCTTCTATTCGTCCTCGTTAACCAAATTATCACAGTAATCTATATAGAAAAAAACTTAGCCTGCATGAGTTATATCTTTATATAAATGTCCACCAGGGCCCATCTGACAAGTTTTTCACCGACAGTCACACGGGACGACCTGTTGCGCATCCAGTGCTCATCAATCCGGGCCTCGGAACAACTATATATACATGCACACGCATCACCAGCCGCTCAAAGACTCTTCTCGAGATTTTGCGCCCACGCTGCGGGTATTATAGAAGCGGCCACACACATACACGCGAAAAGTCAAAGTGCACATTACTGCTGCTGCTGCAGGGGCATCGGGCTGACGTCAGCGCGCGCGGATTTCGTCAGAGCTAGTGACGTCATGCACCGTCGTTGCCGCCACCGCCACCACTCACTTGCGCGTCGGCGGCACACGGGGTGCGCTGACCTTTTTCATCGCGTTTATCCAACGCGCAATAGCAGCAGCAGCGTCGTCGTCAGAGGAAGAGGAGGAGGAACGAGGGGCAGCACTGGAATTGATAAACATGGCGCCGCGAGAAAGCGCCATTTTTATATTTTCGTGGATGTATTCTCGTGAACATTGTTGCTGCTGCTGCCAGCCAGTCGCCATAGGGACGCGTGTTATATGGATTTCCGTCGAGGGCCAGGCAGCCACCAACGACGGCGACCACACGACGAAGCCAAAGAGGAACGTGTGTAATATATAACACACGCGATGAGTTGAACGAGCTCGCTAGGGGGTGGTATAGGTCGAGGACGACGACGAGGCACGGACTGGCAAGTGACGCGCACGCGCGCTCATTTCGGGCTTGATTAAGCTCTCTCTCTCTCTCTTTCCCCCTCGCTTGCTTTCTCTCTCAGGCCTTCCCTCTGCACAGGCCGAAATTGACGAGGCCCTTGATGGAAAGCTGTGTATATACATTTACTCTGGCCAAGTGTCACTCACGCTCTTCTCCGAGCGATTCAAGCTAGATAGGTATACATTCCAGAGTTAACAAGGTTCGGGAATAGGAGGCTTTTAGTAAAAATAACTACTAGGATGTATATAATTGCAGTTGAAGAATGCGACATTGAAGTTGCACGTGCACACGAAGAGTGAAGTTCAACTTTAATTGATCCCGCAGTATCGACCTACGAGCGAACTTTAATATATATAGACTATATTATTATACCTTCATATACCAGTGCGTGTGTGGGTGAGTTTTTCATGCAATGTAAGGCAACTTTACACATAGCACAATATGCTCCATCATGCGAAACAATTAGCAATAACATGTTTCACAAGATACATATAATGGAAACTTTCCATCAACGCGCGTAATATATTCATAAAGTTTCATTCTTCTTCTATGTATGTATATATATATACATACAACGTATGTATACGGGGAAGCTTACAGCACTCCACGGCTGTCGCGACTCATCTGCTTCTGTACTTGTTTTCATTCGCGCTTATGCACCACGCGGGTGTCGACGGCAAAATCCTCTCGTGCAACGTTAAACCCTTTGTGTGCGCGAATACATCATAGACACACATGTAGAAGTACGACGCTTTTCCGACTTTACTTCAATGGAGAACGCACTACAGGGAATATGGCGTGTGAGCACACACGTGTGCCAACTTGACGAAAATATGATGAAAATTCTATTTTTGGAGCTTTTACGGGTGAAATGCTGCGCCCGCGAGAGAACTATACGTTCACTACCGAAAATTTGCGTGCGCCTCGCGTGAGCAAGCTCCGAGATGTGTGTGTATGTAGGTATATATATGTATATATTACAGGCGACCCTTTGAGCCCGTAAACATTTTTCGTTTGACATTCATTGTGCGGTGAGCTGGATACGTTTGTTTTATTAAGAAAAAAGGCTGATTTTTGAGGCTGATGGAAAGTTATTATATTTCAAGGCATAGTATATGCGGGAGCTTTTAATTGTCCTCGTTAACACGCGAACTTTGTATAACGAGCGGTTAGATTGATAAAGATCTACATGAATGATAGAAAATTTATGAAGGTGAGTAAAGACTATTATTACAAAAAAATTTAATATTCAAGTGACAAAAAATAATGGAGTATTGCAAAAATAATGCATAAAATGATCTTCCTGTTTATGTTCAATGCAATGTTTAGGTTTAGTGTTTGGTCCTCCTGTGAAAAAAAATGAAGGATAAGAAAGACATAAAGTTTTACATGACATGCCAAAACAAATTTATTGTATCGATATACCTATACGCATAAAGAGAAGACGAAAGTTCCATTATAACGATAGCTGGAGCTTTTAGCTTGATTAGGAAAATACATCGCTGTCGATCGAATGATTGATGAACTGATATAGGAACATACAACAAGCCTGATGTAGTCATCGTCAAAATTAGTAATCACATATAATGCAAATTAGGTAAAATTTTCCACTATCAGATTTTCCCAAATAGCATCGTCCCCTTTCTAGAATAGTCAAACGTTAACAAAGTAAGACAAGCCCTCCAAGTATAGTCTATATAATACAAACCCTGTCACTCTCCAGCCTCTTTGGCCTTATCACTTCCATTATATCTCAGCCGGCCAGGTCAAAGGCGACGGCCTCCCTCCTCGGTCTAGAAAAATTGCAAAATAAAAGACGGCTAGGGCCATTGTCGTCGACGCTTGAAGAAGCGGAACAAAGGTGGGCGCGCGAGCGCAAAGGTCTACGAGAAAGAGAGAGACTCAGTCTCGCGGATCGATAGTACGCTCATCTGGGTCAGTGGGTTACAGGGCACACAGTCAGAGAGCGGGCCGCGCGCGATAAGAGGTCGAGTGTGCTGTGGCACGGTTAAAAATGTCAGTGTGTACCTGTGTATATATACTATGCATAAGTATACAAGCGAATGAATTCATTTGACGATTCGCGATCTAGCAAGTGCAAAAAAATTGGTTAGAGAATGAGATGAATGTAAGGACGAATGGTGTAGCGAGGTTTTTTTACGGTATATATAGATGGTGCGGGATATAATGAGTTAGGAACGCCTCGAGCTACGATTTAAAATTTTGCGAGAAACAAATTCGGAGGGAAGAAGAGCAGCAGCAGCATTGTATAAGTGTACGATGAAACTTTTTCTATTGTTGAGAGAAAAGTCGGGTTGAAATTTCACTTTTTGCACTCGACGACACTTTTGCGTGTGCAGCGAGTAGACACGAGCGCGTGTGTATAGCAAGCGCGCGCGCGCAATGCAGCGAGAGGTTGAGAGTATATGGAGCTTAACCTATATATAAACTCGGTAACCTAGAATAAAGAATTTTAATTCGCTTACGAGTTTTAATCGGCAATTCGATTTAAGTGAAACAACTGGAAAAGTGAATTAGCGAGAACGCGCTCGAAGCAAATAAATCTCTCGAGTATTGTGACGATAGAAAAGAAGAACCGTTTTAATAGGCAATTATATTGGTTATCGATTTAACAAAAAGTAATATACATAATTTACAATTTCGTGAGAATTTCGAATGTATATCCAACGCAAGTTTAACCTTTCTCTCTAACTTTAATATAACTTTTCGTTTCTACCTCGTAGTAAAAAAAATTGACTTTCCAAGTCAGATTGATTCTAATGCCTCGCGCGCATATAACGTGCTGCAGCTCGCTGCTAATATACCGGAGCCAACGTTTTCAGCGCGTTAGATGTGAGTCAGTGACATCGATTACGGTTAAACTGTCCGAGATTACCATTTCGGCTCTTGCTTCCCGACGCGAGAACTGGTTCATGTGGTTTTCAGCGCGCGCGTGTGCACTCCTTCTCGAGAAATCGCATTTGCCAATTTACGATTCATATCGTTGCCGCCGCGCGTCGATCGCAGCTATCAGCGCTAGCCAAAAATAACACATCGTTTCACTTTTAAATTGCGAATTTGATTACGAGTGTACTATTGCAGCAGATTCGAGCGCATCTGTATTTCGAAAGAGACTTTTTTAAATAAGTTTTGCAGACGCCCAGGTACGTGCCATTGATTTTGTAATAAAGAGTGACGAGGGTTGGCGATTGTTATATATTAATGAAAAATTTCTTTTTTCAAAGTTTAATTGTGAAAAAAATGGTTTCTTTTGGTGATATAAATTCTATACAATTATGTAACTAATGGAACACAAGATTTTGTCTCGATACTATGCTTTTATAAGGAACAAAATTGACCTTTTCATATAACAACACTGGAACGAAGAAGAAAGAAGAAATCTCAGTATTATATAAATTCAACAATACCATCTAAAAACTTTCCATCTACTCTGTCGCCGCTTGCTACGAGAACAAATGCTTCAAAAACTACAAAGTATGTATTTTAGCGGACAATGTCGCCAATGTCTAACGAGCTCAGCAAAGCTCTCTCCTGTCTCTCTTGCACGCAAAATCTTACCCATTCGTGTGCATACGTGCATAGAATCAGCGAAGCCTGCGAAAAAAAACTTGCAGCGGTCGTGAGGGTTACCCAGCGCGTGCAAGTTTATAATCTCCATAAAAATACTCGACTTCTCGCTCGATACTTATACCTATATATATATATATACACACACACACACACACGCGCACACACACATTTGCGACTGGTCTCGTCGCTCGCACAATGACGCTTGCGCGCGCAGACGCCGAAAAAAAGCCGAAAATAAAAATAGTGCGCGCGGCTTCCCTTCCCCTGTACTCTTGTGCGCTTTACACTCGCGGTCAAGAAACCCGGCGGAACAAAGACGGCGAAAAAGGCGGGCCGCGCGCATATAACCTCGTCCGACGCGCCGTAGTGTATATATATATATATATATATATATATGGTATACACGATGCGGCCAAACTGGTTTCGGGGTGCAGTATATCGCGCCAGACGGACACGCCGTGTGGTGGGGGTATCGAAATTATTTAAGAGGAAAAAATAAAGGCGCGGCAAGTGAAAAAAGGGGTGAGAGAGAGAGAGAGAGAGAGATAGACGACGGTGCATCGACCACCCTGTCGTGGCGGCGCGTCTAGAGGGCCTCCGCCGTATAACCATCACACGCTACAGGTCCAGGTGTCGACGACCTTACCTTCGGCCCACAGGTTCCAACGCGGTTCTTTATATATGCTGCACGCATATACGCGTCCTGCCCAAAGGGGGGATTACTTTCTGTGGAGTGTATACGTGCGAAAAGAAATTTTACAGGCGGAGATTGCAGCGTCCGGCGAATGTTGATTTTCGGAAGAATTATATTCAGATTAGTTGAAAATTCTTGCTAACTTGTGATTCATTTTTAATTGGAAAATGAAAATTTAAAAATTGTTATCGTTTTTCTTTTTGTGATTGAAATTTTTAACGCCAAAACGGAGATGAAATTTAATTTGTATACTTAGTGCGTGCTAGTAAAAGTTATTTTTATATAATGAATAGTTTTTGACTTCAGCTATATATATAGTAGCGCGAAAACTTTGACGAATGTGACCTTGAGAAAACGAGCGACAAACACAAGCCGTCATTACTTCATTCTTTAGCTTTATTTAGCTTTTGTTTATAGAAAATAAAAGAAAAATTAATTTAGAATAAAAAGTTATGAAAGCAGATAAAATGTAAGATATTTCCAATATTTAATTTTATCAATTATTTTCCCATAAATAGTAGTGTATGTGTGTGCGCGCGTGTGTATGCAAATCGTGCTTCATTCGAGCTTGCACGTTTTCTACTATAGTACAATTGCTATTCACAGTACATTCTGTTTTATTATGCAAGCCCAATGAATTGCTTTAATAGAAACTAACTATAGTATGTAAAACTCATAGAAAATGTGTTATATAATACGTATACAAGATTGGAACAACACTTTTCAACAAAGTGCCTATTGCACAATGAAAATATAAATTAAGTAAATGTTGCGAAGCCTTCATTTAATTATTTCAAGGAAAAAAACTTTATCATTAAATATCAATTATTACACTAACTATTAAGGAATACGAATAACATGGCTTTTACTTGATCACTTTACAATTGTAGGTAATGATCAAAGCTATGTAACGATAAAATGGTTTTAATTTTCGATTTCGTTGTTTTTGCACTTGTTATGTGTGAGAGGGATCTCCTACTCGATATAGTATCACACGTAACACACTACTCTCTAAAGTTGAATTAGTGAAAAATCCACTAAAGATTAGTTAAAATTGCTCCACCGAAACATTAGTGAATATTCACTTATGATATAGTAAATATTCACTAATTCTTAGTGGAAATACATAGAACTATCCACTAATTAAAAAAGAGGAATTTCACTATTTTGAATAGCCGATATTTCCACTAAGGATTAGTGAATATTTACTATTTCATTAGTGGATTTTTCACTAATTCAACTTTAGAGAGTATAATTTACATTTTTCAAAAAAATGGTTCATTTGTCTTTTTAAAAATTAAAATTCTTTTTTTATATATTTTTACTTTTAAGTAAACAAATTAAGTATACATAGTCTAACCTCCAGCATTGAGTAACAACGAAATTGAAAGTTTTAAGCATTATGAAACTTAAGATAAAGATCTAAAGTCAATTAGATTTAAACAGTGCTGTGCCAAGTAAAACTGCCGTGGGACCCTATTCGGCGAATCATATGACGCATTAGTCAAAACAAGAACTTTAAGGCGAAATTATTGTTAATACAAATATTTGTTGTTACTTATAAAATAATACAAATAAATTGAATGCTGCGCATGAAGATATAAGATTATCTTATAAATATACTAATAGATACACAAACATGAAATAAACATACAAAAAAATTGTCATCTACACTCTCTGGCTAGATTTCCTTTAGACGACCATCAAATTTTTAATTTACAAACTAATCAAAGCAAATACACTAACTGTTATATAAATATATTATCGAAAATCTTGTTTTTCGCAAAAAGGAGTTTCTGCATTTAAAGTTTTTCGAGAAACAATTGTGGGAAAGCAGTAGTAGACAGCTATATTTCTATACCTGACATCATATTCTGCTGACGCCACCAGTGCAACGTCAGATTTAACGATCTCGTGAAAACTAAAAGCACGAGTGCACAGCAAAAATCGTGCAGTCCGCAAGAACGAGCCTTGACACCAACGCGCACGTGTTTAGTCTGCTACGCGAGACAATATACCCGAACCTGCAAACTCATATGTTCGCGTATACATTCAAGGTGGTCTCTTTCTACCCTTCCAATGTATATATGCGCGCTTACCCTGTTATCGAGCTGATAAGACACGTTGCATGGATAAAGTCAAACGATAGCCGGCTGTCCCTCTTTCCCATACGTTCACAGCTGTCGTGACACAATGTTGCACACCGATCGAAAGTCAGGCCACCCGCACATTCTCTCACCCTGCCTTGCCCTTACATGCATGTATATTAACGGGGGGATATATATCGCTTTACGCGAGACTCAAGTTGCGCACGACGGTGCAACGAACGGCGATATGACCTACCGCATGCACAGCGGCGTGCGCCACCGCTCGTCTCTTATTCTTTCCCTCTCGTCTCCCTTTCTTCTTCTCCCTTTCTCTTTCTTTCTTTCTTGCTTTACACTCACGCGCGCACGCACACGACGACGCCATGGCCGTTCGCTTTATCTGCGCTGTAACGCGCTTTGTTTGGCGTCTGCGATGTCGCTCGCTGTATTCGCTCGTTGCTTTCATACCGATTGTATCCAATCTGATCGTTAATAAAGTATTTATTTTGTAAATAGATTGTCTTAATGCGAAAAATATTTTACGACCGACTTAAACATGGCGATGTTAAAGTCGGTTCTGCAATTGTATTATCAGAAGAGTACTCACGAATTATTATTTCTTTTTTTTTTATAGCGCATGATTATTACTAGAGGATATTCGGTTTAATGAAAGCATGATGAAAAGTCATGGAAAAAGTTTAGTACGTGAAAAATTTGAATATTCGTTAAAATAGAAATTAAATTTCGCATAAAATTAAGAAATTGAATCAACTTTTCATTTGGTTTTGTAAAAAGATTGAATTCTTTTTAATTTAATTTTCCATTTTATAAATGGCAATGCAAATTTTATTTGATCGTTATGAGAAATGATATTTTATATTTCTACTGTAGTGTGGCAGTTTTATTGAATCTAAATTCTTTTTTGTTTGTAACATATAAATTTAAATAATTTTAAAAAATTAATAACATAAATGTAAGAAAGTTGACACCTTCAATTACAAGTCAATCTAATATTCAAATTTCTCGCTTTACTGAAGTAGTGTCGCATAGTCGTAGTACGAATGCACAAGAGTAGGCATACGAACGATGGGGAAACCCAAGACGGACACAGATCTTAAAAAGAACGGTCAGATTGTAAACTTTCAGTGCGTCGGCAGATACAACAGGCTCATCTTTTTTCCGCTATGCCGTCACCCGTCGCACGTGGCGCGGCGTTAAATTACAATCTCAGCAAAATTTGGCTTCTTATAAGCACGATTTATATATAAGCGTGTCACAATTTCATTGAATTGAGGTTTATCAATGAACTCGAGCGAACAAATTTGATATATATTTGTGATTTTGTAAAATAAAAGCATGAGATTATGTCGGCGAAGGTAAAGTATATTTTATTTAATATACGCAATTAAACTTCTTCCTAGCAATTATTATGTAAAAAGTTTTCCTCGTCTAAATGAGATAAAAAATTTTCTCAAGCTTGCCTTGACAACCTCAAGTTTTTGCACGATATTTACTATATTAAACTAGATCGCGCATAATTAACATGTGTTTAATTTATCTTGTTTATTAAAAGATACAACGTAAAGCTTACCCTTGACCTTTATCATTTTCCGCATAATTGGTAAGAAATTGTCTACATACCTGGAACAAAAAGAAAAAATCATTCTTAAAATACATTCAACTGAACTGCATCAAATTAATTCTACTTATAAATTTACTAATTTAGGGTTGTACTGGAGGTGAAACAAAAATATTGTTAATTTCTTAGATCGTTATTAGATATTACAATTTTAAATCATTGTAACTAGTTTAGAGTGATTTTGGTTCTGGAATTAGTTACCAATACCAAATTAATATTCTTATTTACTGTTTATTGTGTAAATTTTCTGATAAGGTTTCTATACTTTTTTTCGGTAAAACTACTTTAAAAAATACAAATCTTTTTGATCATTCAGAAAACTCTATTTTGCATTTCTTAGAAGGTTCTTTTTACCCCACAGTAACAATAAATTTGTTTAAGAAAAGAAATTATTCAGTTACACGAATTTGCAATAAAGATCAGAATATCATTCTATTTACGACATAAGCAAATTTTCACGATTTCTCATTAAACATTAACAGTGAAAAGTATAAACTCAAAAGTCACATGAAATAGTCGAGCAAAGTATGCACCCGTATATTAAGATGAGATATGTCATCTGCAGTTACAACCGTCCGCGAATTATTCGTTACGAGCGGACCGGGGACGCGCGCAAGCGCGACGACAGCTTACGTAATGGCAATGAAATTTACAACACGGGAAATGGTACGCAACGCCTCGGAGTGTCTAGTTAGATATACGATATCGATATCGAGAGTGACCCACCGTGACGTCAATTGTGCTTGCCAGTACCGCAGATTTGTGTGCTTCCGGCGCCATTATCAGGTCATGAGTTTGGTTTTCTAATTACTTTTGTAATATTTTTATTCTCGCTATAGAACTTCTATATACTTTGTTAAATGCAACTTATCAATCGTTTTTAGTAAAGATTTTGTTAGACGGAAAAAGTTTAAGTACGAGAGTAAAGAAAATGTGAACCGACTGAATTGCTTTGAGAGCTAAATTATTGAACAACATTATTATTAAAATTTATTATAAACATTAACTAATTATGAGTTTCTGTTAATTTTAGATCTTAAGTTAATTAAAAAATTTTCCTTATTATTCTTGTAAATATAAAATAAATGACACTTTCAGTCCACACAAAAAGTATTTTGAATGTTAAATTGGGGCCACAACAGATTTTCCTAAGTACATTCACCAAGGGGAACAAATTTACTTTTTATAGTAAAGCAATATTTTCATTTTTTTCATAGAAGGCAATTAAATTTAAATTAATGGCAAACAAAGTTTATTATCCTTTCTCTCGAAATTTAACAGAATGAAAAATGTTTACACGGTTTCACGCTTTAATCATAATCAAACATATTATGGTTTGACAAGTATACCATAATGTCGTAAAACGAAAGCAAATATTATAAAATTCATGCTACAATGAAGTAATTTTAAAGAAATTAAAAGGTACAGTAAATTGACGTTTTCGTAAATTTGCCATGATAAGCATGTAGATTAGAACAATAATGCCCACAATACGGAGCAGCGAGCATATCTGAATGAATTCAAATTGTTCATAAAATAGCATTTTATTAATCTAACTGACATTTATAACCAGCATTCTGCAACGACTAAAGTCAGTTTCAAGACAAAAGAAAACATCCGCCTTTTTATAACATATATTCCCTGACAAATTCGCATAAAGAAGCTCGCATTAGCGCGCAAACAAGACAAACAACTGATGGAATCGCGAAGTTTTGGCAATATTATAGCGAGAGAGAGAGAGAGAGAGAGAGAGAGAGAGGAGAGTCGGGATATAGAATAAAATGCGTGCGTATGTGCGAGAACAATGCCTACACGAGAGACACCAGGGAACAAAGGAACGGGGGGATGACGCTTTGGAAAACAGATGAGGAAACAATCGGAAAGACGTGCCGGGCGATCGATCGGTGGCTTGTGCTATTGCGTCGATTATTACCTCCTCTTGTGTTTCTCCTCGGCGACCTACCGCCGCTCTGTCACCTCAAACATAATGCCGCAACGTTCCGTCGTTGATGAAATGGAAAAAACACAAAGGAGAAATAGGAGAAAACTTTCCTTTGCAGCAGTTCTCCGCATGCGTCCTTTTCTCAAACAGCCTCTAATTCATTTTCTTTGTTGCTTGAAAGGTAACCCTGTTTCTACATAACAGTCACACAGAAAACGTGCGGTAGCAAAAAGAAAACTTTGACTTGTTAAAAGACGAGTCAGAGTCTCTTCGTATATATGGCGTTAATTTCGGTCGAAGCTCGAAGTGTTGTCTTTTCCTATTTTTCTACTTGAGATAAAATTGAAACCCAATTATTCATTGTAAAAAGCACAAAAAATCATCACGACGCGGAACAAAAAAAGCTCAAAGCCAAGGCATAATTATACACGAAGCTGCATGCGCGATCGCGCGCGAACGAACGCGGGAATATATAGCGTATAGATATGCTATATGAAAGGGTCGTCCCCGAGTATATAGCGTGACAAGCGACGTGTGCGTGTGCTATATAATGCACCTGTATACCGTGCACTTTATTTCTCTGGCTAATGGAGAGAGAAGTCTATAAAAAAAAGAACGCCATGGAATATACTCGTGTCCCTCGCTCGTTTTCTACTTCATTTGTAGCTGCTGAAGCGACGACGAGAGTGCAAAGGGTCGCGGGTTTTTGTCGTCCCTGAATTAGCGACGGCGCATTGCTTCTCGCGCGATGGATATGCATCCAGCTAATATCGAGAATTCTCTGGCGAATCGATAACGCGCTTATACGGTATATAAGGTATATAGGTATAGCACGATATGCTTTGTGAAAAATTTTATCCAGCTTACTTGAGTATACGAGAAATCGCTTTAAATAAAATTACCGAGAATTTATTAAATTGAAATATGTTTAATTTTTAAGACTGATCATTTTGAAAGAAGAACAATTAGAAGGTTATTTATCTTAATGAGTGATAAAAAAGAATAACTTGGAAAAAGCGATTGTGCGCAGAAGAATTTACATGAGAAATCTTTATTCGACGTGTTTGCAATATTTTAAATTGATTTACGTCATTTTAATTTTCAATTTTCTACGATATGACAACAACTTTATTATGAAAAAAAGTATCATCAATAATATCAGCGTCAACGGTGTTCGACTTTTAATATAAATTAATACAAAATGCATATTGTATGAAATAATAATGAAAGTTACATTTCTTTATTTACATTTGAAATTTATTCAGTCTAAAAAGTTACGAAATTAACGTTGATTGAAAAAATGACATGAAAATATCTCATCGCAATATCGCGAAAATTGAAAATCGCTATCATCTACAAAGACTGTTCGGTTTTAAAGAAATCTGAAGCGTGGCAGACCTTGAAATTTTAAAAACCAAAAATAGATCGAGTACGTTTCCAAATAGGGAATACGGTTGTAGAGTAAAGGAAAAGAGAAAACGAATACATTCCAACCATTACAGATTACAAATGGAAATAAACTGTTCCGACTTCTAACAAAAACATTTGTGAAAAAGAAAAATAATCATTTACATTGTCATCAAAAACTAATAAAATGGAAAAATAGTTATTACGCAATAATCACTATTCATTACTTTTAACTCCAAATTTACGATAATCGTAAATTTCTATAAATTTGTATCCAACTTATAAAGGCATTGATATATGAAGAAGATTCTTTCTAATGCTCTAAACGTTTTTATTAGAATTTCAATAACATTGTTCACTATCATTTTCTTCTATTTAGGTAACCTGGATGCTGGATTAAGCGAAACTGCACTCACAATGAAAGTTTTACTGTTGCGGGAAACGGATTTTGACGGGATTCTAAGAGTCGATTTATGGTATCTCAAATGAAACGCTCTGCACTCAGAAGTCATTTCAATTGGTCCTTTATCTCATGATTTGTGCTACCTAATTTTAAATGTCCATTCTTCTGTTGAAAAATAATGTAAGATATTAATTTCAAATATCTCCGAAAACATCATCTTTGATGGCATATTTAATAGCTTAGTAAAGAATCAATTCTTTTTTTAATTAATCGAAGTTCAAATTATAATCTTCATAATTGTTTACTTATTATTGTAATCATAATCTACATATCTATAAATCAATAAAAGTTATATTATTTTCCAATAAAAATAGGCATGAAATGAAAAAGGATTCATTGGGACATAAAAATAACATTGGAAATTGATTTTCAAAACTCGATTCCCGCAGGCATGGAACTCTTCTGGTGAATAAAATAAATTGATATTTAATTTAAATACTTCAAAGTTAATTTTACCATTGATAATTTGATTTTTAGCAAAAATGTAACTCCAGTGATATGATATAACTAATAATAATTATTCTTCAGAGTAAGATTCGAACAACTTAAAATATCTATCATACAGATTATTTTTGCAGAAATAGTTTATTATTTATTGCATATTTATTGTTAATAATTTTTGCAATGAATAGAACTTATTAAATTCCTCTAAAAAGAAAGTATTTACTTGAACAACGCAGTATTATTATAATGCAGATTCTCACTTTAACATTGATAAGATATATATGCATGCGATTAAATTTTTAATCAACGCGCTTATAAAAATTTTATATAGATGCGAGATTATTATTAAATTCTTTAGAAGTATTAAACGTTATTTAATTTTTCTTTAAAGTTCTTTGGATATAATTGTCTACTTGTTATCAAATGGTTTTAAAAATAAACTTTATAAGGATAAAAAACAACATTTTTCAATTTGTTGAAGATAAAATACTTTTCTGCTAACCTATTAGTATTGCAAGCAATCCAGCTAATTGATACGTTTTCTTTACAGTATTTAATTAGGTACGATCAGTCGAGCTAGGTATGATATGCCAATAATCTCAAGTTGACGTCAACATAATATCCAACTTGCAACTTGTGAGATTTCGAGTTACGACATCACAGTCTGGAGCCAAGTGCAAAATTGTCGCTAAACGTCCAAACCACTTTTTTTCGCTCTTTCTCGTTCTCCTCTCCCTCTAAAAATTCGTTGGAATGCCTCTGAACGGAAACGGATGTGAAATCATCACTGAAGAGCGAACGAACGCAAGAGAATTGCGCGCGATAAAGTACTTAACGCATTCGGTGCTGAGAAAAATGCGCTTTTACGCGCACTATCATCAACGACGTTTGATAAATACCATTAACAAAATAAAAAAAAGTCTGCAAAGAAGGCGATGTGTCATTGCGGCCGGCAGAGTCAGTCGCTGCACACTGCTGCTATACCTAAATATATTAATCATCGTCTGAGATTATACGTGACGCGCGAAAAAATACCGTTGATTATTCCGCGCATTATACACACTTATTAAACCCACATCCGTTGAGTGTTCGAGCGGGCACGTTATATGCAGCCTACATAGCCTCGCAGAAGCGTGCACTGGCGCTCAACTTTGGTTATTTAAAAACACACATGGGCCAGTGTATGCGTGTTCCTCGTATGCAGCAGAGGGACGTACCCGGAGACTCTTTCGAAAGCGAACATAGGCGCAGCTAAAAATACACGTTCGCAACGGGAAATTCAAAACCCATCGTCGTCCCGCAGAATGTGCACAGTGCGTACATATACAAGTATACACGTAGAGAACTATTGTATACGAGATTTATACATATATACACAAATGCTCCGAAATGTTGAGGTTCGGCAAGTCGCACGCACGCACGCACGCGCCGTACGTCGCGCTCCGGCACGCCTACAGGGAGCAATAACCCAAATAAGGCGGCCCTCGATACCGTCGTCGTTGTCTCTCTTCGCTCGCGGCTGTCTTTATATAGGGGGGGTTATACTACTACTACTACTACATCGCGAACGTGTACAAGAAGAGAGCTCTCGTATACGTATACCTATATGTATACACACAATGACGCGATGGCTCTGTGGTATTCGCGTTATACGGGAGGAAAATCGCGAGTAGCTCCGAGCAACAGAGTGGAGTGCGTATGCGTGTGTGTGTAAGATCGGGCGGGTGCGCGCGCGCGCGTGAGCGAGAGAGGCAGAGAGAGAGAGAGGATAGGAGAGAGAGAGAGAGAGAGAGAGAGGTTGGCGTTCGTGCGATCGACTTTCTAGCATGGCACGCGGCCTCCTTCTCTCCCTCCGCGTTATATACAGTTGTCTACATATATATTACATGAATAAGTATGTGTGTATAATATTGAGAAGGGGCAGTGATATATCCACCTACCTGACTCGCCATACACATTGAATACAGAAGGGACGGGTCGGGGCGCTCGCTAGCGAGAAAGAGAGCCGACGACGAGGACGACGATGATGCTGTCGAGGTGGGACGGCAGACGGGACGTCCGTGTAACAGCAGCGTCGGCTGGTTGCTGCTCACCACTTCGAGCTACCACGGCTCCGTATACACGCGTGTAGATGCTGGTATACACGTATAATAATTACAGACGTAGTAGTGGTGGTGTCGCACAGCACACTCGCGGGGCACACAACCTGCGGCCTGTGAGAGATGGCGAGAGTCGCGCGCGCACGATAGACGACGACGATGCACGTCAAGAACCGGGATAAATAAGAAAGGTAGAGCGCTGGTAATGTATATATAATATATCTATAATCCCTCGGCCTTTTATAATAATAATAAGAGGCGACTGCCGCTGCGGCGTTCTTGCAGCGTTTTATATATATGCGTTGTCGTGCGTGCGCGTATTCGTCTGCCTGGCTAGTATGCCTGCGTGTGCGTGCGTGAGAACGCGCGTCGAGGGGGACACGACGAGAGAGACGCGTCCACGGTGAGTCTGCTGGGCCAACTGACGAGGAGCGCCGCTAACCGAGCGACGACGAGCGAAGGCTTCGCTTTGTGTGTCCGTCCTACTCGCGCTTATGGAGAGTGGGACGGAGAGGCATATAATAAAACAGCGCAGTCTGCCGGCCAGTCGAAGCGAGCCGCGGCTGCGGGCTACTTGCTGCCGGTCACTATCTGCATATCGTGCCATTCTAGATATATGGCTTTTATTATAATTGTCTGATTGTATGATTGTATATAAGGACCAGCTACTTGCTGATGCGTGAATGCTTTGGGTTACCTTGTACTGAAATCTCGGATTAGTGTATTTGTTTTGTTGTTTCCTGATGATGTAATTAAATTCTTGCAGGATTTTAACGTCAGGGAACATTTTTAATCATTTATTGGGGTGGTTTGGCTGATACTTACGTTTTTTAAAAAAACTTTTGACAAAATGCTGGCACTTTGATCATTGTCACGGAGCAATTTTTTATGCTAAACTGTTCTTTTGGTTACCCTCCTCTTACCATAATAAGATTATGTATTAGAATGGAATAGTTCTTAAATAATGTTAAAGAGAACTATGTATGTTTCTTTGATTTAAACAAACTTTTGATTTATATCTTTGGCTTTGCTCCAAAATGTTCACACTTCCATTTAAATAACATAATGTCGGTAACGCAGAAATGTATTGGTAATACTCACCGTATAATACATATAGCCTGAGCAAATTACCAGCAATCGGAAAAGATGACTCATTAAAGTATTGATGTTTATAACATTGAAACCTGTTTACTTCTCAGATATATTTGCTGTTTCGCAATATTTCTCAATCTATTGTAATTATAAATAAACTCACGTTATTCGCTTTAACTATGAAGTAAATTTCGAAAATTGAAATTATATGGCAAGTACGTCCATCTATTCGATTTCACGCGATTTTCGTATTTTTTTCGTGCTTATCTCATATATTATAATTGCATAAATGTTTATTCTTATATTAATCGTAATTCACTTCTTATTTTATAAAAAAAGATATATACAAAATACTATATTTTATGAAATATGGATACCAACGTCATTTTTCGAACATGCAAATTCCGCGGAAGATTTTTTGTGTACAAAGAGTGGGGCAAAATGATTTTTTACAATTTTGATTTACAATAGTAATATAGTTTATGCTAATTTTTGTACATGACAAATTGTATAATGGCGAAAGTGAACAACTTCACGAATTGTCGAAATTTTTATAAGATTTTTATCATTTATGCAATTTTCAAAAGCACGTAACTTTGCATAGGATTGCCGGATTTAAACCACTCTTAGCTTTAATTAGAGTTCTATATTCTTCTAATTTTATTCTTATTTTGTGGAAAGTTATCAAGTCCCTTTAAAAGGTTTAATATTCGATATTTGTCAGTGACTACTTTTCGTTCATTTTTATCATGTTAGATTTCTTTAAAAAAGTTTTCATTTTTTCAACATTTTTCTCGTGTATTATAAGGTATAAAGATCAAGGAAACCCGTATATATGGGCGTACTTAAACAAAATTTATATCAGTTTTGGGTCGAAAAGTAGTTAAACCTAGATAGCTAATACACGCGAGTTATATGACTCAGCCTCTCGAAGCATTTCCGAGACCCACATCAGCTCACGCCTATATGCAAGAGCCGAAGCCGATATAAATGAATAACTATAATCAATGTAATATAAATATATATGTTATAGCTTTGTACGCTCATCTTAAAATATAACGATCAGTCAGTCTTTGCGTCGGGAATCCTATCTGTACGGACGTTTGAGAGACGAATCTCTTACTAATAAAATCTCACCATTTCATTATCTGTACTTCGCATCGACGATCGGCAGTCTCTGTCGAGTATCTAACCTGTAACGACGTTTGAATAACTCATTAATCTAATCAACACCCTTTGTTCGATTACTTATTTTGGCGAGTGTTACCCGTGTGTGAATGTTACCTCCTTTTGGTTATCCACCGGGAATTGCTACATAACTGGCGCTGCTGATCAGGATCGTGAAGCTGCGAAATCCGGCTTCTCCCTCAAACTGGTAACGGAAATCTTTAATGGGGAAGCAGTCGACGTTTCAACGCGTCCATCATCACGGAACCTACTACGTCGAGATTGGAGTCCACCTGCAAGCAGAGATTCACCTGGAATCATTAAAGATACAATAGTAAGTCTTTGAAATTCCCTACATCCCACCTAACCCTATCCTTATAAATGCGATTGATTTTAAGTAAAGCGTAATCAGAGATAAAGCAAAATGGCAAATAACGGAGAAAATCAACAAGGAAATCTCTCGTTAGAACAATTTAAATTAAGATTAACAATATGGCGCGACGCGATCCCCATATATGAAGGAGGCACAAGACTCCTATCGCACTTTATACAAACGTGCGAAAAATTCGTTGAAAATGTAGCGACGACAGACAATGCAATAAACGAGGCATCATTTGCATGAAGCAAATCGAAGATTCGCGGTGAAGCACTAGATTTAATAGTCTCTAATAATCCGGCAACATATGCTGCATGTAATTAAACACTTCTAGTAAATAGTTTCAGTGATCAAAGTTCGGAGGAGTTACTAGTTAATAGACTAAGTGTGTGTTATCAATTGTCAAATCAGTCATACGAAAAATACGCGGACGGAATTAAAAACAGATTAAATAAATTAAAGAAACGCATACAATTAAATAATCAAGACGCTCATACTATAAACATTAAAAATACATTTTACGAAAATGTAGCTAAAAATACTTTTATAAATGGCATTAAAGAGCCTTACCACTCTTACTTACTACACTTTGATTTAGACGACATTGAAACATGTGTAATAAAATGCCGTAAATATGATAATTACGAACAACAAAGTTCTTTTCTTCATTTCGCACGACAACGTGAAAACAAACCAAAACCCAACGTATTCGGTACAGTCAATGCTAAAAGTGCAAACCCATTTACGATTAATAGCAACCCAAAAATTACTAACCCTTCAAATAATTTACCAAGTACTTCAAGAAATGTAAATCCATTTAATTTTCAACCGACACCCGCATTTGCACAAACACAACCTGGATTTATCCTCACAAAATATCGTAATAACAATTTTGGTCAAAATAATAATAATCTGCCAAGACAACAAAATTACCTACCAACACCAATGTCAGTTAATACAAGAAATATTAATAAACAAGGCGGTAATCCAACAAATAGATCGAATAATTCATCAGCACAAAATAATTTTAAGCCAAGAACGAACTTCTTTAGAAGCACAAAACCAGCAAATTTTATGGCTGAAGAGTTGCATCAGCAACAAGAACAAGAAGAAGACGAGGCAATCGATTATCTAAATGACTCACCTATACCAGATATGTTGCCGATGCACTGAGTGGAATTGAAAGTAATGCTAATAAAACAATAGAAGAAGACTCACTCTCAACGGTACCTCAAACACCTGGCGATGCACCTGTCACACCCGAAGAAATGGACGAAATATTTGACAACGACATGGCAACAGTCCACACAACTACCTTTACACTTTTGTATGGACCTTATGACGAACTACAGAACGAAAAAATGAAATTTTACCTTTTTATGACACGCTGTATAAAAACCAAAAGGAGCAGCAAAAGTTACCTAATAATAATCCTGATAAAACGTTAGAAAATAAGGAAATTTACCTAAAGATCCATAAACAACAACGTGACAAAACTGCACCACGATATAAAAAATTACTTGTAGAGAAACAACAAGGCTCCTCATTACGCAAGAAAAGATATAAGTAAACAAATAAATAATAACACGAATATAATTAATAAAAATTTAAAAGACATATGGAAAACTGTAGTGACCAAACTTTGCAATCAAATCTATTTGAAGCAGTCATGACTCTTATAATCCAGGAACAACATTTTCTCGGATTACTTAATTAAAAGATCATTTATTTTTAATGAACAATTATTCGACTTCAAAATATTAACATACGACTAAATATCGGATATATCTGTAGATTTATTGGCAATCTACTCTTAGAAAGAGTTAATACTACACTATCATAATTTGCTAGACTTTCGCTTTACTCAGGGATCAATTGCATTCACACAAAATCTTATTGAATACACCATTAAAATTCCTATCCTTAATCCTATCAAATTTTCACTTTATCAAAGACTTGCTGTAATCAATTACAACAACCAGACTGAAATTACCACCGCACTATGGAGTTTAACCGAGTCATCTATAAAACTATTTGCTAATAAATGCCGATGGTTGTATGAAAAGAATTTTCTATGTCAGCAAATTATAACGGGAAAAATCAAATAGATTATCATTTCAATTAATCCACCTTTGATACTGACATACAAGTTATCTGAAAATTTAACGCTGTAGTATCGAGTAATTATATCCTATCAAGGTTAAGCATGATAATAATGAAATGATGATCCGAGAAACGTATGAAATACAAGGAATGCCGACTTGAGAAAAAAGCCTGAAACCGAAGACAGCAAAGACGAGGACGTCATTGAACTTGGTCGTGGAGGAGTCATGTGAGTCATCACGTAGGTACTCAGACGCATCGGCCAGCCGGCCTCCTTATCGCTCCATATAGAATCTGCATAAGACACAGGGAAGCCAGAAGATAATGAAGCTGCCAATATATACTTTTTCAGATACACTTTATATGTATGCTTTCTTACTGTACTTCGCATTGATAATCGCCAGTCTCTGTCGGGTATCCAACCTGTAACGACGTTTCAATAAATCATTATTCTAATCAACACAGTTTGTTCGATTATTTACTTTGGCGAGTGTTACCTATAATGTGCGAGTATTACCTCTTTTTGGTTATCCACCATTTGCTATCTTTGGAAAAAAAATTCAACGTAGTTTGAAAGAGTGGATATCTATAACATCGTTTGTAGTAATTGCGATGTCGTAAAATAAAATTACTGACAATTTTTATTTACTATATTTCTCAAATCAGAATAATCATATTTAGATGATCTCAAAATATTTAGAGTGATTAATATAACTTAAAATGCGAGCAATTACAATGACAATGTACAAAAAGGAAAGTAAACCAATAAAAACTGTCTTTTAACATGAAAGTTGTGTTTATAGGGTAGCGAGTGAAAACAATACATCAAAAGTAAACCGAAGCACATGATTTGTCTGCAACATTAATGATTTTCATGATATCAGCTATGTTATAAATAATATACCAGAGGTACTGAACAAAGAATTGCTAACTATTTTACTCAATTACTCATTGTAATTTTAATGCTAAAATTTAATTTTTGGGAAGAACTGTATGGTTATAAGATTCTCAAATTAACAGTAAATAATTCCAAAAATATGCAGGAGCCATATTTTACTCATACCATGTGATATATCACGTAAGTATTTACGTCAATGTCATGATGAAAACAATACTTCTTAAAATTTTCATTCAATTTTAATGCATAAAAGGTAGTATATTATCACAAGCACTCATAAAAATGATAACTTTAATCAAAATTATAATTGTTCGAGGATTCTCAAGAAATGCGGGAGTGCTCTGAAAGTATGATTTTATTTACATTGAAATTTTATAATTTGTGTGAAATTTTATTTTGTAGTTGTTTTACTTATTTATCAGTATTGTTGTAAGATTCTAAATAAATCTAAAATGTCTGTTTTTGTATATACATTCATTTCATGTATTATTCACGAGGATAAAAATAATTTTTTGTCTATGCAGCATAAAATTATTTATATGAATTCAATATAGAAATAAAGATTAATAAAAAAACTTCGTATGAATATAAATATATTTGGTAGGAATTGAATATTTAAATATTGAGTATTATAGTTTCAAAATAATATATTACAAATAAATTAAGTAACTATTCCCTGATAAAAATCGTTCATTTTTTTTCCCATCGGCGAAACGATTTTCGGAGCATTTTCTAGCTATTGAATGGGGGTTTCGATCAATCCGTCATAAAATGGCTAGAAAATGCTCGAAAAATTATTTGGTAAATCTAAAAAATAAATGGTTTTCAGTAAAACATGTGACATAGGTATAAAAGAAAAGATCCATTATAATCATTTCAACATTTCTTATTTATTTCACGTATAACTCTCGTTAATACAGCCATTACTAAGTTTCTTGTACCGTTTTTCTACTATCTCACCCGTGCTTCGCATAATCATTGCATTTATCAAGGCATTCACGTAATTTGTAATTAACCACATCACCTGAGCTTTCATAAACAAACTTTAACTAGCTCCTTTGCTTTTCAATGTATAGGCGATCTTCGAAATCATTAGACACGTTTTCTCGCGATGTTTACTCTTTTTCTTCATTTATTTTAAGGTTTTGTACGTCTGTGCGTTTATTTGTTATAAAAGGGTGTACACTTTGAAAATTTACTTTCTTTTAAGCAAAAATTTATGTGGAATTGAATTACAAAAAATGCCAATTTTGCATGCATTAGCCAAAATAATTTTTGTGCTCGATTTTTATATTTTTGAAAATTGATTTTTATAATTCATTGCAGAAATATGATTCGAAATTGCACAGACATTAAATTTTGTAAACAAAGCTCAATCGATAATGTCTTAATCGTAATATACACATTTTTATATCACGCGTGGAAAACTGTAAAAAGAGCAGTTGAATTAATTCGACATGAAAACGTGTAAATTTATTATCATGTCGTTAGTACTTATTTAGATTATATTTTAGAAACACTTTACGTCAAATGAAATATAATTTAATATAAATTTCATCTATCAAAGAGTAAACATGTATTAAAGTGTAAGGTTTTCCTATAATTAAAGCATATGTATCGATTTCATGTTAGTCAATTTCACTCTAGTTGCTCTCGAGTTATACAATCTCATCTTGTCATCTTTTAAAAAATGGGAAACATTAGGTCTCGGCGACTTTGTGAGAAACAGAATTCTATTGCTTTATCAAAATAGTTCCTGAAATGTTGAAATTTTCATCGTAACCAAACTATATTAATGCTCAATTTTTTTTCTCTTCGCCAGTGATTTCCAGGAACTTTTAAGTATACGTAACGCTCAGATATTGCTTTCTTGCGTGAGCGACGATAACTTTTATGCATGTAATCACAAATCCAAATACCAATGAGAGTTTTATCAACACATGTTTTTATCTCGTGCTTCGCTTAAACATTATGGTCCCTACAAAAAATACGTTACATCTATAAGCAGTTTATACATTACATCATATGTATATATACATAACATTATTTCCCTCTTATCTTTCTTTTATTTACTTGTAAATCACTATATTCCTTAACTAATACTTTATTTTTTTTAATCTTCAAACATAAATTTTCTACAAACAACCTCATCACTTCGTTTCCACTTGCATTATAGCCGGGGAATGTTACACACAATAATAGTAATCAACATGTTGTTAACATCACACTGCACTTTCTCTATACTAATATTTAATATTCTATCGTAAGTAATGCATAATTCAATATTGTGCATAACTAAAATGGTAAAATCATAATAATAAAGAGTAATATAATAATTACAATAATGATAATAATAAAAAATTACGCATACATCAATAGGATGTAATAAAATCGTAGTTCTAGCAAGATCAAGTATGCATTTTTAAGAAAAACTGAGAATAAAACAAGGCTTTTTATAAACGAGTATTTAAGTAACATAGTTGATATATTGAGTAAATTACTCGTAAGCCGAGATTTATAATTTTCTTTTACAACAAGAACCACGAGACATCATTCATTGAATCTGAAACACAGTCACAAACACATGCTATAGTAAAAATCGAAGAAACATCGATTCCCAGCAACAACTTCATTCCATGTCTTCTTTTTACAGTATATAAATTCAGTTTATACTTTATACAACTATTTATGTACATTCGCAGCATAGCTCTGGATATAATAGATTTAGTATTTTATGAATAGCTATTTGTATGTATATTGACCATCGACAATCGTTTGCGGCGTTATCAAACGTCGTTTTTCAATTGAATTTGATTAGTCGTCATGTAATTTCCACCTATTCACAGCACATTTTTTAATATATATAATTTTTTTCTTGTATATATTCTATACCCTGCTTTAAATTCCATCGTCTTTTCATTCAGATTCAGTATGTTATTTCAGCGACTTGGCGCAAAATACGGGTTTTTTTTAACATGGCGCTGTTTTCTATTGCTGAGAAATGAATGTCCTTGAGTTCGATACTCCTACTTGTTTTTAAACTTATAAAATGCTTACAAAATTTATACAAAATTAAAATGCGAAGATATTTACAATTGTCAAAAACTTATAAAAATATTTTCAATTCGAATAACAGTTTTTAGTATTGCACTAATAATTTTAAATACGAAGCTTAAATAAAATTCTTAAAAACGTCTAATAGTAGTACCAGGTTTGTCGACGATTGAATTCAAAGAAGGCTAAAATCTCTAGCCCTAAAGCGGACTGAACGGTTACCCTAAAAATAATCGTTTTTATTGCGCTAATGACTGTGCTAGCTGAAAAATTGACAGTAAAAAGGCCAAGCGGCTAAGATTCAATACTTGAAGAGGAAAAGTCCGCGAAGGCTAGTGCCGTAAGTGTGCAGTCTACAATTAAATAGATTCTTATCCAAGGGCTATTGATCTATTAACGGTGCTTGTCACAAAATAACAGCCTGATATAGAAATTTTTAATGTTATTAATGTTCACCGTTAAATAGTTTTGTGCAAAAATAAAAGATAGATTTATAATTCTTATACAATTTTGTTTTTAACGACATGTCGAGATATAAATTTCTTTATAATATGTTCTTCAATCTAGAAGCAGAATTTCAATAATTTTAATATTGACGGAAAACCTGAATCCATTATAAGATTAAAGTAACAGTTTTCAAGTTTTTTTTTTATAATTGCCCAGTAGCTTCTAGTTAGAGAACAACTAAAATTTTATCCTTTGTTATCACCAGTACTTTTGTTATTCCTGAGTAAGTTAGTAAAGTTTTGTTATCATTGAAATTGAATCGAAGTGGTGTTTAAGTATAAAATTAGTAGATTTTTTTCGTCTTCAGACGACAGCAATAAAGCCGAGGATCTTAAGCCTTTGAGTATTGTATCATTGACTTTCAGTCCTGAATGGGATCTTTTTTCGTTGCATGGAAGTATCTCAAATCTTAAACTTTTATACACTTTATCAAGTTCCTCAGGCCTGCTCAGAAGCTCGTAAATTATTCGTTTTATAAGTAAACGAAGAATAACTATTAATAATAGGAGCTTTGCATTGCTATTGGATAAACAATGGACAAAGTTGCCACACTTACATGGCTTTATTAAAAAATAAAGGAAGTGTAAAGAAAATATTTTACAAGTTATCCTGCTCAGTTCCATTAGCAGTTTATATAAACTCTAAGAAAATTCGTTATCATTGACTATATTCTATATTGACTAACTCTTAGATAGATATCTACGCCTCCTGGTTAAGAAAGAAAAAGAAAAGATGAATAAATAGTCACTTATAATCAAGACGTACGATTTTGCGATAGAACTACGTGTAATTTAGATCATTAGCTCCGTCGTCTTAGTCTATTAACGTTTTATATATATTTATCGTAAGTTCGTCTAGTCTTACATCTTTCATTAAGGCAGGAGTTTTCTCTTCATTTTATATATTTATTTACAGTTATATATATATTTCTTCATTTCGCGCTCGCGCAAGGCTTTGACTCGGCGGAGCCGCGAGTCGGACGAGGCGAAAGACATTCACATCTCTCCGCGGTAGCGTTCCGCAGTCGATTAAAGACTATATTGTTAACAGTTCCCCCTCGACTTGTTGTTTTCGCGCAAAGCAAAAACCTATTACCTAATGATATATTTTTGGGTTATCTTTCAACGTAAATTCGTCAACGCGAACAGAGGATATGTACATTATTTCTTTGCAATTGATCGACGAGGACTCGGGCGCGCGCGGGCGTTGCGCTCGCGTGCGTATCACCTGTGGCCGCGAGTGGACGTATACGTTAGAATAAAAATAAAGGCGCAGTGGAGTCTCGCGTTAAATCTTCGATTATCGAGGTGTCGTGAGGAGTTGATGTCGGCATTAAACCGGCTTCCGGTTTTGAGCGTCGACGGTCATCGTTGGAGGCTTGGTGATGACGTCGGGCTCAGGATCAGACAGCAGGGCTTGCCGCGTGTCCGAGACGTCCGGCATGCTCTTCGAGTCCTGTGAAGCTCGTGTGCCCGTCAGCGACTCGGTCTCCTCAAGGTTGGTGGACTTGGTTGCGTCAGTCGGTGAGGAAAGAATCGTCGATGGCGTAGGAACCTCAGAATTTGGCAGATGTGTGTTCTCTCCCTCGTGATGTGGATGGTGCGGCTTCTCTTCAAACACTGCAATCATTAAGACATTAGCTATAGACCTTGCATTATGATCAAATACAAATGGGCAAGTTGCTAAATAACTTACGCTTATCAAGACTAATTATGGATCCTACGAGCTCGTTAACTGTCAGTGCAGGCATTTGATCTTCTAGTTGTCTTCTTCTCCTTACTAGCCACCAATCAACGAGAAATAGGGCCAACGCTAAAATCTTGATACCACAGCACAAGCCAACGTACCTAGAATGATAGGATAGAAAACAATTAGGTTTTTATTAAATTAAATAAAACTAAAGCTCATTTATTTTATGACAAATTGCTACTAACCTATATCTGAACTGCTCGATATCATACAGAAGACAACGTCCACCTTTCTCGCCACAAGTACTTTTCCATAATATACAAGTAGAATCAATAAGATTTCCAAACAAAATTGGTGCAGGTATATAACCGAACAATCTAAATATAACAAATTGCATTCCTAAGGCAAACGATCTTTCTTCCTCCGAAACAGACCTAGAAAAAAATCATAATTATTGATTGTAAATCGGACCATAGTCATTTAATAACGATTAAAGGAATGCATATGAAGATCTAGGCAAAGTTTCTTACCTTAAAACTATCATTAAAAGTGGCATTTGCGTTACCGCTACGACAAATGTCATAAAGAAGAGTAAAATGAGAAATGGAAATATAGTTTTACAAGGTGAGGTGCAAGGACCAGCTGTGGCCACAGGCACCACTGTTACTTCTGCAAATTCGGGGGCTGCTGGAGGAACGACAGTCAAGTTTCCATGAATACCTACGAGCAAACGACAAATATTATTTTTGCATTGTATCAGAAGTAATACACAGCTTAAATCAGGACAAAGGTATAAGTTCCACTATACTTACAAGCACAGTTGGTAAAATTGGACTTGGAGCTAAAGGCAGTGCAGCCGGCGTGACAGGGGCTGAAGTACGTGAGGCCGTTGTTACCGCAGACCGGCTCGACGTCCGTCATACGGCACTCGCAACCGAAGTTGCAGGCGGCAGTGAGATTAACCTGGAATGGCTCAGGCCCCTTGCCGCTGCTATTGAAGTACGGTATCGTCGTCCCAGCCATTTTGACGTTGTCGCAGCCGAGGAAGAACAGCATGCCGTAGCACGCGAGGCAGATAATGTTCGAGACGAGGACAAATTGCACAGCACCTTTGGGCCGCAGCTCCAGCCGCTTCAGGAGACAGCCACCGAAGAAGATGCCGATGCACGCGCCTGGTATGGCAATCGAGCCCGTGAATATGGAGGCCTGGCTTTTGCCGAGACTGAACTGCGTCTCCAGGTATTTGGGCAGGAAGACCACGAAGCCAGAGACGATCACGAGCTCCATGCAGGCGCCGAGACATGTCACCACATAGACTGGGTTGCACACCAGACGCCACATGCTCCGGGGAATGTCTGCAAATTTTTTATATTCGTTAGTAATTTTATAATATACAAAACCTATAGTTTCTTTATAAAATGAGTCAAGTGACGAACAATCGCTACTATTAAAAGAACTAGCTTTACAGAGAATGCATCGATTTGATTTTTTTCTTAAAACCAAGTTTATCGAAAAAGAGGATATAAACAATGTCTTACCTTTCACATCTTTTCCGTAAGCGGTATCATCAGACGTTTGCGTCTTTATGGGATCCTTATTCTGATCCTTCTCCTTGGTCGTCGGGGGCTTGCTTTTTTCGATGATTCTTATCTTCTCTTTTTCTCTCTGCAAAGTCTTTGGAAAACTGAAAAACGGAATAGCCACCAGAATAAGCAGCAGGCCACACAGCAGGAATCCACCCCACCACATTCCGACCCATCGGTGATCTCCAGGACCTAAATTTAAAAATGTTTATAATAAATAAAAGTTAAAAGAGACTATCGTCGATGGAGTTCTTTTTTTGGATGAAACTTACCGATACTTATAATCGTTCCGGAAAACGAATCCATGTGGAACGACAAAAGATATGCTCCGAGAAGAAATCCTAAAACTGGGCCAAAGGCAGCCATGCTGTACATGCACCCTGAAAAAAGATAAATTAAAATTGAATATGTTATTTTTAATTTGCATAAAAATTTCAATTTGTCAATTACTCGGAATTAATGATAATGGTCGGCAAAAGTGTTAAAATTTCCTTTTGTAATTGAGTCAACCTCAACTGAATTATTTTAAAAAGATATTAAAAGGGTAAAATTGTCAAAGTGTTTACGATAATGTAGGTAAATTAGCTATAAAGCGACAATAAAATTGAATTATAACGAGGTAAACAAAAAATTATCGCAAAATTGTCGTTTCGATGAAAACAGCCGTACACAACGCGCTTTGTCGCTTAACTAGGTTGTTTTCCGTCGTTAGTATATAGATAGACGCGTCGCTCACCGATATAAAGTGAGGCGCTTTCCGGCCTCACGTGGTCGTCTATGTACGTAGTGCCGAGGGTAAACAGGGGCGAGCCACCGCAGCCGAGCAGGAGTTGAGCCACGACAAAGAGCATGACCGGACCGGCAGTCGACGGTGAGCCCTGGATGCAGTTGTCGCCTCTTAAATTATTATGTGGCGCCAGAGGCGGTGACGACAGGCCCGTGGAAAGACGACCTGAAAATTGAAAAAAAAAATTGTTTTAATAAAATTGTGGTGAAAAGAACATAAATTTAATCGTTCGAAAAATTAGTTGTATAAAAACGAACTTTTTTCAAGCATCAATTTGATGTCGCTTAATTTTCAGTGATTAACTTGATCGTGTAATTAATGTTAAATGGTTTACATCGATTGATTTAGCGTCACACGCAGTGTGAGTAATTTATCACGGATCGTCGCGCGATGACGAGTTTATCGACCTTTTCATGATCTGTCCAATTGTGAGGACCGTTATATGCATCTCTAGTGCACTTTGGTATATAAAGTATAATGGAGATTCACTGCGACTGATTGGACAGTACGTGAAAAGGATGATATAATAGACGTCGAAAATTCAATTTGAAATAATTCTACACATTTGTGTGTCGAATATCGATTGATAAATAAACTTTTGAATATGTGTCAAAAAGAAAGAAGTTTCAGTTTGGAGATTAAAAAGGTTTTTTTTATTTCTATTACGTAATATCGATCGGAAACAGTAAAAATGAAAGGCGCGTATAGATTGTGCAATATTTTTAATCCACCGTGCATTCGTATATGAAATGAAAAAAAGCGCGTAAGCTGTATATAATACTCACCCAAACCCATATCTTGCTCGCGCAACGATATTCCACGGCAGATGTTATCGGAATTGGTATTGTTCACCGTGGTCGTGAGGTTCGGCTCAGCCGTGAAGTGTGGCACCATAAATATCATCGAACCAAGACCCATAATTACAGCACCTATGGAAAATGCAAATGTTTTCGAATTCGTTGCGGATCTTACTTTACGGATGTATTTTTTTCTTCGAGGGAATATAATGCAGGAGTGTGTCGAAACTCACCAATGGCAATCCAAACTGGAATGTGTCTGCGACTGCCTAGATAGCTGACGAAAATGACCGTGATGACGTTGCCGATTTCGTAGGAGCTGGCTATGAGGCCGGATAGGCTTGACGGGATTTCGAACCTTTTCTCGATGGTCGTGATAACAGAATTTATGTAACCAGAGCTGAGGGCCTGTTGTAGCGTAACGAGGAACGATAGAAAGAACACGAATACCTGTGGACGAAGGAAGAATGCCATTATTTACCTACTTTTTGTTTCTTTCTTTACCTCCTTTTCAGAGACGAGTCTATGCTATCTATAATTTTCGATCGATAATAGCGCATACATTAACTTTGTCCTTTTCTACGGAAAGAAAGTTTTCGTTTCTCGGTTTCATCATATTTACATTATATAGTACTCTGAGAAACAACGAAATTTCACAAGATTGTTTTTAGCAGATCCATATGACTGGTAAGAATGACGTACATATTTTAGCATTTAGAGCATTGCTGATGATGTACTACGACGTTTGCATTATTAACATCCCCGTTATGAATAACTCCATTATGGCTATATAGTGTAACGCCTATAAATATGTCGAGATTGCGAATGTACCGTTCGAAAATATTCATTAAATGTCTTTTGAACAAATTGCCTTTTTTTCTTTAAAGAATTCACGACAAGGATTCAATCATATGTATAAATAGTATATAGTAATGGACTTTTGACGGTTTTATTAAAATTGTAATCTTTGATATTTATTAGCATGGCCAGAGGCAATGTATCTTTCTAAACAACGTAGATATATAAGATAATACGATATTTATAGTACAGTGCCTTCGTTAATACAACTGATCTTGTTCGTTTCTCAATTTTTGTACGTAAACAGAAAGTAATCATTTTTATTGCCGAATCATTGATTTTTTTTCCGTCTCTACTTTTTCTTTTTCTTCTACATGCATATACATATATAAATATAATTGATATCCGCCTATCACTTATCCTCAATTATTTTTATTAGATAACTTTTTATTAATTGTTATTTTATCATACTTAATAACCGTCAATTAACCATCTAATACCATTCGCTCTATCCTTGCGCCATAGCACATAATAATCAACAAGTGCCGGCAGTCAATAGCAAAATTCTCTTTCTCAATTAATTTTCTCTCATATCCTCACGTGCAAAAGACACAAAGACAAAAAAAAAAGAGTTCGGAGAACGGGAAGCGTAATACGGCCGAGATCCGGGATGCCATGTATCGCTGAGAACAGTTTGACGTGAAGGTGTTTTTCGAAAGAACACTCTTTCTCTCTCACACACGATCGCGCGCACGCTGAGTAACAGTATACTCATATATATAGGCGTGTTGCGCGAATCACGTCATCTTAAAGGATTCGGCGCTATAGTCGGTTATCCATATTGTACAAAAGTAGAGCTGAACAGGACGCATACCTTGATCCCGGCAAATCGCTGGACGAATGCGGGCCTGCAGGTAAGGATGCCGCAGTCCTTCGAGTCCGGGTTTATCGGCGGCGTCTGGGCACGCTCCTTTTCCGGCCTGTCGAGAGGAAAGAAAAGAGATTGGTTATTTTATATAGTAAAATAGGAATATATGTTTCGACTTTCTTTATATTTATATAGATTGTCTACAACGCTGACGTTCCCTTTTCTCTCTTTTAGCCTCAAGATTAAGGCCCCGGGGTTGCTTGTATGAATAATATTATGCGTCGGTGTGTGTCCTTTATTTCACGGAAACCCGCGTGAGTAATATACGATGCTTTCCACTCATGTCTTTTCTCTCTCTCTCTCTCTCTCTCTCGTGCGCGCGCTCGTGAAAATGCAAATCGATCTTTCCCACTCCAGAACATGTGATTTTTCAAAAGCATCCTAGTACATAGATAAATTTCCATAATCGCTTTGTGATATACGCTTGGTCGCCGCGCATTACGTATTTATATATTATCGTGAGTCAGAATTATTACGACGGCAGGCGCGTCGTCGTCAGCACTGAGGCTTGGAAAAATGAAAGTTCATTAAAAATTCGGACGAACCACGTATGTATGTATGTATATATATTAAGCAAAAGAGCGGTCAACGCGTGTGCGCGGATGAAATAATAATATTATCCCTCCCTTTCTCCAAGCGCATGTTCCCAGGCGCACTGAGAAAACGCGCGCGTTCGCGCAAAGTGGCTCAAGGATCGCGAGTAGCGCGAGTAAAACGGCAACGTACACGTTCTACACCTTAGAAATATCTCTTAAAGAGCTTAGGTTCGCTCGCTCGTATTCCGAAAAAAACACACATGCGTTACACGTACTTTCAGGATTGACAAAGTAGTCTCTCGCACGCCGCGATTATGTAACTCGACGACGTTGCTGTTATATACATAAGCGTGCGCTGAAATAGCTCGGGTGTGCGACGAGCGCTGGTCTTGACCTCGTATATAGCCCGCGAATTCGTACGTGTTATAATTAAATTATATATACGACGGATTGATAGAAACAGTTTAAGTGTTAAAGGTAAAAGAGAGTGTGTGTGTGCGTGTGTGATTCATGTATACTTTTACATTTATCAATGACACTCTTTGTGAAAAATATATATATAATAATAGTGAAGGGCAACTAGCTGCAGTGTAAAAGGTTGTAAAACGATTATTAAGCTTTTTTTTCATGGTAATAAAACGCTCTCGGGTGTGCCTTTATTATTCCTCCGAGTGAGAACATCGTTCCAGATGACGTAAAAAACTGCAATTACCTCTAAACACACGATTATTATTTCTTACATCAACCGAATGTGTATGTGTATCCAGACACAAAGAAACCCGCATACCACACGCATACCCTAATATCAGATGCCAAACCGAAACCGCGACAATTGGGCAAAAAAAAAACTACAGCACGTGTAGTCTTCGAACTATCGAGCAATATACATGTATACAACGTATACGAAAACGAAAAAAAAAGTAGAGCCGATAAGCCATCACGTTCTTGCGCGACATACACGCATTCATACACACGTGTACGGATTACATCGCGTTTGCTCGCGCAAGGATATTATATGTACTCTATGTGCACCGTAATCCATGAGTATATATATATATGTGTGTGTATATTATAGCCCGGGAACGAGAGAGCGCTTAGTATTCAGCGACCGCAGGCCTCGTGCCCCCGCGTACGCGCTCCGGATACTTTCGAATCGCGAAATATCTAAGGCGCCGCGCCGTGGAATATATATATATATGTATTGTTGCGCTATATAACAACCGCCTTTTATAAAGTGTTGTATAGTGTGTCTATATGTATATGCGTGTTATTATTGCGCGTGGTGAAGTTCGTAACGGTATATATATTGTGGATACGGACGCGTCTCGACTCTTGCTCGCGCTGTTTCCTTCGTTTTTCTATATACAACCTGGCGTCTTTATGCTGGATAGATATATGTGTATCAGGGGAGACAGTATACGCGTGGGTTGTAATTGTATCGCGCGCGTTGTTCACGCCCCAGAGTCGCATAGGCGCGCAGAACCGGCGCCGGTATTCACGCTCGTGTATACCGTTATTGCCGATTTGCGCGTCTCGCTTATTCTGATGTCACGTTATTTCTGTTTAATCGTCATATTCTGGACTTTGCTCATGTTCAAGTTTGCTAACTTTTCGCGTCGCGTGTATTTCTTTTGCGTTAAACTTTGTTATGGTTCGTTCGTATAAGCATTTTTTTATTTACGCATTGGCATATGTAAATCGTAAAAAGTATGTATATATTTATAGTGTAAGCGATCGTAGCGTGCTTGTAAAAAATATTATACGTGATATGATTTGATACATGTAGGACACTTCACAGTTGAGAAATAACGTGCTCTAGATATTCTTTAATTAAGTCTTTCCAATCGCATACTGATATATGAGTTACACAATAAAGTAAATTCGAATATAAATATATTATAATGTTATCGTGTCGTTGTAAAATACGTTGAGAATAAGGAAAAATGAATAGCGTCGCTATTAAACGTAATAAAGTTGAAGAGTCGTTAAATAATAAAGCTAAGGACATATACACTTCATCGCAGATCCATGGACAAAGTGTTGCATGTTGCAGTTTATATTCTCGAGTGGGAAAATTCATTACAACGGCAACATCGCGTAAGAGCTGAAATGAGTTTTGCTTAATGAAAAAATAACACGCAATTTTGAATGCTGCGGCAACACACACAGACACAAGGCGTAATTAATAATGAAAATATCGTTATGTATTATAAGGCGCGCGTTCCGCGAAAATAATTTTATGCGCTCGAGAATAATAACCAAACGTTCGGTTTGTTTTGAAAGAAATTAACGTTTGAACAATGGGTGCTATTACCTGTCAACTACCATGGAAGCACTGGGATTCCTGCTGTGACACTTGATGATAAAATCTCTGAAAAATGCAAAAACAGAAAGCAAGAAGCATGAGTATGATGTGCGTTTTATTTCACATTGACATCTGATATATATATGTTTTTTTCGTATATTTTTAAATTACAATTAGACTTAAAATTATTTATTTATTTATATTAAGTCGATGTTGAACGATATATCGCCTTCACTTCCACGACAAATTTTTTGTTTAATTAAACTGTTTGTGGTATGGTGTTTTCAACTAATCCTACTTATGAGCATCCTAGAACGTAATCGTACTTCCTAATTAAGACGGTGAATTTCAGCGTCGTCCGCCATTAAAGAGCCAACCCGAAGAAAATACCCCCGATTGCATAACGAGCAGAAATGAAACGTGTATACGTGCCCGTGGTCCCTGCGAGTTCGCTTGTACACGCGCGCACAAAACATCAAAAATAAAACATATATGACCTAATCGCCTAATTAAAGTCGAAGCTCGTCGTTGACGTCGTCGCGCGCGTTCGAAAGAAAAAACAACTTTCTCGCTGCGTGGATGGCCACCCCGAAAATCAACGAATTGCCGACTTGTGAAATATATGTGCGCTCGACGAGGCAATTGCGAGATACCCCACTTGAGTATTATTATGTGCTCGAAAGAAAAATTAGCTTTCAAATTGATTGTAGTAGAGAATCTTTCTCTAAACACAACGTGAATCATTATAGTCTATGAGTAACGCGATTAGGCAGTTAATTCTTTTTAATTCTTCATAATTGGAATACCTGTATTTTAAACGATGCGAGAAATGTTAAAATAAACGGTATGTATAAATATATCCGTAATCTTTGTTGTGATATTCTTCCTGCTTTCACATTCGATATACGTTATATATCTATGATGCGCTCGGAAAAATATCCGATTGAACGTTCGTCATTTAAAACCCGATACGCATCATGTGACTGGACTACACAACTTATATATCTTGACGACGTCAACATATATCCAAGTGAAACTCAAGCGTGCGCCACTTTTAGACCGAAACAAAAAATTTTTTCCCTGCTCTATACGCACGCTTGAATATCTTCGCGTATCAAGTGTTGGGGGCGAGTATTCTGTATAAGCATAAATTTCGCGCAGTGTGTAAAACCATACTAAGAATCGCTGCACCAAACACAATGTGTTATTATGATGACTTAACACTATGATACAAATCAAAAATATATTCTTCAAATCAATTATTATTTCCGTCACGGTTACATCCTGTTGTTGGCACCTAAAGTGCGAATTTTCACGACACCTAATTTCCTTCCATTAGCACGGTAAACTAAATAAACAACCGCCAATCATATATACATAACATTCGACAACTGTTTATATCTAAATTTGCACGATGACGAACCTCCATTATACTCTTCACGACACCGAGGAAAGAAAGGACGCGACGTGTATAAAAAAAGCGTTTGCGCGCAATTATACCGCGACCATTGTCGTCATGAAAATTTTCTTAGCCCCATAGACAGTACATATATATATGCGTGATTAATTCGTGTCAGGGTCGCAGACGTTACTCGGCGTGTCGCGTATACATATACGCTTCCTACGACGAAGCTCTCATTTTCTATGAGAATCCGGCACGTCTCTGTAGCGCGTTCCGGCCGAAAATCCGGTCTCCCGCTTCCCCTCGTGACACATTTTGCGTCGGCCGGAGCGAATTTTGCGCGCGTAGCGTGTAAGGTGTAAGTGGCGCGGCATTGGCTTTTGTTTGTGTCGTACGCGGTGGTGTAAAAAAGAAGTAACGCCGCGAGCACGTGTATGACGTGCTTTTTTTTTATCATTCTTTGAAAGTAGCCGTGGGTATACGCCACAGCGTGTCGGATAGTGAAAAGGACAGTCATTGTTAAAGTTTTATGTATAGGGCAGCAGCATTGACAAAAAAAAACTACGAGCTCGTTAGGCCTGATTACTTTTTTTTAAGCTTAGTGTGTGAATTGTTCGGTTTGATCGGATTTTTAATTCAAATTAAAGTATTTCGCTTTTTCATTTGGAGTTTCTGTAGTCAGTGGTCAGTAATTAAACATCAAATTCGTGAAAGAGAACAGTTTGTAGGCTTTCATATTCCAATATATGTATAAGCCGCTTAATAATTTCATTTTCGGATTTACATCGTTAAACGTAATCAAGGAGCGCTTCGAAGGCAAGTATAGAAAGAGCCTTAATCCTTTGCGTCATGGTGGTCAATATATTGACCACCTATTTCGTCTAAGATCTTTATTTATAAAAATTTTATTTATACGTGTATATAAATAGTTATAGATTCTTTTGTTATCTAGGAAGTTTCGCTACAATGGTAATTAATAAAATTTGATATTTTATTTGTTGTTAAATAGTTATAAATAAACAATTTGCAAAAAAATGCGGTTTTTTAAGAAAAATGTATGCATCAAAGGGTTAAGGAGTGACCCCAAGATTTTCAGCTATTCACTTCATTTTGTTATTACATAAATAAATCGGAATTAAATATTACGTTTTATTTATGGAAAGTAAGCTAATATATATCACACTGTTTCCGTTCTGAATTCAAAGTAAAGCAAGCTTATATCTCGCGTTATTATCATTTTCGGAATTGTCACGTATGATATATACATATAAATGTGCATCGTGAATTTCTGAAGCAAATCTGCAATGATTACACTCTGTATCAAAAAGCGTTGCTGCACTGCTTCTTCTCGTGATTAAATAATTGTGTCATAAACACATACACACACACACAGAACACTGAAAAACAGACGCAACTACATTATCTATGAAAGCTCGTGTGGTCTGTGTGTATATAATAAAAATCGCGATAAAAAAAAAAAAAAAAACAATCGACGACGGGTCACCGCACACGTGCCCATATAATATAACTGCAACTCGTCGCGAGCGCACTCATAAATAAAACACACGTTAAAAATTGCAGCTTACTGAATCGCGCTCCTATATAGATGTATATACTTATTACGACATCGCCCCGCTCGATCTCAGCTCGTTAATGACATACGAGACGCGAATTAATATTTGCGCTTTGCTCGCGGTATATAAAGAGAAGAAGAAAAAAAAAGCGAAGAAACGAACGACCGTCCAGCCGTTGACCTTGGCAAGCTTTGTTTATACGTAGGCGTATGTGTATATAGGTTTGCTCCGGGATTTCCGAGATCAACACGAGCCCGCGCGCGCACTGTAATTGCGAAATTTCGCCTCATAGCGGACCTAATATCACGAGAGTTGAAAGTATTTCTCTTTGGCCCACCGCAGAGGTTCGCTATTATGTACAGACGTAGGCGTCACGATTCCGTTCTCTCTCTGTCTGTGCTCTCGGGCCACGGCCAAATCGGCTTATACGCGCGCGCGCGCGCTCAATCTTTCCAAAGTGAACACATTCGCACACCACGAGTATATGTATCTGTGTAATATCAGTTTTCGCGTGGGAGCAAAAGGAGATTGAAGCGGTTGCGCTCGATTTTATTTAGAAAAGTTCCATATAAACTTGCCAAGGCCGTGTTAAAAAGTTCCTGCGCGCACGCGGTTTATCTCGCACGCGCGTTCACTCCCTCAATCGAAGTGGAGTTTGAAGGATTGGCTGTCACTCGATGTCTTGTATTTGAAAAGCAGCAGCAAAAAAGGAAAGAACAGCTAGCATATAATTTGAAATTCACGTCGCGCGAAGCTTTTATATACACAGGAATAAATAATTAGGCAAGCAGCGGCTGCTGATGATTCATTATGTGAATTTCATGAATCGCCACTCAAATCTTTTGATTATTCCCGACTTTTTCCTCGACGAGCGCTACAACAATATACAATAGCTCGCCGCTGTTCTCTCCTTCAAAAGAGTGTAAGGCTAACAATCGCACATCCTCCGAGTTATTCGAATGCGAAGTGCGTACAATACCGTTGGCCGTATTGTGCGTGGAAGGAGGAAAAAAAAGAAAGAAAAGCGTGTACCTGTGATCGACGAGACCGGAGCTGGGGTTTCTGCTGTGGCAGCGTATGACGGTGTCGTGGGTGAGCCGTCCGCTACTGCTGGCGGGCTGCTGTTCACCAGGTGAGTCTTGACCGTCAGCAGGATCGCCACCCGAACCTACGCCGCTTTCCGCGTACAGGCCCGTCATCGCGTACATACTCTCGTTACGCCGGTGGCCCGCGTGGTAATTGCTCCCGGATTCTGACCTGTGTAAATATTTTTTTTGTTAGTGACAAATTAAGAATACGTCTAGTATTTATTCTGCATTAAATTTCCTAAGAAAATACGTTGCGGAGTATATCGTTTCTTCGTAAAAGCGCGCATATAAAAGTAAATTGACTGCATTTAAGGTTTTAAAATAGCCCAGAAAAACTGCTAGCTGCATTGACATTGTGCCCAATTACGTGGATTTCTGAAGCATTTAGCAGATCTCGAATGTTGTATCAACTTATTTTGAATAAAGGATCGTTTTACAATAGCGATATGCAAAAATAATTTCGCATTGTAAGTGATGAGTGAACTTACGTATAAACTGCGCGATAGTTTATTTTCTAACTTTTTTTGCTCTCTTTAAAAATATCGCGAGTGATATTTGAAACTAATAACGTCACAAAACCAGTGAATGTCAGTGCGAAGTAAAGTAACATGTAAAAAGAAAAGTATTTTTAAAACCTGTCATTTTTCAAATCACAAACGTTTTTTTTGTAAACTCACTGACCTTGACAATCGAAATCCAATGTGAAAGTAAAAGTAACCAATCTGCATATATATATATATTACAATAAAAAATGAAGAGGCATGTATTTTTAAATAAATATCGATAAACACAAATAAATGGAATTTAATGTATGCATTATATGAATTTATATGTTATTTTAATTTAAAACTCTGATCCCGATTCGAAATTGCTATGCGAATATGCAAAATAAAGTTTTTGCACAATCCTGATTTTTTGCAAAAAGATTCACGCTCCTTCAAAAGTTAAACACTACAAGAAATGTCGCGACAACTCTTCCGCGAGCCTTTCATTTGCATTGGGCGTTATAGTCTCTATGAATAATAAAGCAATCGTATTGACCAAAGCGGCGATTCATTAAAGTCCGTCTAGCACGAAATAAAATCAATGAATAAGTCCTGAACCAAAGAGACCGAGACTACATTTCTCGCGCCAACCGTCTGTGACCTATATATTTACAACGCGTGCACGTACATATAATCGTTAGAGGATAAATACTCCGAAACGTATACATAGATATGCGAGAGGAGATTTAACGACTGTCTGTTCATCACATGCCTATATAATACGTCAGGCCGAGTAAAATCAATGCTGATCGCGAGCTCGTAGCACGTGAGCATAGGCTGCAGCCGCAAGCCCATAAAGTGCTTGCAAGCTTCAGTCGTTAACCTCTCCTCTCTAAAGAAGCAAAAGTCACAAGTCGAGAAAAATAAAATTAACCTTTTGTGACCGAATATGCTATCGACGGTCTTGTGGTGGCCGGAGCTCTCGGAGCGCCGGTGGCCAAAGGCACTGGATATGCTCTCGGTCCTCTTGTGGCCGCTCTCGGAGCGCTTGTGGCCGGGAAAGCCGGGCACCACGCAGCCGCCAGACTCGCTGCGTCGGTGTCCGAACATGCTTGAACTCGAGCCGTTTCTCTTGTGCGCGTTGCCGCTGTTGCTGTTGCTGCTGGTAGTGGTACCTGGCGGTGGCAATGGTGTAGGCACCTGCTGCGCTTGTGGCAGCTGTTGTGCGGATGGTGCTGGTGGCGGTTGCATGGTGGCCGGGACGCCGTTCGTCGTCGTCGTCGACGCCATTCCGCGCGAGTGCAGGCAGCCTGCTCTGGGGGTAGGGCGGCAGGTTCTGCTGCTGCTCCAGCCTCGTTGGTGAACCTCCTGCCGGCCGGCTGACGAGCAGCGGGACCGAGCTTAGGCCCGTGGATGAGGATGATGGTGGTGGCGAGCTGGGGACACGGGGCCACAGGATTGCGTGGGGGGGAGGCGGATGTCGCCGACCCTACGATCCTCCTGGTAGATGCATCATCGCAGACGGTAGCCGCTTTTCATTTCTGTAACAGGAAAAATTCCAAGATGTGGTTATTATAAAGAATCAAATTTCGATATAGATTATTTAGCAGAAAGAAAAATATTTCTACATTTAAGGATTGGAAAGTTTTTCTATGACGACAGGGAAACAGGATATATATGTTTACATACGTACTCCAAATATAGATTTTCCTACTATAATAACTCGTTAGAGTTTCAAGTATGGTAATGATTTTTTTTTTCATCGCAGGAAGTAAACGTGGGTTGCGCTTTAATGTATAAAAACCTTCAGAATTATTGGCGCTATGATTTTTTTACGAGTTCAGATCTTATTAACTATATCCGCGGTCTTCGTATATGTTAATAGAATGCGATTAGCCGTATGAATAATGTATGTAAATATACCCTTCTACCAATAACTGAACGCGAGTAAACTCACATCAGTGGAGATTCATATCGCGTGATCGTGCGTTTCAAACTCCATTACATATATATGTATACACGCAATCAATTCCGTGAATACATAATACGAGAGGATCCGTTTAAATTGAAAGAGAGAGAGAGAGAGAGAGAGAGAGAACCCGCGTTTGAATTAAGGGGCAAATTCGTGAATTTTCCACTGTACTACGATCTTTTGAGCGCCAAGTGCGCGTCGAGGAGAGGTGCACTCACCTCTCTTTCGCTAGGCGCTGAAAATTTAAGCGCGCGCTCGTTATACATTTAGAAACATCTGCCGCGCTGGTCAGCCCGGCGCGGAATTTATATTTCAACGAGAGAGCCGGTCGGCCGTTTCCCGAGAAAAGCGGATCGTGCGGAAATTTCTCAAGCGCATCTCCCCCTCCCCCGGCCGTATATACATATATACCTTTTTTCTCAGCGCTTGAGCAGGTATATATAAGGTGTGTATTATATATCTAGAAGGGCGGCGAATGCATCCTCCTTCTTCATCTCCCGAGGAGGCTGTTTTGTGTGTGATGTGGGCGAGAGAGAGAGAGAGAGAGAGAGAGAGAGAGAGAACAGTGTACCGCACCTTCATAAATTTTGAAAGGACTGTCTCGACTGCGTCTCGCGACTGTTCCTTACAGTTCCAGCGTATACACTTGTGTATCTATACACACGTCTCGGCTTTTCCTTTCCTCACGCGCGAGCCCAAGCTAACGTGAAACTTTATTATTTACTTTGAAATCTTTGATCCACCCTGATTCTCCTCCTGTAGGCTTAATTTTTCTATGAGACCAGTGCAAAGAAGGCTATACGGAATGATTTATCCTCCGGAAAACATAACTATATATAAAGACAAATATTCTTTACACGCGAAGATGATACAATAAAGTGAAATATATTGATTGACGTCAGGAGTATAGTATACACAAAATGCACATGCCGTGGAGTTAATAAATCCTCGTTCGCCAAAAAGAACACGTAAATACATTCCCTTCAGACCGCGCATATCACTCTTCTTACGAAAAACGTGTAGGCCGGTGAAATGAAAACAAATGCTCAAGGGAAATATATATATATACAAGGAGGTGAAAAATAAGCAAGGAAAGAGACGAGCAAGGAGAAAAAGACGAGACGCAGTAGCAGTAGCAACCTACGCCGTCGGGATAAATGAATTAATTAGGTGAGTGGCCCGCGCCGCACGAAGCGAAATTTACCTCGGAGCTCGAACCACTGTGCGCTACTCTCGCTGTGTCGTTAATTCAAGGCTAATTAAAGTCCCGAACGCGCTTGCGAGAGAGAGGGAGAATGAGCGGCAACGGGCCAGAGAGTTTTATTCCACGAATATATACCTTTTTCACGCGTATACCACACGCTCGGTCTATACCTTTTACCGCTGCTAATTATATGACTCCCATAATAGATCTTCGCTGCTGCTACTGTAAGCAAGCGTTATACTTCGTGGATGCGCGCGGTACATATATATTATACAGTTATATGCGCGCGGAAACAATACGATACAGCAGCGCTGTACTGATGTTGGTTTACGAGAGAGGGAAGAGAGAGGGAGGAGAGAGAGAGAGAACCGTTTTCAGCCGTCGTCGTCGTCGTTGTTGTGTTTTCCTGGTGATTTTATCAAGAGATGTAAAACGTTGGTTTAATGCGTTTTTAATAACACAAGTCGGTGTATGAGGAGAGTGCGGTGTTTGAACAAATGTGGATTTGATAAAAGAACAACGTGTAATGTGTATATATTTGCAAGGTTAAATGATGCATCGATGCAAACATTTGTATAAATTTGTCAAGTAGATTTGCCCGGTTACGTTGTTATTTCCTCTGAACTAAAAATGTTAGTAACGGTAGGTAAGTTAGATTGTATATTTGTAAATATATTAAATCAATAAACAAGGTTAAGAAAATCGATCGGTCGCGTGATCTATTGTCAGCGTTTAAATTTTCACAAGATAAAATACACTTCGTTTATACATTTCTCTTGTTCAATTGCCAAGCTTGAAATACACTTGGCTTATTCTTCTGAAAATAATTTTTTCTGTCTCTTGTATATTATATATCTATACAATTTCCAGCTCTCTGACATTTTTCGTGCGGCCACTCATATTTTTCTCTCTTGTATATTTAGCATCCTTCATAACGTTTAAAGCTCTTTTTATACCCACGGGCGCTACTTTCATCCTTTTGTATTGCCCCTCTCAGAGTTTTACATCAAGGGTTAGGATAAGGCTTGAATAGACATAATTTTGGGCACGGAGCTAAAATATATACACCCAAAAGTTCCACTAAATATTTATCTTTCATCATTACGGGCGAACAAAGGCTAGAAGTTTCCTGTAAAAATATACATATATATTGTACCACACTAGCAGTTTAAAAATTACTGAAAAACTCACTCGGGGCAAATGACTATTATACACTTTATACTTATAGAACGCACGAAAATGAACTTTAACGAGGTACGCGAGCTGTCACCTACAATATTAAAATTGAAGAACACTGAGAAATTTAATCTTTCCTCGAACTCCGACACTCTGTCGCAGCCCCTTGATAATAAATTCCTCGGGCAGCAGGCTTCCTACTCTGTTTTTTTAGCTTATCGACCTCCCCGCGAGTACGCGAGCAAGTGTGCGCGGCCGTCCTTGATTTCATGTCCGAATGAAAAATTAAGTGCGGCTTCAGTAGCGTCTATAAGCAAGCAAGTAGCGAGCGCGAAGAAACTCGTGTGCGGTGGCAATCGCCGCAGTGCGCATGACCTTTCACGAGCCGTGCGAAGAAGAATGCTTCCGCCGCGTACGTGTGTGTATATATATGTACACACACACACACACACAGGCCTCTGTAGGAAAAACAAATTACAAACGAAACTTATTTTGCTCCGAAGACTGAGGAAGAATGAAGACAGCTTAAAAAGGAAAAAGCTCTCGTGTTCTTTTATAACTTGAGCTTTTTCGTTTAATTGTGATATAATTATTTAGGTATATATAGCGTGATATTTATATTCTATACCGTGCTATTACACTCGTTATAATTGTGAACCTAATTTTAGAGAGTATTCTTGAAGCTTTCTTTATTTTAATCATGGTTACATAACGATATTTTAATCAACATCAAATACTATATAATACTTTTACACAATACAGTAAAATGGTAAAATCGATAATTCTTTTTATATTTCAATTTAACAATGCTTCAGGCGTCCCGCGTAATATAAATAAGCCATAAAACGCGGAGGGTAAATTTTATTGTAACCAGTATAGCTTGTGAAATTCGCGAAAGAATAAAAATTCGCGCGCAGCGATGCCGAACCAATTCGCAACGGTATATAGCGGTGTCCGCGCACTTCGGAGCGTCACAAGCCACTACGAATAGCGCGGCGAATTGAACGAAGCGCCATCATCGGACAGTGTTACACGAATATATATATATAAGAAAAAGATCGAATCCCGCAGTAGTAGAGAGGAAAGGTGCAAAGACATAGCGGACGCGGGGCTCCTCCTTCTGCGCCTGTGTATATATACACATTACTATATACGCGCGGGCCTCGTAATTCCACTTTGGAAGGCTGCCCACATTTTCGCTCTTCCTCTATCGGAAATTGCGTCAGAGACGTCAAACGGCGGCGAGTCAACACGCGCGCGTCGCTCTTTTCGCCTGATTATTTTTTATCTGTCGCGTCGACGGTCGTACGGATTCACGTCGTTGTAAGAGGGGGAGAATGTTTCGTATACCGCGTTAGCAGAATTTACTATGGTTTATCGCCTTTTAGGAGAACGAGGAAGAGGGGGGTGAGAGACTCGAGAGTGGTTTTCTTTTTGTTGGCTTTGTACATTGCGCGCGACGCTTATCGCGGACTCTTTTTTTTCGGGTACGTAACTGCGATATAGTTTGAGGTTTTTAGTATATACAGCGATTAGAATTTTAATCGTATGTTCGATGTTCGTTTTATTAATAGTGTTGGTGAATGAAAATGAAAAAGTAAATATGAAATTTAAAATGCTTGGGTGTTTTCTGAGAATTTTCTAATGCTCGATGTAATATTAGAATTGAAAAAAAAGATATTTGATTAAAAAGCTATATGAACGGATGTATGTATGCTCTGCAAACATTCCACGTTTTATATGTTTAGTATAATAAATATCAGTAATGTTCAAGGCTAAATAAATTAATTTGAAAAATCGACATTTAATTCTTGATAATGATACAACGTGATATTTTCAAATTAAAACAGCGGGCACACACAAAAGCTGTCAATGTACATCACGTGTGCTTCAGCTAACCTGTGCGCACGCATTCATGCAAGCTGTTGTCGCGCTTGATTATTCTGGTTTACATAAGTAATTTATCTCGCTATATTCATATTTTACTATTCCGCGAACACACACATAAATATACTGCATGTTCAATGCATGTAAGAGAATCTGATCGTTATATAAGTACGATTATCATACACGAAATTATATGTGAACAAACAAAAATACAGATTCGACACTTGACGCTACAAAATTGTTGTTCCCATCCTCATACGTAATATTTGAATTGACAACAATTGAATTCATTTACATAATTTATAACTGCTCTGCGGAAAATTTTAATACTTTGTCATCGATATTTCTGATCGTCAATGTGAACACAAATATATTGTGCAATAACATAACAGTATTGTATGAAACCGTCGTTACAGCACTATTATAATCAATAGCAAAAACTCTCGCTATCTGAATCAATTACCTAATTCTTATGAAAACTCCATCGTAACCGTAGTATTTTCAACCAGCCCGACAAGGCAAATTAGCAACGCAAAACTGTCGCAACTGTATACACATATACCCATATAATCTATACACCGTGTCCGACGGTCATGGTAAAAATCAATGGAAAACTGTGACAATAAAATATAGTTTACGTATGATATATATTCTTGTATATACTTTTGCACGTAGAATATGCTTCAAAGGCACACTTTTAAGAACAACTGTATGCTGAAAGCACCGTTACGAGATCTCCCCGCGCCATAGCGAAACTTTGGCGGTCGCTGCCTGTTGTACCGTTCCTTTTACTCTCCTCTCGTGACGAACCATAGTAGATAAGATTCGCAATTACGCTTAGATATATATACATACGAAACCGCCTAACCCACACGTTTTATTGTGCTTCAGGCGCGGTATACATGCGTATACCCATGGGAGAGGAATTTTTCTCTCGCCTCCGTAAAGCTCCTTTTTATATACGTATAAACGTAGAGTGAGTTTTTTTCATTTACTCGTAACCGCAGGTGGAATCGAAGTGGTTCTTGACTGTTGCAAAGAGGACGATGGTGCGTAAGAGGACAACCGAAGGTTTTGAAAGATACACGGTAATGGGTCGAATGTTTTATAATATTAATTGTGCGAGTACAATCATACAGAGAAGTATATAGTGAATCCTTCGGTGACGCATTCATTGTATTTTTTTCATGATTCACTTTATATATACACCACCGCGAAAGATATACGTAACGATTTACCTTGTGATTCACTCAAAATATCACTTTGACCGTGAGTTATCAACCCGTCCATCCATAACACAATCTTCAACAAAACTTAAAAATAGCCACAGCAATCCCTTATTAATTAAGGTTATTTAAACCCGCTAATCAAGGATAAAAAAAGGTAAACTTCCACAGCGTATACAAGCTACCTTCGTTCGTTCACTGACCCAAACAACGACGCACGCGCGGAAAAAAGGATTAGAAGAAAGCGTCGGCGGCGACGGTTAATTAACATTATCAGATAAAGCGCGAGCAACCGGGCGCGCGCGTCACAGCGAGTCCGTCGACACCGCGCGCACGGAATAAAACAGCTGACTTCACGGCCGCCCCTATATACAACACCACCACCACCACCAGTACCGCGCCATCATGCTAATTGTTCGCTATATATACGTCGTCTCCCACGCACAAAGTACAACTCATTAGGACGGTTCGATATGCATCGCCGCAGGTGGAACGCAAGTTACTATACCTTGACGACGAAGAAAAAAAAATGATTCGTGATGGTCCAGCGCGGTCTGACACCTGCATATCATGTGTAATATACATATAGAAGTGTGCGAGCGTACGGCTGACCTAGTGCCAGACCTTCGCGCACGCGAGCACCCGCTCGATCTTCCCTCTCCTTTACGTAAAGCCGGCGCGCACATAGCGGTATAAGTATACATACACATGTCGTTGCAGCAGCAGCAGCAGGTATACATACATACCTGCGCATGCTATACACGCATACTAGTGCACGACGACGACGATCGAACCCGGGCTGCACGCCAAAGACACTCTTGCGCGGAGAGTTGGCGGATATTAGGCGCGCCTGCGCGCTGTCAGATAGGATACAGGACTATATATGTATATGTATACGCGCGGTCGCTATAGAAGTGCGACGAGTGGTGGTATATATGTATGCTGACTTTGTATAAGTATACGAGGAAGTTTGCAGTTGCGATGTCGACGATCACTGTCGTAGAGAGAAAGGACAAAGAGATACGGTATATCCGTCGAGGGCGAGGCTTTTCTATGGAAAACGTATGTGTGGTGGTGTAATGAGGCGAAGATTGATTTTGGTATATCATGCGTCGAGGTAGCAGGCATGATTGAATTTATTATTAATGTCACGTTATGTAGGTTTAATCGATATAGACATATTTTTACGGTATAAGGTATGCGACGTTTGTTTACAACGTGAGAGAAAAGGAGAGAGAGAGAGTTGTGGTTTATAGTTCATTAATTATATCTTTTTAATGATTATTTTTCATGGATAGATTTTGAAAAATATGAACATTAACCTTGCACGGTATGTATATACATATAATTATAACTTTCGTATAGCGAAGGAATCTAACGAAAGTACTCGAATAAATTACATGCGGGCCGAACTCAGGGACTCTTACTCGAAGTCAATTTTGAAAGATCAAGATTTCGCTCGTGGACGCGGATTTATGAATTATTTCATTGTTTAGAAAAACTGGCGCGTGAGCACGATTCGACCGGGTGATATTCTAATTTGCCTTATTTATGTTAATACATGTAGATCGGTGTAACTATATTGAAATAACAACTCTTACCATACGCAGTAGAAAACATTATTGTATACACAGGCTTGTTGCAAAAGCCATTATCGAATTGTTTGTATATTTTTATCGGAGAAATATTGTTGGATCCATCAAAAACGTGATTCACAAATATAGATATAGAAATTGACGTAACGAAATTAACGCTTATCATTAGTGATTTATTATATTGAGAAAACTTCAAGCATATGTGGCTCATTCAGTTGAACGATTCATTCTTTCGTATACGCATTATATATATGTATATAAAACGGTACGATACTCGATAAACACGAGACACAATAATTTTTTTCCTCATCCGAATACGCAGTAAGAATAATTCTTCACAAATCGAATCTACTTTTTTAACAGTAGCACGTGGCACTACACATACACTTCAATACTCGTCGTCGCAGCAAACCACCTTATTTACATTTAATTCGCCGCAGTTTTCACAGCAGCGTCATTCTCTCTCGTAAAAACAGACAAACTTCGAAGAGAGTATACAAGTTGAGGAATATATCTGTATATAACAACAAGCGCAGTTCGACTCGCACATCCCTGCGGCAAAGTCGAAGAAGTATATGTACAACCAACACACTTAGTTATATATATATATATGACTAGTGTGCGCTACGAGGATATATAGAAACGCGTGGCAACGCGGATCCCATGCAAATAGTTCTCTCGAGTATATAGTTGGAGAACTCGCCGAGTGTGTCGTATATATATATACACACTGTCATGGCTCGCGAATAAGTGAACGAACATGATGGGGGAGAAGGAGAAGGAGAAAAATGATTGTCGATTAGGCAATCACAAGAAGTGACTTTGCCACTTTCTCGCGTTTTGTGATTTCATTTGTATATAAAGCACAGGAGAGTGAGTTCCGCGTCGATCGATTATGCCCTCGCGAGTGGGGAACGTCGTGTCTTCTCTGACTTTTCTTCTTCTTCTTCCGCTACTTTTTGGCGCTGCCTGCGTTTTAGTTCGACAGTTTTAATTAGTTTGCGAAAGAAGAAGAAAGGGTCCGTGAATTGCTGTCTTTTACGACGTAATTGCAAAATTTTGAAAACCTTACCTGTGTGTGTGTATATATATATAAGGTGAAGAATTTGAAAGCTTTATATTTGTATAGCGTTGTACGTTGTGGTCGTTGTTGTAAAAATTTTTTTAATATAAACACGTGTACTGTCTTATGATTAAAAAGCTGTCTTACATAAGTATATTCAGTGCAAACAGATCGATATTCTATTTTTATGAGCTTCGGAATCTATTATAAGTTTCTTTTTACGCTGAAAGTCTTTATTTGAAACTTTAATGCTTTTATGAAATTAAATTATGACTTGCGCGTGGGGTGGCCGCATATTATAACTGCGCAACTCACGGCCGATAAAATATAATTACCTATATAAAGAAACACAACTTGATGGTCGCGGTCTCTAAATAATGACTCTAATAAAGTTATTTAGCAATGACTATCGTATCATAGAAAATAGCGGCAAAATCTTAAAGAAATTCTTTGACGACCAAAACATGTTTAACCTAGTCTCATCTCCGCGGTCACGCGTATATACCAAAAGCACTGCACATAATAACGTATACATCACAGCATGCTCAACTCGTCTCATACGTTTTTCGCGTCACTGCATCACGCACGAGCAAAGGTCAGCCCTCGAGACTCTCGACCATCAAACATGCATCAGCTCCTATCGATTATGCCGGCCGCGCGCGCGCACGAGTGTCGTGGTCTCGTAAATTATCGAGCGCGTAAACACTTAATCGCAGAGCGTCGGCTGCCGATACGAAAAAGCGCCAATCCCTCTATATATATGTGTGTGTATACATATATTACCTATCTGACCTGTGACTGCGGAAATTCACGCGTGTATGTATGTGTGTGTGTGTGTGTCTCGCCTGCAGTCTACAGCAATGCAGGAAATATAAAATGCGACGAGACGAGGGAGAGTAAGCGAGCTATAACATGACTTAACCTACATACGTGCTCCTTGCACCTTCACCGATTGCAAAGGGCAGAGAGAGAGAGAGAGAGAGAGAGAGAGAGAGAGAGAGAGAGAGAGAGAGAGAGAGAGAGAGAGAGAGAGAGAGAGATGCAGTCCACTAAAAATACGAGGGACCTTGAAACTAAATGCCCTCGCTGTACCGCGGACTTTCAACCCCTGCACGTGTATACATATATGTATGTGTTGTCTGTGTACACTGCGCGCGTGAACGTCGCGCGAGACTTCTTTATTTTGCGCTTTTTAGAGCCACGCGCCACGCTTTCTTTTATATAAGGAAGGTCCTCTGTTTGTTTTTGGGGGAGGTCAGGCGGAATATTCGTTCCCGTAGTTGGTGCCAATAATTTTTTTTTCTTTCGCCTCGCGAGCGAGGTAGAAGGTCTCTATTGGCAACGTATATACATACGTTTGCATGATGGACTCGAGAGAGCGATTTCATTTTGTCGGGCGTTGCAACGATTGAGGCGTTTGGAATTCGAATTATTCTATTTTAACATTGCTCTTCGAAGGATGCACCTTTACACACGTGCCATTGTTGCTGTCGCTTGTTAATGATCAACGAGAAACCATTAACGAAAAAGGTTATCTCTCTTAGGAGTAATTAATAATACAGAGTGCGTTAATATGCGTCATCTGCATATGTATATATGTGATAGATATAGCCTGATTAATTTACGTTAATTTATCGATCCCGTCAAGTGTTTTCGAAAAGGCGACTTTAGTTACTTGGTAAATCATTCTCGGCGAAATAGTAAATTTTAAGATATGCGAACAGGCGAGTTTCTGCTAGGAATGTGGGTTAAGTTCAAGAAATACATTATACATATAAATACTCGCATGAAGTGTTTTGCGTGTATACACACAAATACGAAGGAGCTATGTGGCTTGATATATATCGTCATTGTGCAAAATTTTAGGCATAATTCTGTTAATTTCGCAGACCGCAACGCGAAGTTCTTGTTGAAATGTAGATAACTTGCGTACGCCGGAAATACGCTCGCGCAGAGTGAAATTCATCATCCCACAAACACAATTCATTCTCGGAATTCGAAAGCGGAAAGATTCGCTAATTATTACCAAACCTAATTTTCGCTCTCAGTATATTGAAGCCATATATAGTTACAATTCATTTCTTAATTATCAAACCTGGGGTAATCTTTCCCATATCACCCATTACTATTATGCACAAATGTCTACTACCAAAATTTACAACGACTAAAAAATCGTCGTCCGTGTAAATTTTTACACGTGCACAGCTACAATTGTACCCATTCATTAACCTATACCCCTCGGGGGGTATACGATTCTACCTTCTACCACGAAATATCGATATTTCGCGATGAACCGTGCGGCGCTTTCTATCGTTAATGAATAAAGCAGTACGCTCACGGAGAGCGACGAGCAATTTTCCAGGCCGATAGATTGAAATCGATTTTTCGCAGGCGCTTTTCGTCGGTCTCTATAGGTAAATAAAGCTCGGCTGCTCGCGGCGGTAGAAGCTTCGAATCGATGTATATTACGGGTCAAAAACTGTTAGACGAACGGTAGTAGACTGTGGGTGGGCGCGGACGTTGTTTGCTTGTGTCCGGAGGGTCGTCGCGGCGCTCCTTAAGGAGATTACACGCCGGACGTGCGTAGGACGAGACTCGCGGCGAGTCTCTTGTTTCATTGAGCGAGAAGCCCGCCGGCTCATCACACACTTACACACACACACAACTATATGGTTTCCCCGTACGGTCCTTTCAACTTGCGCGGATTTTGCTCTGAGCGCGCGCGAAGGGCGCGGTGTGACGTCGCGAGAGCTTTCCTTCGCGTACCCTCCCGTCTCTTTATCTTCTCTTCCTTCTTCCTTCCTCATTTTCCGCTTGTCCCTAATGGCACCATTGTCGGTATATGGAGGGGCGCGGTGGTAAAAGTGTTTGCGCTTCCCTCTCTCTCTCTCTCTCTCTCCCTCTCTTACTCTTTTCTTTTGTTCTGCTGCTTGTGAGCGTTTCACGAAGGAAAAATGCGTTTCAGCGCGATACTCTCGCGCTCTAAATGACTACTTTGCGTGGATATCGCACGTGTATATACATAGCGTTTTCATCATAAACTTGGCGCTTTTGGCTAGAGTGGTTTATTGAAAATTTAAATAAACCACCGCGTATGTATATATACTGCCCAAGGTGATATCCGGTTAAATGGACTATTATCGCGCTGCGATTGATGTGGGCCAATATTGTTTTTTTTCTACATATCTGATCCGGAAAAATCTATATACAATTTTCTGTTTTAGAGAATCGAGGTTGAATATCGAGAAAGTCAAGAGTCGCCATAATGCGACATCGAATCGGTTTTAATCTCTATTTTTCACGTATATATATAACAACGTCGTTTGATTCACGATAAAACCACTTACAAACTCTATATAAAACTCGAAATAACGTTTGTAACAAAAGCTCAAATACTATATATATTTGTAGAACGTTTCCATAATACTACTTTAACCTCAATTTTAAAAAATCATTTACCAAAAGCGAAACTCCCGAACAACTTTGTCTTAAAACATCATCCCTGCGATAACACGAGCGTTGAAAACGATTCAAATGTGCAGGCGAGGAAAGAAAAAACAACGTCGCAGTTGAACCGAAGCAGCTAAAAATTATTCTACCCGCACTCTCGAAAACTCCAACTATATAGCAACCCGTCTAGCCTAGCTTTGTCGCTATATATTTTTATCTTTCGCGTCCATTCTCGCTCTGTTGCTTTCTCTCTTTCTTTCTTTCTCGACGACTCGTCTCCGCGTGCGCACGCTTTTTCCTCTCTTTTTCGAGAACACGAGAACGCAGCGAGGACTCTCGAAGCGCCATATAGAAGCCGGTGGGGGTCTGCCCGGTCATGCGATCCTCGCGTCGAGCAGCAGTAGCAGCAGTTTCTCGAGTTTTACGCTACTTCGGCGGGCTAAACTTTTTCCAACCTCCTTTATACACAGCTCGCTTGCGCGTGTGTCCCTCTCTCGAAGCGGACACGCTGGAGTATGGCATACATATAGATATAGATATATCTACAAGTAGCGCGCAAGCTTATTGAGCTGCTTAAGCTAACGAGTCGAAATAAATATAGTCGAGTGGAGAGCGCGCGGGAGGAATAAACAACGGATCGTTGCTTTTCAACTATATGTCTTCGTTTCTCTCCCCCCCCCCCCCCTCTTGCTTTCGTTTGGTCTCGTTTCGAGCGTGAAATAGGATTATTAACGAGTGGGCTTGACGTATATATACCGAAACAAAGCTTTAGAGTATTATGTGTATACGTATGTTCCTGCAGAGGATAATGATGAGTGAATCTGCTCTCCTCGAAATATTATTAAACTATCACCGCGCGATATCAAGATTTGATTGACTGTCTATTGAACATTATCTGTTGTGAAATCCGGGTGAGAAAGCGGTAAAATTTTTATCGAATCATTGATAGAATTTTAATTATTAGAGAGAATCAGTAACATAAATATACATGCGATATATTTAGATAAAAAATTATCTAGAAATTAGAGTAGCAGTAGTAATACTATTCTTACAACGATTAACATTTTTATTACAGCGTTACGTTTGTTTACCTCGCTCAGAGATTAGAGACATAAAAATAACGCAGTCGCTTTTGATTTATTAGTACACGGATCATAAGTCGCTCTCTTGTAGCAGCAATAACCCGCGAAATATTCGTTTTGCAACGCTAACAGCAGCTGCTAACACGCGCCGGTAGGTATAAGGTGCGACAATCGGCACAAGCGTGTCGAAAATTGCTATATATATATTGAAAAATAAAACAACGGAATAGCGCGCGCAATAAGACGAAGAACGCGCGTTGCACGCCATGTGACTATATTGTACAAGTGAGACGCGCGACGATGGTATAAATTCTACATAAACAGAGAATATCTTCTCAGCGCGTGCTTACATATAGTGTATACGTACGTCAATTATGCGAGGAATAAACAAGTACTTTCCTCGTCGATTCTCAGTTCTAGAGCGAGATAAAGACACATTGTAAATAGATGGGCGTGCGAGTATAAGATAAGGACGTGTAAAGAAGCGAAATTTTTCCCGTTGCGGTATACGCACTTTGTTCAACGAAAAATGTCGTAAGCAAGAGTGAGCAAAAGAGAGAGGAAAAGTATATTGTATATACACAGTGATAGTCAGCGAAAGGCATCGTAGATATATACATATATATAAGTGAAGCCTTGAAGGGGCGTATTATACGCGGATTTTCTAACAGACGATTCGTTCGTGCAAAAAAACCGAGTATATAGCCGAAGGCTCGTTGATACACTTTTCTAATGTTTGTGCGCAGATACGAATCCTCTTGCTCCTTCTATACTTTGGTTTTTCCACGCACGCGCAGGTGTGAGTCTCAAAAATATTGTAAAAGTGTGCGCAGTTTGTGCGCGCGTATATATTGAAAGAGGAACATCGCGTTATCTGTGATTCATTCGTACGCGTAGGCCAAACAACGTCGTTTATACCAAAGTATATACGAGGTATGATATGCGCAATGCGCCAAAACCGGATATTATACACACCCTATATAGGCGCCCGCGCAAAACCTATACAACTTGCGCTGTATGCTGCCGCGCGGGAAATTGGACGATTAATTAAGGATGTGCACGTGTGTATGTGGGGGTGTTCCGCAGCTGGTAATGACTGGCACAGTGCTACTACTACTACTATTACTATACGCGAGCGGCCAAAGATGCGGATTAGACCTGGGGATTACCCTTTTGAGGCAGCTTTCAGTCATACGTATATATATGTATGTGGGTATGTGTTGGGAGCTGGATTTTACGTTTGAAATGGCCCGAGGATCGAGCGGACGTAAACCATCGTAGAGAGGTTGAGTGGCGTTTAAAGAAGCGAGAGGCTTTAATCCGGCTATTTATTTTGTAATGAAGCTCTGCTATGCGAGGTCGTTGCACATAATAATGAAAAATAATATATATATATGGTAGAGTCTACTTTGTTTGTCGAAGTCTAATTTGTTTATCTTTGATGAATGATATCATCTTTGAAACTCCGCAACGTGACCAGAGTTTTGATAATGCGTAAGCTCGTTATACATCATCATGCGATGATGGTAAACACTATAGCGAGGTACAAAACAGTGACACGCTCCATATTTATATAGCAAGTCTAAAAATATAATTCTTACCAACAATATATCGGAAGTTCAATAAAAGCTTTTAATATCAGCGGAGTTCAAAAGCATTTCAGAAATAAAAATGCAGTGGTTGCTGCTGCTACACGTCGAGTGAAAACGCGTATAAATTATCCGGAAAACCGCTAGGTATACACACGAGAGTCAACAAGTTCATTTAAAAGCGCATATAAATCTCAACGCGTGGCCGCCCGCGCGACAGACTGCCGGGAGAGAGGATGAAGAAAAAAAGATAAAGAGAAAAAGAAGGAGAAGAAGAAAAAGGGAAGAACTTATAAGTGGAACACACGATGAGAAAAGAGACTAAAGAGCGAGAACGCAAGCTTCTTAGCGACAACGGCTATATATGCATGCGCCACGTGTGTCGTCCCACGCGAGATCACACGACCGTGCGGGGGGTTCGATCGCTCTCTCCACGTGTGCGCATTTTTAGATCGCGCGTGTATAACCCACGCGACGCTTCGTCAATCTCGCTACAGTTATACGGCTGTGCTGGTGTATACACGCATATGTATATATTATTATATACGTTTGGATTTTGAAAAATATGCGCGTGCGCCGATGTTATAATGCAGCGCGTGTAGCCTTGTTGGAACAATCGTCAGCGACGGCATGCACGGACAACTAATACGCGAGGACGAGCGAAGTGCTATAGTATTAATTGCATGCCAGCTCCGGAATCGTTTATTATTTCTTCTTTTTCTTTTTGTTTTCTTGAACTTCGTTGTTCCACGTGAGATTTACGAGGTTTATTATTAGAAACCTGTGAAGAATCGATATATGGTGTGAGTATACACGCGCGATATGCGCATGTTTTTAGAGGTGATTAGTTTTATTTTTATTTATGAGCCGGATTGATATACGAATCGTCTGTATTTTTTGTATATAATGTTGGTGGGAATTCGTGTCAATTGATTTTTCACGAACTTGTACTTTTTCATCCGAGAAAACGATCGAGCGTGTATATACGAGCGCGATTCATATATTGTTAACGGATACGTATTTACCGTTATGTCCTATGTTTTTTTTCTTTAATTTGAAAATCCAGTTTTTGAGGAAAAATGATGTCTGTCTATCTGGGTCATTTCAGTCTTCCGCAAAAGAAAGATTTTATTCGTAAAAAGATACTACTGTATTTCGAAATTCAAACCGAATGACAATTATTAAGAATGACATCTACATGACCGGGTAATATAAAAACAGGATTCAGCGGTCATTAACACAAATATTTAAATGATATTCGATTGCTTTTCCGCCTTTCACTTGAGTCAATTTGTCAGTATTATTTTGGTCAATAACACTTCTTTACCAGAACGTCAATACATTTTATTTCCATCGTAATTATGATTGTTAAAATAAATTACTGTTTGCTTTGCAACAGTTACGAGTTTTAAATGAAAATATATTTTTTTAATAAATGAGAATTACTGCAAACAGTAATTATTCATAATAAAAACAACACATAATGTTTCCTGACTATGCATTAAAATAGCAATGTTTGCCTTCTTCAATTCCTTTTCTGACCTTATTAGCATTTTACATTAGAATAACGATTTATTCATGAAAAAACAGTTAACAACCGAGATATACACTCGCAATGATTATAAGACAAATCGTGACGAGAATTTTAAACACTATATATATGCAAAGACATCCGAAAAACTCGTAATCTCTGACCTACCTTTCACTATTTATCGCCAAAAAATAAAAGAAGAAGAATGTTATCTCCGACTTTAAACAAAGAATGACACACGGCGAGGGATTACGGATAAAGTTGAATAATGACGAGAAGGGACCACTGCATTTACGGGAGAGAGGGTCGCTGCACCGCGTATCCGCGAATTCTTGGATGACGTCCAGGAAGCGCGTCCTCGTGGCATTGAAAAACTTGTCCGCGTGTGCATATGTATATACATATATATGTATGTGTGTATATATATAATGTATATCGGACGAACGCGGAAAAAAGCGGGAAAAGCAGCATCATCCGCATTGCCGATATTCCTGTGCTCGCACGGGCACGCGCCTGGCCTAATTATTCGGATTCCGATATTGCAATTAGTACGAATCGTGACTTAAATTTCTAGCTGTTGCGAGATTATAATGCCATATGATCGTGTGGTACTGCGCGTATAGATATGATTCTTCGGTTACAGGCAGCTTTTATTTTTATCATCCGCTGTTATGCGCGTAATAGAGAGATACAATTGTATAGGTCTTGATAGATAGTCGAATAATGTCTTATCTATCAGGCGAGTGTCGAATAAAGTGACTATTATAGTTACTATTAAGTCAAGAGAATGAGAAATTTGAGGAGAAATTGCACTGTAGATTAGAAGATTCTAAGAAAGCCTCGTTTCGTTTATATTGTTATATTTGAACCTTTTTATTCAGAATAAACTGTTAAAACATATTACAAGTACACACAGTGGTTGGTATTAAATATAGGTTTTTTTTTTATTTTGCAAAGCAAATCACCGATGCAATAACTAAATAAAATTCGACGTACTAAAAAGACGAAGAAATTCTTACCACACATCGATCGCTCGTCCAATCCAAAAATCTCCACGAATCGTTAGGTGTGAAACGCGATCAATGTCATCAATCTACTTTTTACGCGTGCGTACAAAAACTCTCGACATTATACAGCGCTTCCTCCCACGACGAAATTCCGATAAAACACCGCCCGCAGTCAGCCTCTCCAACCCTGATCACTTCACGACGCCTAAAATCCCCGATCTCCGCCAACCAACACATGTCCGACATTGAAGAAAAAAAGAACGATACGTCTTCCCACCTGGCAGTATACTCTCCACTCGCTATATTATACATCCTCTCACCAAAAACCAAGGAACACATATCACGTAGCGCCCGTATATAAGAGAGCCGTTAGATCCGCCGATCGATGAATCGCAACGCCTCGACCTTAACCCACTTCCCTCCCGTCGTCGGTATGTATGATGTGTGTGTACACGCGCGGAACGAGGAAATGAAAAGACTCGTACGGGCCGCGCGTGCGCCTTCACTTTCTCTGTCTTTTGACGTCGCGTAATAGTAAAATATAAGCGCCGTTGGTTTTCTGTCATTATCTGGACGCGATTACGCTATATATGTACATATACAGAACGGCTGTAATGAAAAAAAAAATGAAGGGGCCCGACGCCTGTGACGTATAGTGGCATAATTGGTGCGCGAGCGGAAGGACGTTTAGAGAAAGTGCGCGCCCGTAATGGGAGAAGAAAATCGGGAAGAGTGATGTTGTGGCGTGCGCGGCGGAAAAAGAAGGTAATAGTGATCGGAGAGGCGGTTCGAGGTAGATCGGCTGGACCGGAACGAAAGTAAACATAGAAAGAGAGAGAGGTAGAAAGATGTATACGTAATGCTGCGGATGTAATATCGGCGACTTGAGAAATCTTTATTTTATTGGACACCGAGATTCTTATACTGCCAAGTCATCGGTTGGTGCAGTAAATTAACGATAAATGGTCACATTTTTAATGACCACGGGTGTAGAGAATTAGAGCAGCGTTAAATTCTAGGGTAATTATGTTTAAAGAAGACTGCAAAGATAAAATTACTGGAACGAAAACATATATATATATATATATGTGAAACGCTCAATGTAATCTAGCGTGTCACAGATTGTTGCGTCAGAAATATTTGTATCTTACAATAACAATATTATTTTATGCATATATATCTTTGACTGATTATTTACCAAGAGAAATGAACGCGATGATGTCTCTGTTGAAAGACAAGGTTAAAATGAGAAGAAATAGTTTTAACAAAAGTGTTTTGCGTTGAAGGAATTATCGCAACTATACGAAGAGAGCCGAAGAAGTGAGAGCGAGAAAGCCGAAAAGACGCTGTCGCATGAGCAGACGATAAATAATACGAAAGACTAATAGAACTTAATAGTTTCCACTTTCTCTATACGAGCGGCCGTGATAGCGTGATTAAATTATTAATGGGCGTGAAGTAACCGGACACGTAATTTATATAATGTTGATTTTGTAAGTCCTCGGAACCTTGAATTTCATACGAGAAAAGTGCTTTTACATTTTTCCCTGCATCACGCGCTCGCATACGCATGCGCTCAGGTTACATATAGACATGAGGCGTCCTGTTGGTGTCAAAGATATATGATTCTATACGGTAAACGGATTATTCGAGATCTTGCCGTTATATAATAGATTTGTATGTCTTATACAAAAATAAATCAACGTGTACATATGTATTATTATTAATGCCGATTAAATAGTTAATAAAATTCAACTATTTTTCTATAAGTTTTTGCAAGAAAAATATATATCTATTCTGTAAGAAAGTATCTTCCTCGATATATTACTTATGAAACAACATTCTGAACAAAATAGATCATCATCATATTCTGCAAAACAGTTTTAATTTCTGGACACTTCCTGTATTCGTCGTTTGTATATACACATATATAAGAGAAAACGCGATTTGCATAGCACATTTTTTAAGCATAATTATATAAAGTTACGTTGAGAAATAGTATATTGCGTAATTAAATATTCGTTAACGACCGAGGATATGCGCGCGCGCAGAACCCACGCTGCTGCTGCATGTACGCGTGGATTCACTCCTTTTTTTTCTTTACCCTCTTTTTTCCTTTACACTGCTACGTTCGCGCGCTTACACTAGTTCATTCCTGTAATTGGATTATGGCAAAGTACTTTCCGCCAAGCTGCTCCACTACTATTACTGCATGCTGCACGATGAAAAATTTCTCTCTGCGCTAAATCGGTAGAATAACCAAGAGAACCTTAACATGTCTACAAATATACGTGCGTATATCATTATACATACTATACTTTAAAAGGATTTATCGTATTTTAACGACGACTGGAAAAATTCGTACATAATTGCGTAGTGTAATCACGCTAAAATGGTAAACCAAGCGAGAACTATTCGAATCGTGTATGTTATTGCCCGCGACGTACCTTATCGCGACAATAATCGTATAATGCTCATGAGATTGCGCGCGCGCGCGCGTTTAACACACAGATTTCTGGAGTGCAATAACGGCGCGCCGGCAATAATACAAGCTCCGCGTTGGTATAAACTATATATATATGTATATACTTTTAAGTATAGCAGCTGTATAGTAGCGCACGCTTGGCTTTCGGAGTCACGAGGCCGAATCGTGGAGGGAGTAAGAGAACGATTATGATTAATTAACCGAAACGAGGTTAGCCGACGTAAAAAGTCCGAAAACGCCACGGCAACGCTCGCACGCGGCTAATGCAGAGACCGAAATATCACAAAGACCGTGTTGTATAAAGATTTTCGATTGCTTCGTTATATATATAGGCGATGTTATCGTATACGCCTTCTAAAAATTATTTTTGTTAATTTTTGCGACGTGACTATCTGTGTATTATAGAGCAAGCGTGCTATAATAAATTTCGTGAAATAAAATCTTTTCGCAAGGTTATGCGCATCACGACGTCTGGTAGAAATCCTAGAGCGACATATGTATATAAGAATCATGCAGGAGGAACATGAGTACTGTCCGTCACCGGTGCCGCTCTCCTGATACATAAAACATGAGCTCGCACGCGCAAACTCTTGAGAAGCTATATGTATATATACGGTCGCCCAGTACTCACAGGGAGGGGAACAACGAATCGTGCCGAAATTAGTCGTGAGAGAAAGAAAAATCACGTGGTTAGCGATTAACTTTCTATCGACACTTATTGGTTATATATATATACGCACATACCGAGAACAACGAAAAGTCAGCATCTGACTCAGCGAATATATCTTTCATCGTCGCCCGCAGGCGTGCAACGGTTATACAGCCTGTGTCCTCCTTCCCTCCCGCAATCCTTATATTCCCAATGTACGTGTATATATATATATATATATATAAGCATATACGAGTTCCTCGGTCAGCGCACCTATGAATCATCCAAATGAGATGCTCTCTCTCTCTCTCTTTCTTTCGAAAAAAGAGGAGAATTTCGAACTCGCGCGAGGGCACCTAGAGTGCGCGCAGTACTATATACATCCATATACTCCTACCGTGGACTGCAGGTTTTTGACCCGGTTTTACGATTCTAGGAAGGGACGTAGCAAGCTGCTGATGCTCTTTCAACCTTCTTCTCGGGGTGCGTGTGTATATATATATACACTATGCACACATGTGTGCATACTCATGTTATATAGGCCCGCGACGTGAGAACGCGTGTATTGTATGTAATATATATTGTGCGCTCGCGCGGAGCCAACAAGTTTCAAGGTTCAGTGCGGGACAGCTAGCAGCGATTCGCTCCTTTTGCCGCAGCAAACACGAGCAGCGCTGTGTATTATACGGCTATAGGTCGCAGCTTTTCGAATTAAAACTTTCCACTTTTCGTTAGACAAGTAGGAGTGCAGATGAGCGCGAAGTTTGTTTTTTTTTTCTTAGTGCTGAACACTTTTTGGAGCATGCTGACATTTTCAATTGTACCGTTGCTCCGTTATATTTGCCTACTTCCCCGGTTGAATTAGTTCGTCATCTAATTTCCGATACTATACTAAAGTCACGACGAGTTTTTTTCTAACCGAGGGGCAAAGGAAACGGACTTCGTGCGGTACAGACGGCAACGCGCAAAAAGTGCGTTTATTGATTTTTCGCCAGTCACTCTTTTTCCGCGCCTTTCGCGCGAACAAATTTACTGCAGGCGAGGCGGGCGTGCATATACGGTAGACGTCGTTAAAAGAAAAAGGAGTTTATTTTTTCAGAGCCGAAAGTTTACATGCCCGCTCCTTTCTCCTTTTCTTATCTTGAATACTAATGTTGATTTTCATTGTTGAAAAAGAAAAAAATAACCTGAACAGCACGCGATGAGAAGCGACGCGTATGCATTCCGTAATTATTATTTTCAGCTGCCTTTATTAATTATTCAATTATACGCGAGCCTCATTAGCATTGTTTTGCATATATGCCATTGCATAATATTAATAATAACCGTGCGTCTATTTTGCGATATGTACACACTTCAAAAGTGAATTTTTTATTTAAAACTATTGTCAAAGCATTTGGTTTACAAATAACACTTCACTAAATAAACACTTTTAACATCTGTACTTTTACAATCGTTTTATCTGTCGCAAATACAAAATAGTTTGAATCCTCTGCAAGGTTGAAAATGTATATAACTGAATCGATTCAGGTTAGAAACGCGAGTTCGTTACATTCAAGCAATTTTTACGTAATCCACGTAGGTAAAGTATCGCTCGTTACATGTATATGGTATACCGTTTCTCAACAAAGACCAATGCAATTGGCTGGAAAGCACAGCACGCCCGCATGCGTTTTATCAATGAAAATTTTTCGCAGACAAAGAGCGCTACCTCCATCATCGCGCGACACACGAGAAATGGATGCTTCTCAAGCTATATATATACTCCAACGACGACGTTATGTTTTGCACGGCCCAAGTCTAATCAGATTTACTCGTTCGCGCGTAAATTGTAATTGCTCGCGCTTGGCTTTGCACACCTCTGAATTGCGAGCGCGGCATATAGTTGCGAAAAGAGACGTAGAGAGTCATGGAGAGGGGGGCGAAGTAAAATCCCGTTATCGCCCAAAGGTTTAATAAACGCCTGCACGAGCGCGCGAACTCAATTACGTAATGCACGCGCGCGGTCGTCGGCTTAATTGAAGGATTAGATTTTGAGAGAATGGCCGCAGACGATTTTGTCGATGACCTCTTGCTGATTGAACTCCATTGTCGAAGATATTAGCTTGTAATTATCATGTATACAAACGTTGTTAATACATATAGGCAAATATCGAATAATAGTATTTATGATTTTTTTCCAATGAATCATTTCTTAATAGATCGTCCAATGACTAATCGCCGTATTCACATTGTTTAGAAATATTGTTACTTTCCGAGAACGGAACGATTTATTTACACGATAAAAATATCTTGATTATAGTGTTGGAATATTTATGTTCGCGTTTACATCAATATATATATTTTCTTATATCTCAGCGTTAATTAAAAGCTGAAATGTTAATCAAAGTCCGCCCTCGCATATTCATCCCCCATCATCCCTGTATACTTTATCGGTCTGGAGGATCCTGTCTCCATCAAACACATCACACACAAGAACCTTGTGACACGCGCAAAAACCCACCTGGTGATGGAAAAAAAGCACGTACACGCACTCTCCTACATCACTGCGTGCGTTATATATCAAAGCGCGCGTGCGTGCGTGAGGATGGTAGGATGCGCGAAGGGTTGTATGTAAAAAAAACCATGGGCACCTCTCCACGGTTATCATCTTTCTGCTCTCTTTATCCGGCGCACACCAAGACGAGAGAGATAGCGCAGCTGCCACGCGTTCTCTTTGCCTTTCTTTCGTGTTTTTTTTCTCTCGCGAGCGGCGCTTCGCCCGATAAGGACGAGTCGAGGATTTCACTTGTCGTCGTTGGGTATATCCGGGCGTATACAGTACTGGGAAAAAAGAAAATTGTTGCGCAACGTGCGCGAGTGCTTTCGCGAGGTATGAGAGCAGCGTTGTATATAGTGCTGTGCTATTAGACTGCGCGAGGGAATAGAAAGACATTCAGTTATGTTTTTTTTTTTACAATAGTGCACAGGCGAAATTAGAGCGGGTTATACCGTATAGCGTATGTGCGTGCGAGCAGAGCCGTGCGTGAGTTATTTTTGCTCTGGTTTTATCGGTCGCTTGTAATTATCGAGCGAAAAATTACATTTCATTTCATATATAATGTTAAAGATGAAATATGACACAAAGTATAATTTATGCTCGCGTGTTATTATATAATAATTGATTATTGATATATTATACGACTTCACCGATTTTGTGTTTCCTAATTGGATTATTTTCTCTCTATAGTTGAATTAATGAAAATTGCTCCACCATTTCAATTAGTGGAAAAAACTACTAATTTATTAGTGCATATTTACTATTTCATTCAGTAGTTTCTTAAAACTACTAATTTAATTTATATTTTCTACTAATTCGATTAGTAGTTTAAAAAAATACTAATCAAATGGTGAATATTTACTAATAAATTAGTAGTTTTTTCCACTTATTGAAATGGTGGAGCAATTTTCACTAATTCAACTTCAGAGAGTTATATAACTTCTTCATTTCTTCGCTGATCGCATTCCAATTTAGAAACGTGCAACATAAACTGTTCGTGCATACACAAAGAGATTTTTTCCATCCGCTTCAATTGTTCCAGGGTTACCATATACTGTTACGGTAATTATTATGTGGAAAGTCTCTCTATATATACATAAATGTAAAAAAGAAAACAAACTATACTTCTTCCGAGCCTCAAAAAGCCACACTTATTAACACACGCTAGCTTTTCATTCTTGAATTTTCCACCTCCGTCGTTACATTATTTTCTCTTGCTCGCGGAAGTTCTCCGCAAGGAACATTGTAATACACGCTTGTCTGCTTTATACTATATGCGCTTTTGCACAATAATTTACGCTTGCTGCTCCGTATATTACGTATATATATATACGCACGTATACATCAACGGTGTTCTCTAAGCGACGCGCGTATCGTGCGATTTTTCCGCGGACGCGCAATTTTCTAAGTTTCAAAGTTGTTGTTGTTGTTGCTGCAGTATC